>CM037854.1:94140556-94408846 GCA_021234595.1 Delia radicum | reverse complement strand
AATATTTTTCTCGTTTTAAGTAAATAAAATGCAACCGGTGATTGCACCATCCACATGGCATACTTTGAGAGCAGCCACCTGACATACTTTTATACGATGTTTTGTACTACTAAAACTTTTTTTCAATTTTTTTTATATCTATTTTTATTATCTATCCATTCAAACTATTATAAGTCTAATTAAATTCATAAAAAATAGAAATCAACACACAAAAAGGAGATTTTTACTTCATATTTTTGTGAACATTATTAAAAAACTTGAAAAACTATTCTGAAAAATTTTAATGTAAAGTTTTCAATTTCTTATTCCTTCTCGGAGACGTCGTCCGTTCAAATTTATTAGCATAGTTAGTATGAGTACAAAAAAAAATCATGACTAAAACAAATATATGTTAATAATATTAGTGTAATATGCATACCAGTGGTGGTAGCAGGACTTTTTAATTGCATGCCAAAACCGGATTCTTTTTTTGCAAAAATATCTCGCTTTCTACCTCAATTATATTTTTCCTATGTATGCCCTTTTCTTATCAAAAACTTTATAATTTCAAAACTCCTGGGTTTTATACATTTTAATAACTTTTAGGTATTGTTTATAATTTTATCCAATTTTTTTAAATTTTTTTGAATTCATCGATTTAAGACTTTTATCCATTAAAGCCTATAACAGCTATTGTAATTTTTTTTTGAATCGCTCTGCAATTTGATAGTTTAATTTAAAAAAAGTTTCAATTACATCTAAATCTTGATTCTTAAAATCTAATTTTTGAGTTTTTAACCGATTGACGTAATTTTTTCTATTGCGAGAAATATATGCAGATAGTTGAACAACATAGTTAGCATATTACTAAAATTCAATTTATCTAAAAACAGGAGAACATTTTTTTAGTTTCTTTATTTTCAAAAAAGGGTTTTATTGTTTTGATAGAAAATTGAAAACTCAGTTATCTAAAAATAAGCTAAGCTTCTTAATTTTTTTTAATTCTCAAAAAGGTTCTAGATTTCTCGCTGTATCCGATTTCAGCATGTCACTCGGATTAGTTTTGGAGAAAAATATTCGTTGAATGGTGTCCATCATAAATAATTGCTACAAATTATTTTAATTTGAAATGTGCATAATAAATAATGTGTGTTTTTTATACAGGTATAGAACTTTAAGTTGGCAACACTTTTTTAACTGGCGGCCATTTTGTCAGCTGTCAAGTGATTTATGTTTAGTTTGGTTTGGCATTTCAACATTAATAGACTGACGCTATGAACAACGCTTCCAAATTGTGCAAATTTTTTTTGAAAATCATGGTTCTGTTCGAAATACGTATCGCGCACTACGACCATTTTACGGTCAACATAATCGTCCATCAGAGCACCACGTTTACTCTAAATGATAATATGAATCCACAGAGACGTCATAAAGTGCGTATGTGTGCTTTATGGGCTAGCGGAATAAATAGTCCGTACTTCTTAAAAACGATGCTGGTCATGAACGTTACAATTAGTGGTGACCGCTATAGAGCCATGATTACTGACTTTTTCGTTCATCAATTCAACAATCCATGATTCTGCACGAGCTGTGGATTCAACACGATGGCGCAATCATATCACACAGTTTGTGCCACAATTGATTTATTGAAGGAAACGTTTGGTAACCGCATAGTTTCACGTTTCGGACACATGAATTGGCCTCCAAGATTTAACGCTGCTGAACTGTTTCTCTGTGGGGATATGTGAAGTTGATAGTTTACGCCGATAAGCCCAAAACGATTGACCACTTGGAGGACAATATTCGGCGCGTTATTGCCAATATACGGCCAAAAATGTATTTACACTAATGTCCGAGACAGCCGCGGCGGTCATATGCCAGAAGTCATATTTAAATTATAATGCCAGAAGATTATCTTGCGAATAAAGTAAATCTCATGTCAATTAAAAAAATTCATCTTTGTTTTATTCCATTTCAAAGTTATATAAATCTTTAAAAAACACCCTTTATTACACACAAAACTATACTGTAGTGTATATTACCTTGGTTGGCATAGGTAGCCTAATTTTGGATTAAATTTATAAAACACATCCTAGTGCATTATAGGGAGTAAATCTATTACTTATTGACCATGTAAATTCAACTGTAGAGAAAATGAAAAAGTTCGAAATTTGATTTTATATTATTTTCTTTTGTTTATTTTAATGTCATTTAATATTTTTTTAAAATCTTTTTAAAACATAAATCGTAATATTTTTTAAATATTTAATTAAAACCAATTAATCGACGAGTCCTTTGCATTGAAAGAAGCTCTGCATAAATTCCTTAAAATAAAATATCTAAAATGAATTGGTGTAAAAATAATTGATGTACGATCAATTTGGAATTATGCACAGCTTGAGGTAAATTGTGTTGGTAAAAATGTGGCATAACTGTAATATTAATTCATATTTAATCATATAGGATGCTGGTGTTCTGAATAAAATGTTGGAACTGATTATTTACTTAAAAAATAAGTGTGCTGACATCGTCATATTGAAAAATCAAAAGCATTTATTTAGCAAAATTCTTGAGGTGATTGAACTATTAGCTTCTTTTCCGATTTTTTTTTATACAACTGCATTTTTAGGTTTTGGTCAACCAATATTTAATAGGCATTATTTATCATCACATAAAGTCCAAAAGGACGTAAATACACTCTGTAGTTTTCTCAAATATTAGAATTATGCTTACAGACGGATTTGAATGTGAAAAAAAATTTTATGAAATAATAGTAGTTTTTTAGTAGTGTAGTAAGGGCCTTTTGTACTTGGTTTTTCTGAAACCAAAAGGTCGCAACTCCAATACAAAAATGTACGCAGAAAAAAAAAAACAAAAGTTTAAGATAAAAATACTTCTTTTCGGCAGTAATTAAAAAAGATTTTATTTACTTATGTATTTTTATCTATATATTGTAAGTATTTCTTAAATAAAACTCATTTTAACGATTCAAATAATTTCGGGACAAATTGATTAAATTTATTAATTTATTTCCAGAGAATAAAATTAAATGACATTTTTTAAACCAAAAACAATATAAATCAAAAACAGCACTACAAAGTGTTAAAAATGTTATGAAAAACTGCTGTAATTTAATGAAAACCTTCAAACAACGTTCCAGTGACATAGATCTATGCGAAAATTCTTTGATATTATGCAGAAAATTCTCTCAGTGTGTAATTAAAAACAACAATGTTTATAAATTTTAAAGATTGTACGTATACGCAATATTTAATTTAATAGCACTCATACGTATCGTATACATAATAAATATCTAAGTTAAACTAAAACTTATATGGATTGAAATTATCTCAATTCATAGTTTTAACTTACAGCCCGAAAAATAAAAATTCAAATTCGGTGTTGACAACCGAATTTGTCGCCAATCGAATAATTCAGTTGTGGTAACCGAACATTTTATTTGCGAGAACCGTAAAATTGTCGATGCATTAGTAATTTGACTGCGACAAACCACATTTAGGTTGTGGTCACAACTGAAACACAATTGTGGTCACAACTGAAACATTCGGTTACCACAACCCAATCAATCGATTGGCAACCAATTCGGTTGTCAATACCAAATCTGTTTTCTAGGTGTACATTAGGGTGATAACTTTTGCATTTTTTGCAAATTCAAATCTCCCCAGACAAAATCGTGTAGGGCATGGACAAATATTAAGAACTGCGTTTTTAGTTTTTCGCTATCGTTAAAAAAGGTTCCGCACCAAACGCGTTAAAGTTTTGAATCAAACAAAGTTAAAAAAAAACTTTTTTTGATGCCTCAACGTCTGACCATCACATCTATATAATTAAGGCATGCTGATATCAATAGTAAAGTCCATTTCGAGTCAATGGAATAGTTTTCTTCCAAATTTGCTTACTTACATATGTATAAACCATATTTAAAAAATTGTTATTAAAAAAATTTAAAATAAACATATTAAAGGCATTTTAGAAATCGCTGTCGGTGCGCAAGGTTTTTTTTTACCAAATTGGACTGAAATATTTTGTACATATCAAAATATGTATAACTCAAATGTTATCTTTTTGATTTTTCATATGACACTGGCCTTTTAGCGTTCAGCTGCTAAAAGATATGCAAACATTTAAACTGCACACAATCCCTATTAGACTATGCAATGAGAAATTATATATTTACGAAAATGTTCAACATGATTTAACATTCTCATACTTAATGAAATTGATAAAAACTCATTGATAATAATGACGTTTCATAATAAGAAAGACTATTTTAATTTCCCATACTTACACAGAAATCATCTAAGAAAATATTGTAAGATACTTTAATACTATGTAACAATAAATGCGAAGACGATGCCAAAAGGCATTTAGACCTTAAAAACTAACTAAATATACGAAGAAATATTTATTAGTAGGGAGTATGAAGGAAATGAAAAAGGAATATGGTGCATATACTAATTAGTATATGTACGTATGTATATTGTCAGCAGAAGCAAGATTCTTAAATACCATTTCCAATATAGTTACATACTGACATATATATACCTCTCAAAATTGTCATCATAGTTGTAGGTAGTGTTGTTGCTGTTAAACTTCTTCCATAACCTCATATTCTTAATTGTAGATGGTGTAGATAGTTGTTGTTGTAGTTGTCCTCGTTCATTCAACATCATTATCATTATAATTATTATTGTCATTATTGCATTAAGTCACGTAATGAGCATAATGAGGCAACAATTTCAGTGACTTAAAACCAAAATGCAACGTTGCGGAAATCAAATGCGATTTTAACAAACTACTTCTACTACCGCTTCTTCAATATACACACAGAAAACAGATTCGTGCTTACAATCGAATTTAATGCCAATATAATAGTTCGGTAGTGGTGACAGATTTTTCATATAATTATGCAGCAACCGAAATTTTATTACCATGATAATGCTATTGTCTCTATTGATTTTTAGTTACCTCAACTGAAAAACTCGGCTACCACAAACAATCGAATGATTGGTTACAAATTCGGCCGCAAGCACTAATATGTTTTCTCTGTGTATCCTTAACACATGCACTTATATTACACTATCCGACGGCCAAAAAAAAAAACTGGCTTTAAACAGATTTTTCTTTATTGGACCTAATATAAAAAAACAAATATAATAAAAATTTCAATCACGAACACCACCGATTCAATAATTTTAATTGCTGAAATTCCGCCAACAAAGAAAATCGCTAATTCAATTAGAAATTGATAGATCTTTAATTGAATTATTTTTCAATTAAATAATACCAGATTTGATTAAAAAATTATCAATATTGTATACCTTTTCAAAAAGCAAAAACCAATTGCTTAAAGTGCTGTTGCCATAGTTGTTGAATTTTATAGCATTGAATTTAAACCAACATGTAATTCTCATTTTATAAGCAGATTTATTTATTCTTTTGTGAACAAACTCACATAGAAATTGGTTTTTTTTAGTAGGTAGTATGACAAAAAAATTAATTTTTTTTTTGCAAAAATTAGCCCTTTTTAATAAAAACATAGTATTTTTTTTAAATATTTTTTATTTAAATGTTTTTAAATGGTTACATTTTTATTAAACAAAATTTAAATTCAAAAATTGCTTTTCAATTTTATGATAATAAATTAATATTCACATTTAAACCACTGAAATTAAATTATTTAAGTTAATAAAGTAATAAACCTATGAGAATTGATAAAAAGCTAATATTACTTTATTATATTTTATTACTAATACAAAAACATTTATATGTTTTGAGCGATTGTATAAAAAACATGTCAAGCAAGTTCCGATTTGGGCAACTACCCTGCAGGAAATGTCAATAGTTAAAAAGTATTGATTCACTATTGACTGTGTCACCAGTACTACTAGCCAAATATTCCCCAGGCAATGTAATTTGCTATATACATTTAACATGTACGTGTCATTGAAAATCACTAGTGATATTCGAACTATTGACTAGGTAGTGAATAGGTAGTTCTTATAGGACCATATGTAGACATTGGAACCAAAGATTTACTAGTGACTAGTTAGTTCTTATGGCACCATATGTAGACATTAGAAACATAGATTCACTAGTGACTAGGTAGTTCTTATGGGACCATATGCAGACATTGGACCAGAGATTCACTAGTGACTCGTTAGTTCTTATGGGACCACATGTAGACATAAGAACCATAGATTCACTAGTGACTAATTAGTTCTAATGGGACCATATGTAGACATTGGAACCAAAAATTTACTAGTGAGTTAATAGATTTTGGACCATAGTCATAAACTTAGTTTAAATAAATACATATATTTTGTTTAAATTAAATTATGAAGTTTTATTACAAAAAAACTATATTCAAGTTTTTTAAAGTTTAAAAGTTAAAAGCTACATAGTGTATGTTGCAGTCTTTTTTGTTTACTTTTTAATTTAAAGCCTAGTATGTGGCTACCCAGCAAAAAATTTCCGAAAAGGTAAGGGCGTTTGTAATCAAACATTTTGGGAAGAACGCATTCCTTACTAGATTACCTACTCGATTCTTTTAACAGGGACGTGAGACTAAAATAATTGATACTTTAGAATTGATTTTTTTTTAGGTCGAAGAACCATTTACTGTTATATTTTTAAGAACTACTACACATTTTTTAATAAAGAAATAGTTCCATGTTAAAACGTACGAACTACTTACACAAAAAAGAAAAAAAAATAGTTTAATAGAAAAAATAAGACGTACTTTCATTTACAACTTACAACTAAAACATTAAAGAAACTACTAAATTACGAGGGAAAATCGTTATCACGCACACTCAGGACGTTTTTCCACTAACTCAAGCTCACTTGAGTAAATTCAACTTTTACTCACACGTGATTCTCCTGAGTCACCCAAATATAACGATCAAACCTCATCCGGAAAAAATAAAATCCTAAAATGTGAAACATCGAATTGTTATGATAGCATGGGTTTGTCCATAATTTTGGAGCTATAAACCACGAAAATGTAAATTCTTCACAAAAAAGGAACAATTAAAATGGAAATTTAAAACAAAAATATGACTAACACACTTTCACTCACAATTTTATGCTCATGTGCGCATTCCATAATTTGTACCTAACCACAGTTTAACAAAATTTTGGCAACATGCAATTTCTGTTTTTAGTATTATATTCATGCAAATAAAAATTTGTTTGAAAAACTATATAAAATAAATTCGTTAAAACTGCATTACTTTTATTTTCTAAATTAGGAACTACTTCCAATAACGTCCTTTTATTAAGAAAAAGTATATGATTACTTCTTGAGTACAAAAAGTTATACATATAAGTTAATAACATTGTTATTTTCTTTTAAGTAATAATTACTTTGTTATTGAGTTCATGCTTTCTGGTTTAAATTTAAAGAATTGATTACAATACTACTTGATTTTTGACTCTATCTTTGGAATGTGTTTGGTATTGCAGTTACTAAATTTGGCAATGGGATATGTAAGCAAGTGTGGGCATCACTTATTTTTGGAATAGTAATTTTTCTGGGTAGGTACATATTCCTAATTGTCTAATCAAAACGACTTTCATGGATCGCACTCTAAGAGCATCTGATTTCGATGAAATTTTATATGTTAATGATTTTAATTATGTTTTCTTATAAAGAAACTATACAGAAAATTTGTATCTTTGAAAAGAAAATTGTAAGAGCAACTCAATGGCACCACAATTTTTGGTGCATTTCTTGGCATTTTTTTGTGGTAAATTATTGAAAAAAATATTTTGTGTAAATCATTATTTCATTATTCATTATTTTAACACTTAAGTTTTTCATCCAAACACGTGTATATCAAACAAAACTTTAAAAATAATCAAAAAGAAGAAGAAAAAAAGCAGAACTTGCAAAATTCATCTGTCCCAAAATGTCTCTACCCATCAAAAGCAAAGTAAAAAGTGTAGACGCTTAGTTGACAATGTCAACAAAATAGTAGACAAAAGTGGAGACTTGGAGACACTTGACCCCAAGCTTCCTGCAGGGTATTTAATTGATTCAATTAAATTTTAATTAAGAGCTTTTAAAATTTTCAACAAATCGAATTTAGTTTAAAAAAGTATAGCAATATTTTTTTGTGTACCCAGATTTCAAATCTGGCAGATATTGTTTTCCCAATTTGCAGTTTTCCAAATATCGCTGTTGATATATTTGCATCATTCGCCCCATTTTTCGTATATTTCACTTAATTTTTTGAAATGTTATAGCAAAATCTTGATCTTTGTTAAAAGAGTATAAATCTACATAATTGACCATTAAAATCGAAAACAAGAGTATATACCATTGATCCTAAATATGTTCTTATGCATCAAATTTATAAGTCAAATATTTATCTTAGTTGTTTTTATCGAAAATACATAAAAGACCTTCATTAACATTCCAGTATGAAATTTTTTTAATAAATGTGCAGCATTAACAAGTAAATCGTCGATTTTTTTTTTCCCAGTTTCAACCATATTTTACCATTCCAAACAATTATTGCGTACAAAAAAGAAAAAAAAAACAGAAAGTGCGGTTCATGGAAAAATGCGAAATGTGCCTAAAATATAGATGGCAAACATAGCGAACAATTACGACATATTGCAAATTTACTTCAATAACGTCATAACTCAAAAATTTTGATTAAGTAGAAAACGAGCTTAAAGTTTTCAATTTATTCCCACCTTGAAGAACAAAATAACGACACAATTTCTCTCAAGAGGTGAGTATACAAGATATCAATACGAATTTCTTACACAATATAATACGTGATATGACGAATAATTCTACGTCATTAACTCAAAAATCATGTTGTTTAAGCTGTGACGTTCTTGATGAAAATAAGCGATATGTGTTCATCTTTTAGTATAATATGTAAAGAGCTTAGTGTATCAAAAATTCAGATAAAAAAGTTTTTATTTGCGAAAGTTATTTTAAGAAACAATTCAATACATAACAGTGTCTACAAAAAGTCAATTCTTTTTTATAATTCATACAAATATGTGACTATTTTTAAAATCAAATTTGAAAATATTTTGTAGACATTCACTGTAATAAAAGATATTAAGTTATCTTTCGCAAATATAAACTTTTTTGGCTAAATTTTGGTACACATAATTTTTTAATAAATAAAAATCTTCGCGCTCGAGGTTTAGTTTTTTATAATAATCAATTTATTTTTCAATATTTCGATATTTTTTACATTAATACTAGTTATATTGTTCTAAAGTGTTTTTTATTGAAATTGTGATAGATTTTCCAGAAGATGACATTCGAAAAATGTCGAAATATTGAAATATAAATTGATTATTATAAAAAACTAGACCTCGAGAGCGAAGAATTTTATTTATTAAATATTGAAATTTCGAATAAATACAACTTTAAAATTAATTTTTTAAGCTATTTACATATTATACTAAAAGATGAACTAGCCCTTTTTGCTATCCTGTCATATAAATTTAAGGCACTTTTTGCATTTTTCCATGAGCCGCGCATTTTTTTCCCCTTTTTTACACGATATAATTGTATTATTCTTATTATGACCAAAAATTCTTTGATCGATTGCGATATTGAATGATAAATTGGGCAAAAATAGTAAAATACAGTAAAAACTAAGAAAAAAAAAAAAACGCGGATTTACTTGTTAATGCTGCCCATTTATTAAGCAAATTTGATATTTAGAATAAAAAACTATGATGAAATATTTGATTTTTTTAATTTTATGTATAAAAACCTGCGTTAAAACATGCAATTTTTCGAAAATTTTGGCCCATAAGTGAACAAACTGTGAAATATGTAGGATCAATGGTAGGTAATCTTATTTTATTTTTCGAGTTGCGCAAGTGTTACCATAGAAAGACAATTTCTTAAAACAAAAATATATTTTTAACATTACTACTGAAGAGTTTGAACTATTTTCTAAACCTGTCTTTGTAATATGTATTTTCTAATATAATTAGTTACGCTGACTCCAAATATGGCAAACCAAAATTTTTCAACAGTTCTAATTTTGGCACATAGCGGATTTTATATTAACATTACATACCTAATTTCTTTTATATATATATTTTCTTATATATATATAATATTTCTTGATAGTTTCAATAGATGTGTTTAGTGGAATGTTAAGTTTACCCAAAGTCACCAAATTTAAATTTTTTCAGCAAACACAAAATTTATGAGAATAAACCTAAACATGCAAAATTTTCGATTTCCTTGCACACCGATAAGATATCCCTGAAATAGGCACCGATATGATATACTCAATGAAAGATAATTTATTAGATATATATCTAAAAAAAAATTCATGATTATATAGTTAAACTTCGAAAAAGTAAGCAAAATATACAAAATGTAGAGTAAATGTAGAGTAAATGATGAAAATATAAAAATCAAGGAATTTCAGAAACTGCATATAAAAAAAACACAATGTTGACTGATTTGGATTCATTGTACCAACGTCTAGTATAAATATACATTTCTTAAAATTATTTTCAAAAAATTAAAATTTGTTGATTAGTGTTATTTGTGCAGAAATTTGTTATAAGTATGTTTGTATATTAATTTGTAAGATTTTTGTCTGTGTATCTATGTGTTCGTATATTTTGACAGAATTTAATGCTTGAATGCTTTTGTTACTTTTAAAATTAATTGCAATTGAAAGGATGAACTTAATTTTCACATTACAGTCTCTTATGTTTGTGTTAGCAACAACTTCGCAATTAGCATTAACAATTTTGTTAATTTTTACTTTAGCTGTTTAAATAAACACTACACGTTATTTGCCATAACTTCTGAAGCTAAGCATTGATTTTCTGAAAATTGTTTTGTTCGTAATTAGCGTTTTTTGGTAAAAAAAAAATTTGTGTGGAAAATGGCAAGAGTTTAAAATATGGTTTAATTATGGTTTCATTTAGAGAACTGCACAATGTAATCGAATTCATTAGGAGAAATACAACACGAGGCAAAACAACGGCGGCTTGAGAATAAATAACACTATTTAAGAATAAATAACACTATGCAACCAGAAAAATCAGACTCAATGATACCAATTGGAAATGAAAGTAGACCATTGAATAAACAAAATAGCCAAATAGTTTTGAAAAGTTAGTTCGAAGTTATTTTTTCTTGACTCTTGAATTTAAGGTATTTTTAACCTTTTTTCAACTATGAACGAAAATCAAACTGAAATAAAAATATATCTGTTCGGATGTATGTATGTGTACTTATTGTTCCAATGGACTCAATGTCAGAAAATATATTTTTCATATATCTTAGCAAATAGTAGGCGTGGTCAAATACAAAGACATCATCGATTTTTGGTATACATACATTTATTGTCTTTTTCGGAACAATTTGCAACAATTCTAGATCAAATGCATTTGAAAGTCGATTGTATGGACTACTGAATAGTGGAATTCATTTTCGGAATTTGTTCTGAATATTCTGTAAAAAAAAACGTTATTGTTTTTCTTTTGTGAAATAGTTCTGTTTTGAAAATTTGTGTTTTAGGAGTTTAATTGCAGTTAGAAATGTATAGGTGGCATTACATTAACATGTAACAAACTAAAAGATTTTAAACTAAAAGGGTTGTATATATTTTCGATGTAGATTTTGGACATCGTCATAAAGGTGACCAGTATTTAAATCACAAGATGAAAGAGAGAGCTGTGCGTAAACACACAAATGACAATGCAGTTCAAGAGCTTTAAGGAACTCAAGAAGAAGTTTTATTGCCACCTTTACGCGTCTTAGCATTGTGAAAAGATTCTTGAAAACTATAGAAAAAACAAGAAGTTTATGTTTTTTCGGCCAACAATTTTTCCTTGTCTCAGTGAGAGCAAACTGGAACTAGCTAAAACAGAAACACTTAATGAAATTTGTTATTAAAATAAAGATCCTCACTAATGAAAATGAAAATTATTCAAGTTCGAGGCCATATTCTATATTTCTTCATTAGGATATTGTCCTAACAAATAATCTATAGAGTTTTTTGTTTTCAATTTATTATTTGACCCTTTCAGGAATGTGTTGATAGATCTATTTCGGGAATTTTCTAGGTTCCCATCATCAGAACACGTTTTGAAAGCGGTAACAATCCCATGCCAAACATCAAACATACATATGAACTAGTTTACTCACTACATGAGAACTAATATACATATGAGTTTGAAGTTAAAGATTATAACCACTGATCAAAAACTTCAAACTCATATGTATATTAGTTCTCATGTAGTGAGTAAACTAGTTCATATGTATGTTTGATGTTTGGCATGGGATTGTTACCGCTTTCAAAACGTGTTCTGATGATGGGAACCTAGAAAATTCCCGAAATAGATCTATCAACACATTCCTGAAATTGTCAAATAATAAATTTGAAAACAAAAAACTCTATAGATTATTTGTTAGGACAATACCCTAATGAAGAAATATAGAATATGGCCTCGAACTTGAATAATTTTCATTTTCATTGCACAATTAAAGGTCGAAAAAAACATAATTTTTATTTTAATAAAAATTATAACAAACTTGATCCTCACTAAAAATATAAGTATTTTGAGTGGCCCAGGCATAAGAGCACAGCTCTTATCAACATTGGTAAGATCTTGTGGTTTCATAAATTAAAATCGTTCTTATTTGTTACATTTGAATCGAAGAGCAATTCTGAATTTTATATTGCAATAAATCTAAAAAAAAATATTTTAAATATTTTACTTTTAAAATAAAAAAAAAAAAAACCAAAACTTTATTTTTCAACCTTTAATTACACCATATACGGACACCACTACGTGATAAAAGACTAAAAAAAAAAGACCCGTGTCTCCCAATTTTTCCCAAAGTCATATCCTCTTTTGTTTATGGGCCGCCAAAGATTTGGGGCCTCGGTATCATTTTCGCAAAAAAGTGATAATTTTCTCAAGCTCATATCTTGCAAACCGTTCAGAATTTCGCATTACTCTCTATGGTAGTTGTAGCTCTTGTCATAAAGAACAAAAATTGCGAACATATAAAATCAAAAAACTTCACCTTCCAGATCAAAATCGCAAAAAACTTAAAAAAATTCGATTTTTTTACCTTTTTTCCCGTGTTCAGGTCCATAGGTAGCAAACCGTTCAAAATTCAAGGAAACAATCAACTACAAAAATTTACCTAAGATCTCCATAAACAAATTTCTAGAACATATAAACTTCTGGGAATTGGGTTTGCTACCTATGCACCTGAACAGGAGAAAAAAGAAAAAAAAAACTGAAATTAAAAAATTTTTCACTTTTGCGCGCTACCTAAACAGTGTTAAGAATCATCTCTAGGAAGTTTATATGTTCTAGAAATTTGTTTACTAGCAAAAATATTCTATATTTGTTTACAAAATTATCAGAATAAATTCCGAAAATGAACTTCACTATTCAATAGCTTATACAATAGACTTTCTAATACATTTGATCTATAATTGTTTGAAGTTGTTCCGAAAAAGACAATGTATGCACACCAAAAATCGATAATTTTTTTGTATTTAACCACGCCTAATTCGTCTACTATTTGTTGAAATATATGAAAAATATATTTTGTGATATTGAGTGCATTAGAAAAATAAGTACACACAATTACATCCGAAAAGATATATTCTTATTTTATTTTGATTTTCTCTCATAGTGAAAAAAGGGTAAAAAATATTCCTAATTCAAGAGTCAATAAAAAAGAAATTCGAACTAATTTGCAAAATCCTTTTGCGATTTTGTTTATTCAATGGTCTACGTTCTTGTCCAATTGAAACCATTGAGGTTGTTTTTCCGTTTTATGCACAGTGTTATTAGAAATTTATAAAATTGAAAATCCCTCAAATGTTGAGAATGTTTTTTATAAGCAATTTTTCTGTAAAGAAAACCATTAAAGAGTTTTCGAAAACAAAATGTTGTGGAGACAGAAATCTATGGAAACTTATAGTTTTTTATAGAAAGAGTCTACAGCCATAAAAAGTTGGTTGGAATTCGGTCTGAATTAAATTTATTTTTAATATCCAAAAAATTGATTAATAAACCAAAATATTGGGTATTAAAAGGGGCAAAAGGAACTAATAAGGGAGGTAGCGCGATACGAACCCTCAGACTTTAATGAGTATGCTGTTAACGACCCGAAAAACAGACACTTTTGTAGCTGCCTTTAATTTTTGAAGACCAAACTTATCTGCACACAGTTTTAAAGTACTCAAGAAAACAAAAATTTGTATACCCATATTGCGTATATAGTGGACCCATAGTGAACCTATATTTGCCATATTTTTGTATTATTTTATATATAGCGGAAAAAGAAAAAGACGCATAAAAACCAAACGATTCTGGATATCGGAAAAATCGTAGACACCCCTCGATTAAATAAAAAGGCATTACTCTTCATTATTTTTGCTTAATGCAACTACAATAAAACTTAATACAACCTAATAAAACACCAGATTTAATTTCACTCAAAACACATATTTTAAAATAAAAAAATTCTTAAAAGCTTTAAGTTCTAATTTTTACGTCAGTATACGTTTTAATTTGATACCAATTTTGTCTATAGTTACTTTAAATAGAACGAAATATAACGTAAAATGGCGTAATTTTTGACCCCACTTAGTAACTCTTAAACATAATATTGGGCAGCGAAAAAAAAAAATAAATGCATGTCTTTTAAATTTTTATTCTCAACAACATATCTAAGTTTCATTAAGATCTGCTGGTCCGGGTCGGGATACATCATTCTTGTAAGTAGCTATCCTAATATCCAATTAATGGTACTTCCAATCAACTTTACAAAAAAAAAAACAAATCTGTTATTAAATGTGAAATGAAAATATGCCCCATTTATTTAGTGATAATACAAGAATATTGCTACAATATATCAAATTTTTAAAAAATTGTCGATAATCAAAGGAGATAACTGCAAATACGGGTTTTTTCCACCAAATACTCCAATAATTAGGATTTCAGTAGATACAGCCGCATTGTACAGTGGATTGTGCTGATAGTAGATCGCAATTAATGATCGATATTGGGAAAATTAATTTTAGGTTATTTTTGTTTGCCTAACAAAATGTTCAAATTCAAATTTGGCATTCAACATTTTTAAGTTTTTTGATGATGTAGTGAGTCTGAAAAGTCTGATACTGTGAGCTTCCGATTTAAAATTCGGGAAACGGCAAATTGCAAAATTTATTTTTTTTCATTGAATTAAAGTGCTTCAATGTTTAAATAAAGTAAAGAAAATTAAAGTGATTGTGGTGCAATGAGTAAAAAGGTTTTTTAATTTCAATAAAATTTTGTGGAACGTAGCATAAATGTTTAATATAATATTGAATAATACCACATAATACCAAAACAGTGGACATTAGAGTGAGGTAAGTTTCTAAAAATAGAACTGTTGTGTTGTTGGAGTTGTACTTCTGAGATTATGTATGCAAGAACAAAAACACCGTGTATTGAATAAACTAGTTTTAATCACAACAAAACTCGACCTGACGAAAGCTCAGTGCGCTAAAGCGCTCTGTCGAACGTGTAGTGCGAGTGGATTTGGCATTAGAAATCAGTTTATCTATACCACGGTCAGTGATTGCACGGAAAATTTCATATAGACACAATCGAACAAGTAAAAAAAAAAACAACAAATATTACATTATTCAAAAAACAGGGTCACTGACGAAGGTTCAATACCAGAAACTGCGCAGTCTGATTCAGAAAAATTGAAAATTTACAATATAGTTATGATTTTTAGAAAATACACTCATTCTTCTCTACCACGTCTTTCACAATACCACTGACTATTTAGCATTCACGACTAAAAATATTATTATTGATTGTTGCAGTAACCGCCAGAATTCGATAACCAACAAATTCGGTGTCTACGTCAGAGACTATTTTCTGGGTAATAGAAATAAATGTGGCCTTCTTAGAACTTGATGTTTCTTTTTAAGAAAATATCCATAAAATCTCAAGGATTTAAGGTATGGAAACTCGTAATATGCTGACGGATTTTATTTTCTTAGAGAATTAAAGCACAGGAAATTCTTCCTATTTATTAATGTGTTGCTTTTTCGAAAAGGGGGTTGATGAGAGATGAAAGATGGGAAAATATGAACTACTTCAAACACTGTAATTGTGTGAGACAATAAGGCTTAGAACAGTTGTTGCTCGGATAGATAGCTCATACATATTATTTTTCTAAATTGACGTTGTCGTCGATTAGGATCGAACCGGGACCATCTTTGTATTATCTCTGCATGGGATAATATACAATTTTATCCAAAATTAAATTCTGTTTTTTTTTTTAAATATGATATAATATCTAAATATATATTATTTTGTATTTTGCAATTTGTAGGTCATATTTAGTTTTGTCTTATTCTAAGTGCAATATACAATAATATATTGATCGGTATGCGATAAGATGCAACTATATATGACATCATATGAAAATTGTTCCACGAAATTTATTTTATATATGAATTTATATAATTATAGCCGGTTATATCACTGGTAGACAAAACCTCCCGTTGCAAAACTAACGCCGGAGGCATTAACTCCGAAATGTATAATTTTACATTTACAATTTACCATAAATAGACGTAATTAAGTATTAACGAACAGAACAATTTAATCAGATTCGATAGTGGTGACAACAATGAATTTTATTAATGAGCGGTTTTCTTAACATACTAGTGATGTCTTCATTTTAATGGAGGCCAATATAAAGCCGTAGGATTTTTTAATGGTTGTATTTTAAGCATTTAAGGGTTAAATTTAATAGAATGCAAATAACAGTTTATTTTGCAAAAATCAACAGAAATGTTTGCAAAAAAAATTGTGAATTGCTGACTTCAGAAGGGCATATTTTAAAAATATCTTTATGAAACTTAAAAAATGTCACATTTTTTTATGATTTCTTTGTCTACTAATATTTAACAAATGTCTTGCTGATTATAACAGATTAATTTGTTACGTTACGTTCAATTAATTACAATTAAGCTCAACTAGAATGAAATATTTTTAGATTAAACAGATTAATTTTTTCTATTCTTCTCTAACAAAAAAAAAACTGTTTTTTTAACAGATTTTTCTGTAACGTCACTTTTAACTAATTTTTAGTAATTTGAGGAAAAATGTTTACTAAACTTGTTCTACTGGCTGCTATTGGTAACATAATTATTGTTATACTGTGTAAAACTTTGTATAAAAAGCACTCTTAAATTTGTAAATCAAGTAATCATTGAAATTTGTTGTTATAGTTTTTAAAATATTGTTTAAAAATTATTATTATTCTGATTGTAACTTTCAAATAAAACGCATTCAAATAAATTTAAAAAAAAACAATTAAATATATTATTACAAGAGGTTATGGGCGACCAACGTAAGGAAGTTCCTCATGGAATAGTGCAGTTCAATGGAACTGGTTACGAAATTGGAGTTTTCGTGTTAAGATGTATTTGGATGCCATCGATGTTTGGAAGCTGTCGAATCAAGTCTCCCACCGGGTGCTGATGAAAATGCAAAGAAACGTTTTGTGGAAAAGGATAAAAAGGCTAAATCTGTCCTGGTAAGCTGTATCGCTGATGACTACATTGATTATGTTCGTGATAAATCAAGTGCCATGCTTATGTGGAATGCATTGAAGGACGTGTTTGGCAAGATTGAAATTATCGGAAGGAACAAAAATGAAGGATCATTTCATAGAATTTGATAGTCTTGTAAGACAATTAAAGTCTGCTGGTGCAGAATTAAATGAAAGTGATTTTGGTGTCTCAGCTATTTGTAAGTTTACCCGATAGTTATGATCCATTGGTAACAGCCTTGGAAAACATAAAAGAAGAAGAGCTTACACTTCAACTGGTAAAACAACGTTGCTTGCTGAAGAAAGGAAAAGAGTTGATCGTTCTGATACAACTGAAGATTCCAAAGCTGGTACTGTTTTTGCTGCTAAAAAGGAAATAAATTTAAATTTAATGGAAAATGCCACAACTGCGGTAAGAAGGGTCACATAAAAATCAACTGCCGATTCAAAAGAGAAGCAAATTCGGTAAGCCATGATAGAAGCAACCATCAAGAAGCCCAGGTTGTTAATTTTGACGATGATGATAAAATCAAAAATGATGCTGTATGTTTTATGGTTAATAAATGTTGCAAATAAATCGTATGGTATGAATTTTATTTTGGATTCGGGGTCGAGTGATCATATGGTGAATGATCGAAAGTTTTTTGATACGATATCTGAGTTGAAGATTCCTGTAAAGATATGTGTAGCCAAAGATAAGCAAATGCTGGTTGCTCACGAGTTTGGGAAACATAATTTGTTATTCGAATTATGGAAAACAAATCGTTCTGAGGATGTCCTGTACGTGCCAAATCTAAGAGAGAATCTTGTATCGGTAAAGAGAATGACAAATGCAGGTTTTGAGGTATTATTTAAACGTAATAGTGCAACAGTTTTTCACAATGGTATAGAATTAGCGTTAGGAGAACCTAAAGGTAATGTTTTTGAAGTTAAATTTGATAAATGTTCAATTGTAAATTTTGTTCTCGTGATGAAGTTAAATTATGGCATAGTAGATTAGGTCATATAAACCAACAAGTCTGAGTTAATGGGTCGAAATGAAATGGTTTTAGGTATCGGTAATGTAAAATCTTTCGGTTTGTGTGACATATGTATAAAGGAAAACATAGTCGTGAGCCGTTTGATGGTGTTCGTGGTTCGTTGTAATCGTGTTCTGAAAGAATTCACAGTGATGTTTGCGGTCCTATTAATCCTAATACTCATGATGGTTATCGTTATTTTGTGTCGTTCATCGATGAATATACTCACTTTGCTGTTATTTACTTAATGAAAGGAAATCCGAAGTATTTAAAAAGTTTAAGGAATATGAAGCGTTCGTGACAGCTAAATTTTCTGAAAAGATTTCTATATTACGCGTTGATCAAGGAAACCGAGTATCATTCTAAAGAACAAATGGAATTTTATAAGCAAAAGGGAATTCAAATTGAAGATACCATTGCATATACGCCACAGCAAAATGGAATTTCTGAAAGGTTTAATAGAACGTTAGTTGAAAAAGTTAGAACAATGATGATAGAGTCAAATGCTCCTAAGGAACTATGGGGCGAAGCTGCATTAATGGCGGTACATTTATTAAACAGAAGTCCTACTAGAGCTATCAAGGAAATTGAAAATGTCAGCTTAATTGTGGTATGGTTATAAACCTGATATTAAGGAGTTTCGTGTTTTTGGTTGTAAGGTCTTTGTTTGAATACTAGAACAAAAGAGGAAAAAGCTTGATGATAACAGTCAAGAAGGTGTTATGATTGGTTACACAAATAATGGTTTATAGAATTTGGAATATTACGAAAAGAAAAGTTATCACAGCTAGAGATGTGAAATTCAATGAATCAATATTCCCATTTAAATGTAATGATAAAAGGAGAAGCCTCAAATTATTTCTATATGCAGCTATGAGCAAGAGAGGGAAGAAACTAATAATGCCATACCTGCAAATGAAATATTGGAAAATCAAGATATAGAAGATGAATCTTTTGAAGTTGAAAAGTGCTGACAGCACTGATGAGAACGTTTTGGAAGAGTCTAATAATAGTCAACCTGATGTCATTTCTATTAACAATGATGAAAATGAAATTGTTGAAGAAAACAACCAACGATTCATCAGTAATAAGAAGAAGTGCTCGAGGGTCTCATCCCCAAAGTATTTACTGACTATTTTACAAGTTATAGTGCTGAATTACATGAACAAACTGAAGATGACTCTCCAAATTCCTTTGATGAAATTCAAACTCGACAAGATCGTAATAAATGGATGGAAGCGATAAATGAAGAACTTAAACCTATGGAGATGAACAAAGTTTGGACAATTTTCGATAAGCCTAAAAACGTAAAACCAATAAAATCAAGATGTGTGTTTCGTATTAAGAAAAATGAAATGGAGAACTATCAAGATATAAAGCAAGGCTAGTAGCAAAAGGATTTCAACAAAAGCAAGGCATAGATTATGAAGAAACCTTTTGCGCCTGTTGCGAAACTAACCACTGTACGAACAGTATTAGCAGTTGGTGTGCAAATGAAGTTCCATTTTCATCAGATGGATGTGAAAACTGCTTTTCTTCATGGTGATCTAAGAAAAGAAATTTTTATGACTGTACCCGAAGGTGTAAATGCAAAGAAAATCAAGTTTGTAAATTACAAAAATCGTTATATGGGTCTGAAACAAAGTCCAAGGTGTTGGAATGAGAAGATTAATAATTATTTAATTGAAATCGGTTTCAAAAGATCTAAACATGATTATTGTCTATATATTCGCAAAACAATTCAGATATTATTTATCTTTTACTTTATGTAGACGATTTACTTATTGCTGGTAGAAATTTAGATGTTATTTCTAATTTAAAACGAGAATTATCAAAAAGATTCGAAATGTCAGATTGCGGTAATTTGAAATTCTTTTTGGGTGTTAAAATTGATTACGATTATGCAAATGGAATAATGGAGTTATCACAAGAATCAAATATTAACAACATTTTGAAAAAGTTTGATATGGATCAATGTAAACCTGCTAAAACCCCAATGGAAAAGATTTCAGAAAAACCTACATCGGAAGCTACTAATAAACCTCATCGTGAGTTGTTAGGAAGCTTAATGTACTTAATGCTTTGTGTCCGTCCTGACTTATGTTTTCATATAGGATATATGGGGCGATTTCAACAAAACCCAACAGAAGCTAATTGGAATATGCTAAAAAGAATTTTAAGATATGTTAAAGGAACAAAAAGTTTAAAATTACAAATTAAACGAAATAATAATTGTGAACCATTGATTGCATACTCAGACGCAGATTGGGCATCTGATACAATAGATAGAAAATCTGTTAGTGGTTATATTTTTCAAGTTTATGGAAATACTATATCATGGTCAAGCAAAAAGCAAGCTACTGTTGCTACATCTTCTTCAGAAGCAGAATACATTGCATTGAGTGCAGCAACATCTGAAGCTATATGGTTAAAAGGAGTTTTAAATGATATGAAAGTCATAAATGAAAAATATCCTGTAACATTGTTTGAGGATAATCAAGGATGTATATTCATGTCAAAAAAACACCGAATGTAAAAGATCAAAACATATCGATATTAAACACCATTTAATTCGAGATCATTTAGCTCAAGGTAATATAAAAGTAGAGTATGTTAATACAAAAGATCAAATTGCAGACATTTGTACAAAAGTATTAGGAATTGTAAATTATCAGATATTTATAAATAAATTACAATTGTTAGAGTGAGAGAGGGTATTGTTATACTGTGTAAAACTTTGTATAAAAAGCACTCTTAAATTTGTAATCAAGTTATCATTGAAATTTGTTGTTATAGTTTTAAAAAATATTGTTTAAAATTATTATTATTCTGATTGTAACTTTCAAATAAAACGCATTCAAATAAATTTAAAAAAAAAACAATTAAATCTATTATTACAAGAATAATACTGGCAAAGAAGTTTGTGGGTGGTGCAAGCAAAACGCTTGATTTTTAAATAAAACATTATTTTTTTTTGCACAATATTAGTCGTACTTTTGGTACTATCTAATAAAAATATTAGGGGTTTGCAAGTACTATTTTTTTGTGTGTGCTGCTTCTGCCTGGGTTGTAAGCTTACCTAATAATTTGAAATATATTCTTAAATTTAAACATTAAAGCCTGTTTGATTTTTTCTTTACCTAAATAATGTATTTTATTTTAAAAAGTTTTTTTTTTCTTGTTTATCTTTAACATTCCGTCAGAATTAACAAATTGTAATCATAAAACATCAGCAAAAAAAAAAAAATCTCTGATTGTATACTCATTAATGGCTGGCTAAAAGAAAAAAAAAAAAAAACGCTCTCAAAAATACCATTGCTTTTCGAATCTTATAAATTTTATCATTAATTTTACTTTATTTCCTTTTTGCAAACAAACCTCATAACACCAAACCAACTCAACCCATATTTTTGCATTCATGAGGAGCCACATTACCAACAGCCATCGAAGGCAGCCATTTCAACCAGCGGCACCTTATAAAGCATTTCCTTATTTATTACGCATTCAATTTCTTTATCAATGAATTCATTTACATTGTGTTTTTATGTTGTTGTTGTTGGTCTCGACTCAATACTCAGGTTAATTTTGACAAATGAGTTCCATTTCTCTGATGTATTGAAGTAATTTAGTAAAATTAATGCTTTAATTAATCACGTTCTTTTTTATTTGTTGTTGGTGTCTGAAATACATTTATTTGTATTAATTTTTGTATTCCTTGATTGTGAAAAAACGGAAGTTCTTTAACCTGCCTCGTGTGTTAAATCACAATAAAATCATGAATTTTTACTATAGTTACTGTGATATTTTCATGATTATTTAACGCTTTTATTATCTTTTTAATGAAATTGGAAATACATTCAAACTCATCCATAAAACGATGGTGGTTGTAAAAAAGTAAAAAAAAAAAAATAAACGTCAATAATTTGACCGTTGTTCATCGATAAGATTGTTCGTGTTATTTTTTTCATTTTTTTTTCTTGGTTTTATTTTAATGTATCTTTTTGATGTTATGTTCATTATTTACTTCATGTACTTAATTATGGTAATTTGATATTTTAACAACTGATTATCTAACAAAGAAAAACTTAAAATAATTGGGGAAAACGTAATGTAATCAGTGATAATGAACTCAACTTTTTTATGATAAATAAACAAATTTTTGTAATTATTATTGAAATTTATAAGTAAAAAACAAAGTTGGTACAAAAGTCAGTTAAACGGGTACTAACGGGAATTCAGTTGTTCTGTTGCTATCATTTAAATCAATTAATCAGCAAAAAGTAACCTCAATTTGGTAAGCATGAACTACATTTGTATGCTTTCATAAAAGCGCTTAACCGTCTTGCATAGAATAAAGCAATTGGGAAGGCATTTGCTGTGCTTCCATGAATGTATTCTTTTAATGCAGTAAATAATGCTTGCAATGAAGCAGTAAAAAATGCATACAATACTTCATTAATGTTGTCAATGCCACAAAAATAGCGCTTTTCATGTCCCACAATGGCATGAATTTATTGCTTCTTAGATCACAAAAGGAATCGCTGTTCATCTGCTAAAAATAGACAAACCAATTGGGAGATCGCGAACAAAATTTCTGGCATCTGGCATTGTTTTGTAAGCGCTCGGTAATGAAATAATGTCTGCTGCTGGGTAAGCACAACTTTTAATGGGTATTTAGCTAGAGTTGTTAGTAATTTAATTTTATCACAAAAACAAGTTTAATTCGTAATTGAACTAATTTTTCAAGCTAACATTTTTAGTTTGTAGTTTTAAAATTACCAAACCTGCCTGGATTATACTGTTTACAATTGATTTCGAACTGTAATTTTATTTTGCTTCCGCTTTCATTTTAATTTTTGTTTGCCGTTATTTTCTAATATTTGTTTTCTATAAATTTAGAATAGTATCTATATCTCGGAAACTAAGGGAAGTAGACCAAAATGGACAAAAAAATAGTAATTATTAACAACCTATACACTAAATCATCCAAATTCGCAAAAGTGTTTTTCTTCCCTCCACCTGCAGTTTCCGGTAGATTGGACCAAAAAAAATATATATGTTCAACAAGTGGGTCATTCAATTGCAAACATGGCCTTAGTTTTTTAACCTTAAACCCTAAATATTACGTGAAAGCACTTTAAGCTTTTATGTGCTTTAACTTTTAAAATCGACACTTTCCAAAGAAATGCAATGTACAATTACTTGTACTTTTTTGCAAAACTGCATATTTAATTGCATCTTACAATATGTTATACCATAAGTTATTAGACTTGCAATATAAAATTGTATAGGGAAATTTCCCACCCCATCAGCAAAATCGAAAAATAAAAGTAAAAGAAAGAAAAAATCATGAAATGGGGGAAAAGGAGGGAAAACAGAATGAACCAAATTAAAACAAAAATTAGTTTTAGATGGGAAAACACGTGAGTTTTTATTCTATTTAGAATCCTAATTTAATTCGCGATTTTTTTAGAACCCTTATGAGATTTTGAACAGAGTTTCGATTTCGATACCCGTTTGTTTGGAAATAATAAGAAGTGAAAAATATTAAAGATAAAAAGTACAACGAAATATTTCGTACAATATGACGTATATATAACATATGAATTTTTATCGGTGTAGTTTTAGCCTTTTTTTTTTTTACTTATAATGTTGTATTAATAACAGAGCTTTTGTTTAACATAAAAAAATAGTAAAAAAATTAAATTGCGTTTATTTTCTAGACATTGATAAAATCATCGTATTAAATTTGAATGTCTAAATCGCTGCTTCTCTATTTTATAATAGGGTAAAAAAAAAAAAAAAGATATACGATTTTAAAAAAAGTCAAGATTTTTTGAAAAAATATATTTTTAGTAGAGAAAAATAAAACAAAAATAAATCAATTTGAACAGTTTTGCAAAATTTTAATTTTAGCAGACATATTACCCAAAGCTAGCAACACAGTTAGTTGAGTCAGCAAAAATTTTGCTGGGATGATCCTTGCTGAAAAATTGCTAATATCTGCAAAAGTGTTTTGCTGAAAATCATTGAAAATTTCAATATAAATTAAAATTATATTGTTGACACCAGCAACATTTTTTGCTGGAGCTTAGTAGATTTAAAAAACTGAAATTCTTGGTAAAAAAGTTTTACTTCAGTTTATTTATTTTGCTGAAATTTAAATGTATTTTTTTTTGTGATTGTTTTAAAGATATTGGGTATAATAATGTCGATTTGGACAACTTATGGCATAACTATCACATATGGTGTGTGTCAATAATAACAAATATGGTATTTTGGAGGCTAAACATATGTCATTATAATTCAGTATTCAAAAGACACCAAAATGTAAACACACATTTTCTTCAATCGCTAAAATAATGTCGTATTTTGTGCCTAAAAGATGTCTGATAACCTTCTTTCATTTGAAGAAAACGGATGCTGAAAGTTTTCGATTTTTGGTAGAAGCTTACGGTCAACATGCACCAACTCAAAAACTTGTGAACGATGGTTTGCGAGATTCAAAAGTGATGATTTTGGCACAGAAGACAAGGAGATGCCTGGTCAGCCGAAGAAGTTTGAAGATCAGATGGGAAGCATTACTCCACGAAGATTGTTGTCAACCGCAAGAAGAACTTGCAATATCATTGGGAGTCAGACAACAAGCCATTGAGATTCATTCAAAAGCAAAAAATTGGGTCCCATATGATTTAAAGCCGAGAGACGTTGAAAGGCGATTTTGCATGTCGGAAATGCTGCTTGAACGCTACAAAAATAAGTAATTTTTGCATCGTACTGTTACTGGTGATGAAAAAAGGATACATTACGATAACCCCAAGCGCAAAAATTCATATATAAAGCCCAGACAACCAGCCAATCAATGCCGAAGCCGAATATCCATGGCGCCAAGGTAATGCTCTGTATTTGGTGGAGTCTGAAGGCTGTTTTGTATTATGAGCTGTTTAAATTGGGTCAGACGATCTCAAAAGACCTGTACCGCACACAATTGATTCGTTTGAAGAGAGCAATCAATGAAAGACGACCAGAGGCGAGGTCACAATCTGCCATCATGACAACGCTTGGCCACATGTTGCAAGACCGGTCAAAAAATATTTGGAAAACAGTGGATGGGAAGTTTTGGCTCACCCGCCTTGTAGCCCAGTCCTTGCCCCTTCTGCTACCATTTGTTTCGATCGATGAAACACGCCCTTAATGGAATACGCTTTACTTCAGAGCAGGGTGTCAGAAATTTGTTTGATTAGTTCTTTACCTCAAACCGAAGCAGGCGCGGAATCCATTTGCTACCAGAAAGATGGGAAAACGAAGTGGATAACGATGGACAATACTGTGAATAATGTATCAATTCATTTTATTATTATAAAGGGTCCGCCAAATAACTTCTTTTTTTTTGAAAATTCTACAAAAAAAAACTACTGCATATTTTCTCAAATTTCTTTTTTATTTGAAAGTACAATTCTTCGGGTTAATAAGGGAAAATAATTTCATTCAAATGGCGGACCCTTTAATACAAGCATTTTTTAAGCAAAAACATCGACATTATTAACTTGTATACCCAATATATAAAAATGTTAGGACTTTCATATCGTTAACATAATGCAATTAAATAAAAAATTTGTAAATAAACAAAATATTTTATTAATAACATTAAGAACAAAACATAATACTTCCCAATTACCTTGATATACAAGGCGCTTTTGACAACACGTCCTACGGATGCGATTAGGGTATCCATGGCAAGGTAGAGCATTCCTCCAATCATAATTAACTGGATATTGGAGATGCTCCGCTCTAGGATAATCACGTTCGGAATAGGGACTACTTGTAGGACCGTGAATGCGACCAGAGGGTGTCCTCAGGGTGGCGTTTTGTCGCCATTACTATGGACACTGGTCATTGATGAGTTACTCGAGGGTCTGAACGACTTGGGTTTCAGGACCTATGGATACGCCGATGATCTTGTCATTTCCGTTGTGGGCTGGGATGACAGGAACATCTCCGAGTGTATGCAACAGGCTCTGAACTTCATTCTTTCGTGGTGCCGGGAAAAGGGTTGTCTGTCAAGCCGTCGAAGACAATCCTGGTACCATTCACGAGAAGGAGAAAACTTAACCTGTCTATGCCGGTCGTTGAGGGTGTGACGGTTGGCTTCTCTAGCAGTGTTAAGTATCTTGGAGTGACTCTTGATAGCTCCCTTACCTGGAACGAACATCTTGACCACGTCTCAAAGAAGGCCACCAGGGTATATTATGCCTGCCAGAGGCTTTTCTGGAGAACATGGGGCCTAAGGCCACAAATAGTCTACTGGTCGTTCAATACTATTGTTAAACCGATGATCACCTCGCTGCCCTTGCATGGTGGCCAAAAGTTGAACAGAGTAAGGCAAGGGATGCTCTTAAGAGAATCTACCGTCTTGCGTGTGTTGGCATTACAGGGGCCGGCGGAAATTGCCCGACAGATGCCTTGGGGGTTATGCTGGGGATCCCGCCATTGCATATTTCTGTAATGGAGGTTGCCAGTATGGTTTCCTCTAGACTTAGTGAATTCGGCGGCATGAGGGGGGCGACCTTAGGGGTCACATGAGGATCGCGCGAATCTTAATAGATGACCCCATTTCTAAGGTTGCGGACAAAGTGTCACCGGAGTGGATCTTTGATAGATATTTTGATGTGTTATTGTTTGAGAGAGACATGTGGACCAATCAATCCTGAGAACCGGAAGATGGTTCTCAGTTATGGTTCACTGATGGCTCTAAGCATTCGAATGGGAACACGGGTGCGGTCGTCTTTGGACCAGGCTTCCAGCATCCTTTACCTAGGGGAAAATATCCGCCCATTTTTCAGGCGGCGATTTGGGCCATCTGTGTCCGTGCAGGGGAATGCCTGCGAAGGGGAACTCGCAGATCTCGCATCTACATTCTTTCTGACAGTCAGGCTCCACTGAGGGCCTTAATGGCTTATAATGTATCGTCCGGGTTGGTCATGGAATGCATTCAGACTCTCAATAGGCTCGGTAGGGGCAACTCTCTAACCTTGGGGTGGATTCCTGGTCATGAGGGGCATGAGGGCAACGAGAGGGCAGATTGTCTTGCCAACCGCGGGGCCCGAACGCTCTTTATTGGTCTTGAACCATTCTGTGGAATACCTACGGAGTATGTTAGGGAAAGGCTCAGGGCATGGAGAGTGTCTGAATTCTCTGGTTACTGGGAAAACTCTCCTGGTCAGCGCCAGGCTAAAAGATTGACCTCTTTTTCCAGTAGGGGAATCGAGGCGAACTCTTGTCGCTTGAAAGGGGGGGTTTGAGGACACTGGCGTCGTACTTAACTGGACACTATAATCTCAGATACCATCTGCACTAGAAGGGTCAATCGGACACGGATATGTGTAGGTTTTGCGAGATGGTGTCTGAGACCTCGGAGCATGTTCTCTGCGAATGTCCCAGGCTTTGTGATAGGAGACTTAGGTTTCTAGGTAATCGCTTCACTTCGCCTTCCGACATCGCGAACATTTTGCCTATAAGAATAATTGGCTTGCTTGAATCTGTAGGTAACTTTAGGCAGCACAAAAGACCTACATTGGTCGCGGTGCATAGTGCCTTCTGATCTAATCTTATCTACAGAAACATCATAGATTTATTATCTAACGATAATGCCAATTGTAGATATAACAATATTTTCTCCGGCGGAATATAAACACATTAACATCACTTAAATTTTATTTTTATTTTAAAACATTAATCACATTACACAACTACATTTTATTAAACTCATTTGCATTCCAATTTATCTTCAAATTTAAATATTTTTTTTATTTTTTATTGAATTTAAAATAAATATTTTGTAGTTTTTTGTCTCTGTTCACATTTTTTTCTACATCTAGTCTTTTTACTTGTTCTCCATGCTGTTAATGTGTTTATCAGCACAATTTTGGTAGCAACGTAAACTAGTTAAAGATTAGTTCAAAATTAGTTTTTTGGTAAAAGCGCTTAACTAAAAGGTTAGCGGAAAACGAGATGTCACCAAAAAAAAATTGCTGAAAGTTATTTAAATATTTGAAATACAAGTTTAACATAATTTTCAACTAACTGTTTTTTTTTTGGTGTATATAACAAATTTGTAATTTCCTGCTGATATATTTTGCCAATCTGTCTTAAATTTAGCAAAAGGGAAAAATGTGTCATATTATTTAAAAAGTCGAACACTTTTTGAACATCCCTGCCAAAACTTTGAATATTTATTTACGGAAAATTTTTCCTAAATTGTACTTAATCATTGTCAAGAAAATACATTGTTGGAATTGTTTCAGCAAAAAGTTATAAAATATTATACTAAAGTGTTTTCTCTGATCGAACTTTATTCGTTCAACGTACACTCAAAAAATGTGTTAGTAGAAAAGTTAGTAAAACGTCTTATAAATTAAGTATACGATTTTCAGAAAATTTTTTGATAAAATTATATTTTCAGCTAAATTTAAGTTATACTTATTCAGCACTTCACCGTTTTGAACTAATGTTTTGCTAATATTTTACTAACGTTTTACTAATTTATTTTGCTAAAAAATTGAGATGTCAAGCACATTAATAATGTGGCCGATAACCAGACTGAAAAATATACGCAGAATGGTGTCAAGCTGTAGTAGAGAGGAGGAAAATAATAGTAAAAAGTACAACTCTTAAAAGACACATAACAAATAAACCATTAAAGATTTTTGTATTCATATATAAAGCAAAATTGTGAATTAAAACAACTTAAATTTTGTGTTGTCACCGTCTTGTAGTTATAAGTAATTGTCTATTATTAAATTAAAGACAAAGCAATGTATTTAAATTTAATAAAGATTAAATGTGTATTTGTAAACTAAATGTTTATAATGATTATGAATATAGTGTGGTCAAATTGGCAATTTTAAATCGCAAACTAATATACTTTCAGGTAGACAGACTAAAGCGAATATGAGTATAACTTATTTCAATTTCATATTGCATTAGCACAAGTTCAAGCGTCTTAAAATTTAAGAAAACTGAACTTGATTGTAAGATATTTTTACTAGATTTAAGCAAAATGTGTACTTTATTTAAATCAAAAATATACTAAAGTAAAATTTCATAAGATTTAAGACAACATTGACAAAATTTGAGTAAAAAATTTACTTAATTGATATATATGTTTTTTTTTTACTTGTTTTTAAGAAAACTGTATTCTTAGTTTGAGTTAAATTTTCTTTGAAGTCAAATTTTTCTTCAATTTCTTAAAATTAAGTTCAAATTACTTAATATTTGGTAAAATTTTTTTGAGTGCGTAAGGGATATGCCAGACTGCCGCAGGTTCGTCTCATCCAAGGACTCATCAGTAGTTATTTTTGTATGTGTCAGTTCATCACAGTATTTTATATTGTTAAATTGGTCTATATGAACAAATTTTTACTTTGTGTCGTGCTGAGTATCAAACCCAGCACCATACATCAAACTCAGCACCATAGATCAAACCCAGCACCATATATCAAACCCAGCACCATACATCATAATACTATGACCTGTAGCATCACCTCTTAACAAGTTGAACCACGGTCGCAAACTTAACAAAAAACATAGAAAAATTGCAACAATAACAAAAAAATTTGCAACAATTATTTTAAAGAATTATTTACAGTAATTTATATAATGTTTTTCTTATTTCGAGTAAGCGTGATCAAATACCAGAAAATGGAAAAATTTGTCTTCTCTGATTTTTCGCCACATAAATGTTTCCTTGGCCGTTATTGACATTTTTATTGGAAACAACTGAATTATATATTATTTTAACTGATCCAGATATGCAACAAATTTACAACAAACATGTAGTTTCGTTGCTGTAACTAAACAAATTCGTTTGGCGCAATTAACTTTTGTTTTCTCTGTTTATCAAGAAGTTGACATAAAGTTTACACCCAGAAAAGATTTAGTGGATACACACAACTTGTTCCTCATAGAATGGTCTAGTTGCTGCAAAAACATATCTTTCATTTTATATTTTTCATTTGTGTTTACCCAATTTTTATTATTATAATCAAAATTCAGTTGTTATACACTGAGAGAATTATCTGGTTGATGTTAATGAATTTTTGAATTGAAGCAATGAAGCTGCATAAGAACTCCTCATTGAAACTTTTCATATTATAAATACAAGTGTTCAAAAAAATTTATGAGAAATGTCATTGTATTAATTAAAAGTTTTATAAAGCATATGAAGCTTTTCAATTATTTGAAAAAAATTTCGTTCACTTTGTGATGAAAAGTTTTATTAGTTTAGTCATAATTTTCATTATTTTTCGTCCTTTAAAATTCTTTCTGTTTAGTAAAATTATTCTCAGTTGTTGTCTTAACTGAAAAATGCGTTTTCCAAGACCTTTTCATTCGCTTGAAAATAAATTTTGTTGTCAGCACGAATCTGGTTTTTCTATGTATATTAAGGTGATTATAAGCACCTGTTTTGAAGTAACATTTGGTATGAAAATATTGAGTTTGAAAACTATTTTTTATTTGGAAACTAAATTTTCGTTACAACATTTAAAACTATAACAATATTTCAAAACTTCTCATGGCATATGTTTTTTCAAGAGCTCACAAACATAAATTGTTACCATGTCTTTGACATGCACTACCCGCTTTTTGTTTGTTATGAACTGAACTTACTCAGTTTACGCAACATTAAAAAGGCTGTTACGCACTAAAACACAAACAGACACTTTATAGCCAAATACACCAATCCCTCGATTTACACTATATTTTTTTTCACGAATTCACTTATACGTGATTTTCCCTCTTATGTCGCTTATTCCTCGATTTAAACCTTTTTCCTTTTTTTTGTTAATTAAATTATTTTTTTTTGTAAATCGAAAAAATGTAATGGAATAATAAAGTGTGCGCCCAAATAAACGTTAACACACAACAATTTATGTTAATAGAAACTGAGTTAAGCGGTAGTTTAAAATAAATATTTTATTGAATCAAATTTTATACAGATATAATAATCTATAGGTAAAATACACGAAAACCGTTGTTCATTTTACGAAAATACACGAAAACCGTTGTGCTATTTTGACATTACGAAAAAATTTGTAGAATATACAAATCACATTTCGTAAAGTTTTGTAAAAACTTTTTTTAAATAAAAATGTGGTGCATACCTTACGGGTTTATTTTAAAATTAAAAAAAAAAAAAAATGTAATGGTGCCACACCAGAATCGAGCTCACGATTTCAGTGACGTCCTGCTGTGTTGAAGTATACCCCTCTACCATTTGCACCAAAGTAGCTGATGCAATACAACAAACTAAAAAGGAACTTAAGTCGAAAATATTAAGAAATTTTTATGAAAACTAGAAAAATATGCTACAAATATTTAATAAAAAATGTAAAATGGCAATTAAATATTTTTATTATGTTTATTGAACTATATAAAATAATATAATTTTTTTATAAATATATCAAATAATATATTAAAAAACAAAATAAAAAAATAATAAAATAATAATAATAAAAAACTTAAATAATAATTTCAAACGAATTGCATTTTATTATTAAATATTTTATCTTTTTATATATTTGTTTTATTGAATTTCATACTAAACCCGGCAAATAAAGTGAAAGTAGTGTTTTCGGGTACTCTTTAACTTGTTTTAGGATCCTATTTATTAAACAAAATATCCATTTATATCAAAACACAAAAATAGTAATAATGAAATAAAAATAAAACAGAAATTTAAAAAACATTAATAAACAAAAAAATATAAAAATTAAAAAAAAAAAAAAAAATTGTCCTGGCCAGGAGTTGAACTCGCAACCTTCTGATTGCAAATCCGACCTCTAACCACATCAACATCCATATGTAATATTTGTAACATTACAAATTTTTGTACAATGTACTAAAAAAATATTACGAAATCATGTTTGTATTTTTTACGAAATTTGTAAATTCATATAATTTGTTTTATACAAAAGTTTTGTAATATACACAAAATGTTTGTACATTCTACGAAAAAAATTTATACGAAAAAAAATTTACGAAAAATATATTTGTATTTTTAAGCATGGATTATTATGAGTGTATATATGTTTTTTAATTTTTCTAGTATGCCTGCCATAACTAATCAATTTTAGTTGTGATTTTTCTGTCCACTTATATCGAAAGTTGGAAATATATTTGATATTGTTTTTGGAAATGTTGATAGTTTTTTTGTTTGGTACAATTCCGCTACATCTCTAAGACTGTCCGCTACATAAAACTTCCGTCCGGGAGCGTGTAAAAAATCCGTAAATACTTAACTTTTGTCGTCCGCAATTCGAAATTTTGAAAAAAATTCTTTTTTAATAGTTTGCTTGTTTTTCGTCTTCGGTATTATTCCTTGCATTCTTATCCAGAACTTTTGCACTTTAAATGTATAAAGCGCAACATCTTTTTTACTTGACGTACAAAATGTTACGAACATGGCATTCGTCGTACTACTTCGCAGCCAGAAAAAGTTGGATGATGAAATGTTTCTAGACATGAGTAAATCCGCAATTTCTTATTATATATTTTAGCACAAAAATGCTCAGGGGCATTTTTCAATGATTTTCTTAAACAAAAAGTTTAAATATTCGATATAAAACGCACTGCTTTTTGTAACAAATTGGGCCCAGCAATTGTTTTAATATTTAAGACAAAAAGAGGGAAAAAAACTATTGCACATTTTTGTGTGCAATATTACGAAAATATTGAATAGGATTTTAGCAATTTTGTATTTAAATTATGGTTTTTGAATTAAAGCAATGAAGTTTTAGGGTCAAATCAATTATTATATTAATTATATTTTTGAGGAACGCTGAGTATATTTTTTTTTACAATTAATCGTTTTGTGTTTTTTTTCATCGAAAATTGTTTTGTGTTTCCATTTAAAGAATACCGCTATTATGTATATTTTTTCTTAACGCTGGTAACACTTTTAACTTTAAAATATTTTCAGATTTTAATCACTTAACAAATTAACGCACTAAACAAATTATTACACCCAGAAAACAGACTCGGTTGAAGCAACCGTATTTGTATCGTATTAGTGACACGAATTTTGATGCAAATATTTTTAAATTAGATTTACACGATTTCTTCAGGAACGTATTTGTAGTGTAAATCGAGCGATAGGTGTACTAGCATACAAACACTTGCTAAAAAGCAAATAAACGAGTTAAATTGTTATAAGTTTGCGGTAACATTTTATTACAAAAACAATTTGGAAAAAAAACCAACAATCTAACCAACCAACTAACAAGGCTACTTATTTACAAACTAGAATTCATACTCACACTAACTTCTGGTTTAGAGATGAAGCAACATCTGTTAACAGATACAAATTTTGTTGTTGTATGCATTGTTGTTGTTAGATGCATCTGAAAGAGGTGATGCCAATTTTTTTGAAAATTGTACTATTTCTCAATATTAATCCAAAAATATGTATATATGCACTCATAGAAATAAATCTATAAAAATAGCAGAAAAAGCTACTAACAAAAAAAAGCTAAAAATTATCTTGCAGGAAAAAACTGCTAAATTAAACAGATTTTTTTTTTGCCGAATACTAATAAAATAATAACAGCAAAAATAAATCTGTTAACTTTAATTGAAAACAGTATTTACTCTGTAAAATTAGCATAAATTTTAATAAAATTTGTAGACTCAAAATAGCAAACAGAAGCTGTTATATTAATAAAATGTTTGCTATATTTAAAACAAATTTGGTAGATTGCAATAATAGTTTGTTTTGCTAAAATCAACAGAAGTTTTTGCTAATCAGTTGCAGATTGCTGATTTTGTAAGCGCAGACTTTTATCCGCATTAAAAAAATATAAATAAAACTTTAAAAATTTGAAATTTTTTAATGATTTTTCTTTGTCTACTAATATTTATTAAATATTTTTGTTACTTTCAATTAAATAAAATTTAGCTTAACTATAACTAAATATTTGTACATTCAACAGATTTATTTTTGCTTTTCTTACATTACTAATATTTACCAGAAAATGCACCAATTTTAGCAGTTTTTTCTGCAATAATATTTTTAAATGATTTTTATCAGTTTTTTTTTTTGCTATGAGTTCATCATGTTTTCAAAGTGATAACATTTTGCAAAAATTTACCCAAAAATAGAAGACTGGCCTATTAACTTGAAATTTACGAACTCACTAAACTCATTACTTGAGTAAATTTACACATAAACTAACCACTGATGAGTACTTGAATGGGACGAAACTGCAGCAGTCTTGTATACTCGCATGTATCTGTTAAAATTTTCAATAAAAATGTTTTCTTCCCCTTCCTTTAAGTAAGCTATATTGTCATTCTTTTCATCGGTTTTAATTTTCGAATAGTTAGCATCACTGATTGAAAATTAATTTGCATGTATCTTATGCTATAGGAACTTTAAACATTGTTTGCTCTTACAATTTCACACCATTTTAGTTTACATGCCTTTCTACTTTTAAACTTTATGTGTAGAATTAAAACAACAATGTTTGTTGCAAATAATGTCAAAATACTTGAAAAAGTTAAAAAAAGTGTTAAACATGTATTCTTCATTCATACACAAACGCATGTTAAAACGTAGGTTAAATGTAAATTTTGTGTGAGTGTTATCAATTCTATAGATCATATACTATAAATAATACAACTTTTACAACTACCCAGGTAGAAATTGCCGATGGTACAGAAAACAAAGCACTGGCAGAGCATTGGTTAATTGTAATACCATAGTAAAAGCATTGGGAAAGTACTTATGTGAAACACATTGCCAACATTAGCAAAAAGAGCTTGCCTATAAATGATTTACAAAATTTACAACTGTGTATGAAAGTCAAAGGTGATTTGCCAACATTTTATAAAATTACTTTACCAGAGCTTGTTTTACAAAATTTACCGTATATGCATAAATGCTACTAGCAAAACATTGAGTTACATTGTTTTTCGAACACTTGGTAAAAGGACTTTGCCAGTACTTGTTTCACAAAATTTACTTGTTTCACAAAATTTGGCTAACGTGCTCTATCAACGTTAGAAACTTAATTTATTACGGTTTATGAAAAAGTTTAAAACGGAAAATATCTTGCAAATGGAAAATGACGTGGATACTTTATAAATTTTAAACAAACAAAACTTTAGTTGAAATTTGTACAATACTCCAATATATTTAAATTTAAATTCAATTTCAGAATAAAAATTATTTTTTATTATTAGCTTTTTTTCTTTAAAACATTCATATTTAAAATAAAATTTTGGTTGATTATGGTTCTTTACTCCTACAATTCTTAATTTAAACTAAAAAATACTAATTTAATTTCAATGTTGATCCAACACTTTAATTTTTGAAAAGCGCACGTTCTGCCAAAGCTTCTACCACTATAGAAAGCACTTTGATAACGCTTTTCCGTTTGTATTTTTCTGCCTGGGTACTATTGCAATTGCTATTCCACACGCAACATTCAGCGTAGAATATGAGCACGTTCACTCGAAAATATCTCGATACTTCGTTATAGGAATATATTAGGATGGAATATGGATGTTTTTATGACTTCACGTTTTCGATTTATATCTTCATTTAATTCCATAGGTCATTAAAGGTAGATTTTCTTTCTTTTAAACCCCATTTATACCAATCTTTTTTAAAAACTTTCAAGATATATTCAATAAAGAAAATTAAAACTAAAAAAAATAATATATATATATTTTAACGTTTTAGCGTTTGTGCTGGAAGTTAAGGTGAAGACTTCTTCTTTTAGTTCCTCCCTGTAAACATTTGTTAATACAAAGTTTTAGCTAATGCTTGAACCATATTAAAAGTTCCAAGACTCAACTGTTTATGCTCTGTGCATTGACACACCAAATACTCTAGCGGGGTATATGAGCAGACATTTGCCGTTCTATTCAAAAGTTCCGAAATCAAAGTTTTTTTCGCTTTTGAACCATAATATTACTGGTAAAAATTCTAAAATAACATTAAGAGTAATTTACGTCACATGCCAAGGAACATGATTTAAATTTAAAACTTTAAGCCATTAAAGACCCACACACCAAATTTCAAGTACGTGGCTAAAGCGGGTTCGCGAGGCCGTCAAGTGCAGACCATATCCTTTTTGGCCCTCCTCGTAGGAATTTCCAAAAATATCTTTTCATTTCATTTCATTTATTCAGTCTATGGAAACAAAAATTCCTTACAGACTATAATTAAATCAAAAATTTAATAAATATATAAACAAATATAATATCTTCACTATAATATATCTTAATTACTTAAAAACTATATTAAGAAACAGCTTAAATTTATCCTTGGACGTGGAGAACTCTATATAAGATTTGCGTTCATGATTCTGTTGCAGACTAAAATTGATTTCATTTAAATAAATAAACGTACGCGTTAGCGTACTATTAAGAGCATATTCAGTGCGATGCAGTGTCACATTAAAAATATCAATGAATCTTAAACTTCTAGGAGGGACATAAAATGGAATAAGAGACAGCAAATTGGGACAGTCAGTTACACCATTTACTATATCAAAGAGAAGTAACGCCGAATGGTATAATCTACGATATTCTAAAGTCTGCAGACCTAATAATAGGCATTTCGATTTATAAGAAGGAATGGGATCAACAAAGATAAGTGACCTTAAAGCGAATTTAATGAAAATTCTTTGTACTCTCTCAACTCGAGTGACATGAGTATTGTTATAGGGATTCCAAATAACTGCAGCATACTCTAACTTTGATCTAACAAACGAAGTATAAATTAACGTCAAAGTATTAGGATCAGAAAAATCAGAAGAATTTCTTTTCAAAAATGCCAGCTTTATGGATAATATAATCCACATGTGGTACAAAAGAAAACGACCAGTCGAAAACCACGCCAAGATCAAGTGTAGACTTAACAGTTTTCAAGTTTTGGTTGTTAATATTGAAAGTTGATATAATAGGATTCAGAGATATACTAAATGAAACATGAAACATGAAAAACATTTAAGGCGATGTCTGCATGGGATGAGGAACCCACATACCATATATTTTAAGATCCAACCATAAGCGGCTAAGATAAGGATATATTTAGATACTGCACTCAGGGAACATCTGCTTTAAAAATATGTAGTTGTTTGGGTTGCAATACAGTTTCTTTATTTTTAATGTAAAATTCAGTCATTTGTAGAACAAATTAAAATATTTACTAACCTTGTAGTTAATGTAAAAAAACAAAACACATCAAATGACTGTTTTATGATTTTACATTAGTTTTTTACAGTTGTTTTTTTGTTATTTAAAAAAATAAATGTTTGTTTATTTTTTACTACCATGTGGTTAATTTTTACTACAATTGTTAGTCATTTTTTGAACATTAAAAAACAAATGACAATGTTAGTTGAATTTAATGTAATGTAAGTCGTCTTTTCTTTAAGTGAAATTTCATTTGTTTTCAACTACAATTGCAGTGGTCTCTACCTACATAGTATTATTTTACGATGATTCTGTACATAAATTTGAAATTCCAAATTTCTGGCCAAAGGAATTTATAGAAATCCGGTCAATAAGCTGTCTTCTAATGCTAAGGTACGCACATACCAAACTTCAAGTTTATAGCTTCAGTGGTGTGGCCAGGAGGCCAAGAGGTGTCCAGACCGTCCCCGTATAAATTTCCAAAACTCCACTCTATACAGATGTGTAGTCCTGTTTAGGAGTACCTAAGTCTGCGTTTTGGCCAGGCCGCCAAGGGGGAGATGTTTCCTTAATACAGATGTCTACTCGTGTTACAGATGTCCCGTCAATACAGACGTCTACTCGTGATACGGTACCCACATACCTTGTCTTATAGGTTTGGCCATGCCGACAAAGGGGAGACATTTCCCCTTACTGCCCCTCCCCGTTGGAATTTCCAAAAACTCCCTCCATACAGATGTCTAATACTGATTAGGAACCCACATACCGAATTTCGAGTTCCTAGCTTCGGTGGTTTGGCCCGGCCCACATGGAAGTTTCAAAACGTCCGTCAATACAGATATCTATTTGTGATCAAGTTCCTAGCTTTAGCGGTTTGGCGACGTAACCAAGGGGTTATGCTTTTGGGCAGAATTCCGAAAAGTGCCATACCACGGAGTTGGGTCGTATCCAAATGAACACTTATTGAAAACTTCAGTTTTCGATCAAAATGTGTTTGGTCAGGCCGACAAGGGAGAGGGTTTGCCCTTATTGACCATCGCAGTAGGAATTTCCACAAATTTCGTCTTACGGGACGTCTCCGCTGGAGGATGGACCTAAATGCCAAATTTCAAGTTCCTAGCTCCAGCTGTATATTCTAGACGACGTTTACTGCGTCAGTCAGTTAGTCAGTAACATTATTCTTTTATAAATAAAATATCAAAAGAAATGCACGAGTATGACTACAATTACTTCTTGTGACGATGTGGTTAGTATTCATACCTCCAATACACTTATACACATTAGACTAGTCCTTATTTTCTGAAAATAAAATTTTTTAAAGCGAAACCCACTTAAATTGTTTTTTCTATAATGTTTGTTTAAATTTACAATATTTATTTATATTACTCAATATGTGTAAATATAAAATAATACGCACAATAGGACATATATATCTCATTGGTCGTCAAAGCTAAAAAAGTGGAGGCTTTTGTTCAGTTTCATTTTTATTTGTATAGAAATTTAAGCGTTTTTTTGATTGATTTTATTTATAAAAATTTAAATTTATAGGTTTTTATCTCCTAATTCCAAATCTGGGCTCCATTTCATAAAAAGCATATTAAAGAACTACAGGCAAAAGTCGATTTACGACTTTAGATATTTTAAAAATGTTGACATATTCGTGTCAACAAATAACAAAATAATTAAAAACACTGTCGTATAACGTAAATCAGATAATAGAAATAAACTCTACACGCCTTTCACAATTATTTGGGCTCGGTATTTGTTTACTAATTTTGAACGGCTAATATAATATATTTCTCCCATAGGTTTTTTCATAGAATGAGTTACAAAAAATATTTTAGACAATACTTTTTCTTAGAAATGTTGGGTCCAAAGACTCTTTTTTCGGCAATGGAATAACAAATGTTGAAATACGTAAGAAAATATGAAAGTTTTAAACCCAAAACTTAAATTTGAGAATTTCCAATTTTCAAAGAATGTCCTTCAAATTTCCTTTAAGATAATATCAAAGGTAATAGTATGCTCTTTTTATAATTATAAACACAGAAAATGATTTACTATGTGGATAATCACCACTGCAAATGTAGTTGAAAACAAATGAAATTTCATTTAAAGAAAGGACGACTTACATCACTGTAAATTTAACTACCATTGTCATTTGTTTTTAAATGTTCAAAAAATCACTAACATTTGTAGTAAAAATGAAACACTAATTATTTTTTTTTATCTATTTGGGCCGGAATGCAAAAATGTTCGAATCTTAAACTAAAAAGCACTTTTTTGGTCTAACTAGGCCCTAATTACCATACAAAACCGTTGTCAGAAGTTTTGTATCTCCAACCCAGAAACGACTGTTCGACTAGTCGAACAACGGCCTTAGGCGACAAAAAAAATGTATACTACCATACAAAAATAATTTCCATTTATTGACAAAAAAAAATCATATGTGGAACAAAAACACGATTGTAATGTTTATTTTTTTAAATATTTATTATATATGTTGTAATTAAATGTACTTTTTGTAATGTTCATTACTCTTGCTCCCATTTATGGTAAGCAGCAAAACACTTATTTTCGTGCAAATGGACTTGGCACTTAGAGCACATTCTCTGTGTAGACAAACATTGCAACGCCTGTCATGTTTTTCAGGTTGTGTTATGATTTGGTGATGACCTGACACACGAGGGTGCGGGCGAATCTTAAATGATGTATCTTTAGTAATGTCATCCTCCGCAATATCTTCGTCGTTGTTCTCGTCAGGCGTTAGTAACAAGTTTGTGGACAGGTCGACCCGAAATGTCAGTTGTGAATTATATTAACGAATAAGCTTCTAATTTACTAAACAATTTAACTTCCAAGCATTCACAACAGATGACTCTAAAACGGCCAACCAAAGTGGCCACCACCACTTCTTTGAACGAATCGAAACACGGTAATTGGAAACAGCATTATCATGAAGATCGACACCGCCCATGAAACTGTTATAGTTTCGGATTATATTGGGCTGTTGCACAATGATTTCACCAGGCTGGTCTTCTCGTTGTCGTTGTGTTCGTGTGGTTGATGTAAGTTGGTAAACTCCGGTGAAGTTTGATAGTAATGTTACCTCACGCTTATCTTGCCAACCACAACATACAATCTTATTAATCTTATCAAACTTTGAATCGATTTCACCTAAAAAATATATAAAAATAATAAATATAATTACATTTAGGCAATGCTTTGCCCGTCTTCAAATCTGGTGCAGGCTGTCCTAAGCGATTACTCCGCACAGTCCCGGTAGCGCATATACAACAGCACGCGAAATTTAAATCGATCAAGCTTGCAACAAAAAAATTCCATGGCAAGCAATGATGCTTGTAACAAACAAATTTCGTGGAAATGCATGTTCAAAAATTCGAAATTCAAAGAATTTATTTTTTCTGCATGAAATGCTCAACGACAAAACACAATAACAAAGTTTTGGCCTGCGGCCAATGTTCGACTAGTCGAACTGTGAACTTGGCGCGTCTCTAAATATACCTGGGGATTCTAAAACTCGGGAAAAACTTACTGGTCGACTATTTTAGACCTTTGCGAACAATAATAAACTACTTTATAAAATTAAAATTTATATATATTTTCCATTTTATCCAAATAAAAAGTGTTTATATGCAAGGTATTTTTCAACCCCCCATTGGAGCGGAGCAGAGGGGTGGGGGGCTAACTATTATATACTTTTTCTGGAAGACAATTAAATTTCCTTTAATATGGTATCACTTTTTTGTGTGTCGGGAACACTTAATCAAATAAAAATGGAGGTGAAAAAAGAGAATTTTGCTGTTCGACTAGCTCGGCACAAAATGGGTTAAATAACAAAAACAACTGTAAAAAATTTGAGGTGGGTTGTTTTTTTAAATGAACTACAAGGTTAGTAAAAAATTTAATTTGTTCTACAAATGACTGATATTTACATTAAAAATAAATAAACTGTATTACAACCCAAACAACTACATATTTTCAAAGCAGAAGTTCCCTAAGTGTAGTTTCAAATACTATTTTTTAATTTTTGTTTGGGTTTGGTCTACCGACCTATACCACAATTAACTTTTTAATACAGTATTGGCTGGTTTAACGAGTTACCGAAGTAAAGCAAAGTAAATTTGATAATAAGAATAATTTAACAGTTTTGATTAATAAAATTATGTAATCGGTATTAAATTTCTTTCTAACTAAATGATTTTCAACCCAATATCAACTAATTAATACTGTGTATGTATGTTTAGCAATCAATATTGATAGTCTTAGAACTCTACTTTCTCTAGAATCAAATTTTTTGTATGCTGTTACCATTGTCCGTTCACATCAAACCTTAGAAAGAAAAAACCAAAACTGCGAATTCGGTAATTTTTAGGGAGATATAGTGGTTGTAAGTGCAAAGAAGAGCTGTAATTAGCGGCTTTCAAGCAGGGACTTTCATGCACTAAAAATCTAAAAGTATGCGCTAAATATGCACTTAAAAAAATAAAACATTGCGCTGACAATATGCACTTTAAGTTATGAAATATGAAAAAATATACAACGAATTTACAAAAATATGCAATTGATATGCACCTATTATCAAAAAAAAAAAAATAAAAAAATTACAGTTTTCATTTCCGTAATTTGCAATTTTATATAATCTATGCAGAAAATATTAACTACAACTACATTCTCTTTACCCATGCCCAACTTAGTAGTGCCTCCAAAGGGGAAAATTAAAATCTACAGAGATTTGCATCCCATTATATTACTTAAGTGCCAAAAATCCTTGAGAAATAATACTAACCTATTTCCATCAGAGGGTTAAAAATATGTTATTTAAAAATTCATTCTTGCCATTACCGGCTACCCAATAATGCTCCCAATCTTTAAAGAGTCAAGTTAAAACACGTATTTAAAATTGGCAAGGCTCGATCTATAAAAACCACAGAGGATAATTCCATTTTTTATTTTTTTTGTGCAGAACAAATGTTAACTCTTTTGCATTTAATTTATTTTCAGCCAGACTTTGACACAAACCACTCATTGGTGATTTCAAAAAAGAATCAAATGTTTGCGGGTTTTTTCCCCAAAAAGCACCAACAGTCTTTTGCTTCCAGAAACATATTTTCTTGTAAAACATATAATTTATGTAGACTATTGTGAAAGGTCTTTTCATGTAAAGCGAGTTGTGTCAAAAAAATATTTGATTTGAATATACTTTTGCCCCAGTCGCTTCTAAAGTTGCCATATTTTTAAGGCAAATATAAACTTTAATCCACTACTATAAAATATTTACGCCTCAACTTAGGTAGCGGAGGTCGTTGTAGATACTCCAAAATATGCCAAAATTATTAGGTAAGTTTCTTCGAGTTTCCACCGTAAATATAGATATGGCAACAAAAAATAAAAATCCAATTATTGGATTTTTTATTTTTGTTATTTTTGGGAATTGTGTACTGCAAATCATCAATCCTGAAATAAATTTCATATTGTTGACTTTAAAGCGTATTTAATTAACTAATTAAAAATAGCATTGGATTATGCATATTAATAGATATTTTATTGAATAGTTAAAACTTGCATTTTAACAAAAATGCTAAATTTTCCATTTTCCAATAAATAAAAAAATTGGAATTAAATATTTTAGGCCTATTATATTAAAATTTATTAATTTTTATACTTTTTGTGGTTTTAATTTCACTTTTGTTAATGTTTTAGTACAATTTCTGTCCATTTCACGTATTTTTATACAATTATCCCAACACAATTCGCAATTTTTGATTTTTTTTTTTTTTTTTTTTTTTAAATACAAGGAAATAAAAAACTTCTTAGCGAATTTTATAGAGAATAACGGGACACAAGTATTGTTTGAAGAGAATATAAATCTATATCACTTGCAAACAGCATATACAAAAGGATACCTAAAAGTGAAAAAACATTAGAATTTTCAATTATCCTTGAGCATTGAAAACGATTCGGCAGTGATTAACTTTTGGAATCGATAATTTTAAATCAAATGGAAACTAAACTGGGGAGTATTATCATTAAGAACCAATAATTTGTAGTTTAGGGGACACCCTTATGAGCATAAGGGCACCAGAATTCTCTTAAAAGTAAAATGCAGAAACAATTTTACAAAAAAATCAATACTTAAATACTAGTAAATGTTATATTAAGTGCTGAATAAGAATGCCCCTTTAAGGCATTTAATAGTGTCCCAAATATATGTATATTATAAATGCTTATATTAATGGCATCGCAATTCAAATAAGCCATTATAGATTTTATTTAATTATGATGGCGTTATTAATGGTTATAATTAAGCAATAATAATATAAAAACATTTTTGAAAAACGATATCACACAATTTCTCGTAGTTACGGTACACATAAAAGTTATAACATCAAATAGTCAAGTAAAAATAAAAACCGTGAAAGACATAAAAATATAACATTATTATGAACTTAAATAAATATTAATCATACGTACCGCTGAACTTTTAATGTTATACTAAACATCAATGTATGTATGAGGGACCTAGGCGTATGAGTGTTATTATTTATAATTGAATATTAATTATACGTTTAAATTTTTAAAGACAATTTTAAAGACTTGTGAATTTGTTATTTTATATATGAGGAATTTTAAAAACTTTCGACGTTTTGAGGCAAAAATTTTTCAAATACTTTTTTATGGCTTAAGCATGCTAAATACATCCGCATTAATCATTTATCTTTTAACGGCGAACAAATTATAACACATTAAAAATATTAAAATTACAGTTTTTGCTAGGATTTAATTAAAATAATATAAATTTATAGATTATTATCACATTTTAAAATAAATATTACACTACCAAAATATATAAATATACACCCAATAAAATGTTTAGTCATATGTTAGGACTTAAAAAGAAACCCAGTATTATTTTGGAAATAACGCATTTTTTGCAGGTTTCAAAATATTTTATTGTGTTTACGGTTACACCTCTCCCTCGATTTACACGATACTTTTTTATACGACTTAGCTTTATCACGATTTTTTTATTTCTGACGTAAATCGAGGAATATGGAAATTAAATCGATTTACACGATTTTTTTGGATTATTTAATTAAAAACCCTTTGTATACATATTAGGGCCATTATTACAACTTGCCTTTAAAGTAAATGCTATTAAAAGGTAACTTTAGCTAAGTGAGGAATAAAGTGAGCTATAATGTTTTTCGTTATTACGACTTCCCAATAAAATAAAATTAATATTTTTGATAATGTGGCAGCACCAAAGGAAAAACCGATTATTTTTGACCAAATGAATTGGTTTATAAAAATACGTAGTGGCAACGTACTTTTATTTATTTGTTTAATGTGGCATTGTTTAAAGTTTTATTTAAATGTGGCAACTTATCGGTCACTTTTAGCTTAAAGTATACTTATAATAACGAAAAACTAATAATCTGGCAGATAACATCCGAACTTTAGCTATTGGCAAGTTGTAATAATGACCCTTAATGTTAGTAAAAAATTAATGTATAATTAACTTATTTTTTTTACTTCTTTAATTGATTTTTTAAAATATCGAAACTAAACACACAAGTTCATTAACAATAAAATTAAAAACAGCGTAAATCGGACTACATCTAGTTTCTTCATATGATTTTGAAGAACCTTAATTTTAGCCTTTTTTCGATTTACATAATTTTTCGTTTCAAAAATTTTCTAATTCGATTTACACAATTTTTTCAGGAACATATATATTATTTAAATCGAGGAATATGTGTATGGGTATCGATATTTTAATACTGCGTACAAACAGATCTGAATTTCTCAAATTTTAGACATGTTTTCATACAAAACTGCTGCAATTTTTGACCCCACTTTATAAAACTAAGCGTGCGATTGGGCACTTAAAAAAATACGTGTGAAATATCTTTTTGTTCTTAATAACATATGCAAGTTTCTTTAAAATCTGCTGAAAAAAAAACTCCTGTAAGTTTCAGGTAATTTTTTTTTATTTTTCGACTTTTATATGACCATCAATTCTTTACGTTAAGACTTTTTAACGTTTAACTTCAACGCATGTCATAGTTTTTAAATATCATCTACCTAACCCTGTCCATCGTTTCTCTCAATTCAGAAAACCTTGAGAAATAAGAGATATCTAAAGTTAGTTTTAATAGGTTCCGAACATTTTTGAAGTAGCTCATATATTCTGAAGTGTGTATTTGTAACGTTTTTAACAGTGAAATAATGGTTTGAAAACGAATTAATCATATACTCACAATAAATCAATACACAATAAATTAATTGATAATTCAGTAAAAAAAGAGGAATACTTAATATTCGATTAAAATAATTGTATATTTTAGTTTTCTTACAAATGTTTAAAAATTAATTGCCAAAATCGGTAAAAATAATAAATGTTTTTGGTTTTTTTTTAATGCTCAATATAATACAACACCCTTTTGTTGTAAATAGAAAATTTTAACTGAATATTTTAACTAACACCGAAAGTTCTTTTTTTGTTGTTATTTTGTTTATTAAACAATAGGTAGAAAAGTTAAAAAAAAATATATTTTTTTTTTAGTTCTTAAACTTTTTAAATTTCTTGTGCTTGTATAATATATTTCTATTAATTTTACACAACTTCATAAATCGCTTATGAAATAAGAGGTACATTTTCATTTAATATTAATTTGTTATCTTTTTAAAATTTACTGTATATGCATGCAGAACTTTTCTGCAAGCAAACACAACAACCATAAATATTTCCCCGAAAAATATAGATAAAATAAAATAAATAGTTGTTTTTGTTGTATAATTTGTTTTAATTGTACGGAAGAAGAAAAATTTCGAAATTGTTTGAGTATGCAAATTAGATTAAGTTCACAACGAAGCTATAAATGGCAAATGCCATATACTCACACCCAATATAAAAAGCAAATATATGCTAAAAATGTTTTAACATGCTGTTATATTTCATTATTAAATTAATTGTTTGTAAATATAATACATGATTAAATTGACTTAAATTTAATGTTTTATTGAAATAAATAAAACAAATTATAAAAAGTCATTAAATTTAAATTTTTCCTTTTTGTCATTTAATTGCATTTTAAATATTTATTACAAATTTCTATAGAAATAATGCTAAAATATCTTTTTACGAGGGCGGAGCAATAAGTTCGTGACTTTTTGAATGAAACACAGTTTTTTTTGCAAAAAAAAAACAATTATTTTTCAACATAATCTCCTTTAGCTCAATACACTTAGTCCAACGTTTCTCCAATTTTTGTATCCCTTCCAAAAAATGGATTTTTCTAGGTTTGGAAATAGGGGGGCTAAATCCGGAGAATATGGCGGATGAGGTACCAATTCGTAGCCCAATTCATGGAATTTTGCCATTAAGACTGCACATGTGTGCTCCCGTGCTTTATCTTGATGAAACAGAGCTTTTTTCTTGGCCACATGGGGTAATTATTTTAAATCCTCGTTTAATCGGTCCAATAAGTTGGCATAATATCCGCCGTTTATTAGCTTTTCCCTTTTGAAGGTAATCGATGTGGATTATCCCGCGTGCATCCCAAAAAACTGTTGCCATCACCTTATTGGCCGACAAACTTAACCCTCTAACCGGCAAGCCCGCCTCTAGGCGGGGTATTTTAAATTGGCCATAAGTTCGCCAAAAAAGTGTTTTATTATAAAAATGTAAGCTATATCGATAGAGAACGAAGTTCACCACATATTTTGCGAAGTAATGTTTTGAGTACATGTCATGGTTTGGAAGCGAGAAAGCGTTATAGTTAAAATTTTCAGTAATTTCAAAAAATAAATATTTGAAACAACCACAATTTTGAAAAATCCTTAAAACACATTTCTGTTAACATGCAAACCATTCATATTCCACACAAAGTAAGATTAAAGCTTAAACTTTTGGAAAATACTCTAAGGTTGTTCCAAGGACATACAGGACTTTAAAAGGATACATATAAAGGACATCAAATTATCTTGAAAAAGAGTGGACGGATTTTTATTTTTATCAAAGCTTCAAAGTTTTGTCAACATATATCGAAAAACGAAAATCGCCATATCTTTTTATCTAAAAGCTCAAAACGACTAATTTTTGGACTGTTGTTATATCTTTGTAAGAAGAATAATTTATGCCTTAACTTTTTAAATTTTATAGGTTAGTTTTTGAGATAGCCTCTAAACCTATTTTGACCCATATCGCCTAAAATAGGCAACAAAAAAAATTTCGCTAAAACAAAATATTATTTATTTCTCGTGCCGAACAAGTGGAATAAATTTCAGTCCAAAAAAGCTTATGCCGGTTAGAGGGTTAACTTGGCCTTCTTCGGAGCTGGTTCACCCGGAGAAACCCATTGTTTAGACTGCTGCTTGGTCTCCGGAGTGTTGTAATGGATCCATGTTTCATCCACAGTTACAAAACGCCGCAAAAACTCATGCGAATTGTGGTTAAACAACTCCAAACAATCCTTTGAAAGTGTTACACGATTACGTTTATGTTCAATTGAGAGCAAACGCTGCACCCATCGTGCAGACAGCTTTCTTAAACCCAACTGATTCATTTAAAATCAAAACCACACTGCCATATGATAATGCTCATGGCATCAACAATCTCACGCACTTTTACTCTTCGGCGTGATATGTACTTGTGCGACCACAACGAAAGTCAGCAAACCACTTTTTTACCATTGAAATCGATGATGCAGAGTCCCCATAGTATTTATCAAGCTTTTCCTTGGTTTGATTGACGGTTTTTTTTTGCCAAAAAATAATGTTTAATGAGCACTCGAAATTCACTTTTTTCCATTTTTAAAAAAATCCACGAGGTTGTATGTTCTGAACAGCTGTTAAACACAAAATAAATAATGGAACTTGCTCAAAATTTGACATTAGTCTATTAACAGGTGGTACTTGATGGGAGCAGTGTTGCATTTCATATAACTGCGAGGTAAGTTCGAATAGTCACGGAATTATTGATGCGCCCTCGTATCACTTGCATATCGTTGTCTTATATTCAAACGGAACTATCTACATTTGAAAACCGTTAATTTTCACTAAAAAGCATTTATATAAATTTATTAGCTGACAAGTATTTGAAAAAAAACTAAAGATTTTTCAGCGCTAATTGTTTCTAAACAACGGTTTTCTGTAAATTATTTCCAAAGTCTGTTTTCTCAATTTCACTTGTTTTAAAATACTGTTACTTATCATGTTTCACGACTTGTAAAAACTTTAATCCAAATTTTTTTTAAATGCTTAAAAATGTATTTTAGCGCAGAAATTTGCAATATAATGTAATGTTGTGAATATTCAATAGAGTTAAGTTGATTTAAATTCAATCATTTATCCGAATTGCACAAAATACAGAGACTCTTATACTAAACACTTACGCACTTACTTGCAGTAAAACATGTGTTTTGGTGAAATAAAAGTATGGGAAAACATGTACAAAATATATTTTATTTCAAACACGTCCAGTGGAAACGTAGTTATAAAAGTTATGAATTTAATTTAAAAAGATCACAAACAAGACTTATTTTTTTTTTTAATAAAACATTTATTAATAATTTTAATTTTTTCTTTTAGAATTTCTGTTATTAAATAACAGTTTTTTTGTTTTTTTTTTTGCTTTAAAATTGTAAATTTATGGGAATATTCGTTACTTATGACCAGTGTTAATATTTCATTCATTAATAAAGGGTTTTTAGTGTATTTTTAAAAAAAAATACTGTAATTTATGTTTTAATAAAAAAAAAAACGATTTGAATTGTTAAAACTGATTTTTTTTAAAATAAAAATCAAATAATAAATTTTAACAAGTAATCTTTAAGAATACGTTTTTAGCAGTCTATATGCGTAATAAAATAACATTAAATAAGTGGTTTATTTGAAAATAAAATTATATTTTAACAGTTATAAGGAAAAAGAGTACTTCGAGCAAATAGAGCGGAAGCTAAATACAGTAACTGATAGCAAACATTGGTGGTCACTTGCAAAGGAGTTAAGAAAACAACCAGACTTCGTCGTTGGTAACATAAGTGCATCTAACTTTGAACAATATTTTAAAAATTTATTAAACCCAACAGTCAACTCAGCAGAAATACATTATGCAGCAAACCTAATATTAAATGAACATTTAGATAGAAATTTTACTTTAGAAGAGATTAAACAGCAATTAAGAAAAGTCAAACCAAAAAAGAACCCGGAGAAGACCGTATATCTTATGAGTTTTTTATTCATGCAAGTGTTGCATTTTAGAGGTACTGGCAGACGTTTATTCTCAATTATTGACTGGTATTGGAGACTACGAAACACTTCAAAGAAGTATTATTTTTCCAATATTTAAGAAAGGTGATGTGAACCAGGCATGCAACTATAGAGGAATCTCCTTTATGAACTGCATAGGAAAAGATAATGATGGGTGTTGCTACTGAACGAATCACAGAATGGGTTAACGAAGGGCATATATTAAATGAATTTCAAGCGGGATTTGGAAAGGGCTATTCAACTATAGACAATATATATAACCTAGCAACAATCGTTAATATAAAATTTTCGGAGAAGAAAAAAGTTTATGCGTTCTTTGTTGATTTTAAGGCTGCTTTTGACCGCGTCCCTAGAAAACTTTTAATATACAAATTATATAAAATGGGTCTTTCGTCGAAAATTATAAATTTCATTGAACAAATATATAAAAATACAAAATCAGCAGTGCGGGCAGGATCTGATCTTTCAGATTGGTTTGAAACATGCTCGGGTGTTAAACAAGGCTGCTTGTTATCACCAATTCTTTTGCATTATACGTAAATGATATTCATGACCACTTAGGCGGTGGTTTGTATATTGATGACATTAATATTAGAGTGCTTATGTATGCTGATGATATTGTTATTTTAGCAGAAAACGTTAGTACATTACAACAAATGATCAACAATTTAGAGGAGTACTGTAGAACATGGGGTATGGAAGTTAATCTTGCCAAATCTGATATAATGATATTCAGAAGAGGAGGACGAATTGCAGGAGCAGAAAAATGGACATTTAATGGAGAATACGTCAGAATCGTCTCAGAATATAAGTATTTATGAATTATACTAACTCCTACAATGTCTTTTTCAAAGCATGTTCTAGCTAAAGATAACTCTGCTAAAAATTCTATCAACGCAACGTGGAAAAACTTTATCGGAAAAAGAGAAATTTCATTAAAAGCAAAGTGGAAAATGTTTCTATCAGTATGCAGATCCATACAATCATATGGCTCACAAGTCTGGGGCAACTGCTTTTTTGATGATGTGGGCAAATTGCAAAGATATTTTACTAAACGTATTTTAAAACTGGGGGATAATGCACCTACATATGTTATTATGTTGGAAACAGGACAAGAAGAATGTCACTTTTACACGTATAGTCTTCATTTGAAGTATGCATTTCAAGAACACGTCAACAGATCTCAAAGAAGTCAACAAAGAATTTATAGATTACTTGATCGCAATAAAGGGCTTACATATTGTAATGAACAGTATAGTCAAACTCAAATAAGTTATATTATGAAGGTAAGAGGAGATCTGCTATGGCTAAACGGCAACAGGGTTGGTAATCAAAGTTTATGTTCCTTATGTAACTTAAGGGAAGTCGAAACGATGCCCAGTACTTAAAGAAATACGATTAAGAAATTTTGGTGATATTTGGCTATCAGATAATAAAATTATAAGTCTGTTAAATGATGAAGATGCTAATTACCTAAGTCTATATTATTACGTAAAAGGAAGCTTTAAGATATAGAACTATTCTAATAAATGAATTTAACTTTTAAAAATAAATGTACACATGTATAACAACCTAAGAAACCAAATTTCCGACAAACGGTTTTTAAAACCATGTCGTAATTTTCTTTATTATTATTTATTATTATTTTACTTTACAATTTTAAAATAATGTTTGTAATGAATTTTGAAAAAATAAAGAAAAATCTAATCTAAGCTATTTATTATCTCTGAAAAATATCGGTTTAGTTACACTTTCAAATCGAACTTTATATCGCGAATATGGGGAAAATAAGTGCTAACTTTTGAAAATGGCGAGCATCATCGCAGTTACCATACTCTACTCAACAATAATTATGTTTTCCCAGTTGAATATTTATGAAACGCGCAACACAAAATAAATTTTATATATCTGTATATTATTTCGAAAATTATGTTCAGGATCACTTCCGTTATTCTTCTATACAAAACATTATTTAAATTCAGACAAATAAAAATTACTTATTTCTAATATTAATAAAAGTAATTCACAAGGTCTATCTACTCATGTTGATTAATTTCAAAGAAAAATAAGGAGCTATCTACTGTAACGCCTCTAATATTACGAATTATTGAGAAAAAATTACGCGTAGTACTCAGTAGCAGTTTTTAATTAATATTGTAGAAGGTAGATTTGTAAATATTTTTATTTATGGAAATCAAATAGGTTTTTAATTATCTTAAATACTTGTATTGATGTAGATAGCTCTCTTTGAATACAAGACAACGGTATGAAGTTTTACTTAAAAGTAACTTTACATTAGTATCACCTCTTTTATTTTACAGCAAATTCAAATTTTTATTACAAATTTCTATTGAAGTAATGCTGAAATATCTTTTTATCACTTGCATATGAATATATATTTGAAAATAATATTACATTTGTAAAACCACTTTTATTTTACAGCAACTTTTTGAAGGCATGTCATTGTAGCATTTGTATAATATCCGGAAAGCTCTTTTTAAATAATTAAATGCTGACACCTTTTTTCCATCTTTTCTTCTGTAAATAATTACTTTTAGGTATTTAACAATTTCCTCTAGAATATAGAACATTTTAATATTTTTTGTTTTACACAATTTACTATTTGGCATCATTTAATATTTTAACAGTGAACAGTGGCTTTAAGGAACAAGAGCTAAACTTATATAAAAAGTGAAATTCATTTTTCAACAATTTCTCTTGGTTACAACATTTTTCACGTTCGGATCAAAAATAGCCCTTTGTATGCGTTCTTCTCTTTTTTGAGAGTTAGTAATATATACATTTTACTTTTTTGATTTCTTTTCATGCATATTTTACTCATTATATGAACCGGTTCCTTTAAAAGTGGCATAAGTCACATTTAAAAAAAGAGATAGAGATGAGATTACTTACAACTTTGTTTGACAAAAACTACTATGATTTTGATGTCTGAAAATTTGCTAATTAACAACCCAGCAAAAGCAGACATTACCAAGTAATTAAGTGTGTAAGTAGCGCGAAAAGGTAGTCACTAGTTACCACGCTATTTACTCGTTCTTGTTCCTGATGACCTCAAAATTAATGGGTGGTCATTACCCTCTCGCTTACAAAAAATGGGACAATAATGATTTACCTGATTAGTTACTCATAGTGAAATAATATTAATTACTTTTGTATTAGGAATAAGTTGTTACTCACAATGATAGAATAAGTGGTTTCGATTGAGCTACAAAATAAGTGGATATCTTCAAGTTATTTTTTTTAAGAAATCTTGAGAAATATTTAAAATAACTTGCTTGAAAAATTTACTTGTAAAAATTTTTAAAACAAATTCATACAATATTATAATTCAAAAATATGAAATCTATACTTATGTAACAAATTACCAGTAATTCGTTATTTTGGAAGTTCATGTAAGTACTTCTATAACCTATTATCAATAAGTCATTGCTTTGTATTTTATAGTAATGGAAGTAAGTAAAGACCTATCACTCCTTTGTAATCTATACGGTAATGACTTGTCATTACCATGTTTTTCCTGGGAATTTAACAATTTTTAGTCTCTTGTTAAAGAGTATTATACGATGTGTATTGCCAATAGTATCATTGAAAAATGGCAGAATAATATTGAACAACCTCTTTAAATAATTCTCCGCGCATAAAGCTAACATTAGCGGTGTATTTTAAAGTGAAGTACAAGATGTTATAGTGTGTTTATGGAACAAAAAAAACAAGTGTATACATTTACAAGAGTTACAAGAAATGATTTCCACAACTTTTTTTTAGAAGAAGAAAAATTGCAAAATAATTTTTTGCAATGTAAAATTCCCATTGCATTGTCCAATTTAAATTTCATAATGACAAAATTTTCCAAAGTGTTTACTTTGAAAGTGGTATAAGGCCCCATAATTTGGGAAAGCCGTAATATCGAATCGCCGTATAACGAAGCATAGTCACGCTAGGGTTGAGTGCATACAGTTTTTGTACTTAGTATACTATGTAAGTAAAGATCACTGCAAATGTAGTTAAAAATACGTGAAATTTCACTTGGACAAAGTGCGACTTACATTTCAGTAAATTCAACTTACGTTGTCATTTGTTTTTTACTGTTCAAAAAATGAACCACAATTGAAGTAAAAATTAGTCACATATGCAGTAAAATATTTTTTGATTTTTTTTTAAATAACAAAAAACTACTGTATAAAATGAGTGTAAAATCATAATACAGTAATTTTATGTGGTTTGTTTTTTAAAGGAACAACAAGGTTAGTAAAAATTTAATTTATTCTTCAAATGCCTGACATTTATATTAAAAATAAAGAAACTGTATTTTAATCCAATCAACTACTTATTTTTAAAGCAGATGTTCCATGAGAGTAAGACTAATTTATTTAAAAAATTATTAAAAGGATCTTAGATAGGATATCTGTTTAGTTTCATATGTTAACATTTTAATGTGAAGTTTTTTTTTTAAATTTTTATAAAAAAATTAAGATATCAGCAATACAAACTAATTAAAAAAAAACCGAAAACTCGGTTTTTAGTTTAAAACCCGAAAACCGTTTTTGAATAAATGCGATTTTTAAGTATTCGAAAACCAGTTTTTATAATTTTAAAATTTGCACTACGATTTTTTACAAATAATATGTTTTGTATGTGAAGATATGGTGCTTTCAAGCCCTATATTCAGTGTTTGTTTAGTATATTTTCGTCTAGCTCTTTTTGTGTTTGGTTCCAAATATTCATTAAATAGAAGTCCTCAAAATTTTTCAAACATAATAATTTATTTAAATTTATTTTCATCGGGATAAACATTAATTGCATTTATAGTAATTAAATGTGCTAAAGTCCCAAAACTTATTTAACAAATTGTGAAAAGCAATCTGATGTAGGCCCAAGGAAATCTTCAGGGGGACTTTGTTATTAGAATTTCTAGAGATATTTGTTATGTTAAATCACAAACTCAATGGGAATTTCTTGTCCTCGTCTAGGAGCGGGATTTAAAATTTAAAATATCAAAGAAAAAAACAAAAACAACAACAAAAAATTGTCACAATTGGCTTTGTCATCTTAAATTTATTCAAAAGAAAGAATAGAATTTATCAGGTAAAAATCATAGAAAATATTAAAATAGCTGCAAAAAAATTTTTGGTAGCCCAAGGGTTATTTATAGATAATCTAGAAATAATTGAAATATATGAAGCAATTTTAAATTGTTGTTCACCTCTTAACCACTGTTTCGTATTAAGCATTTACACATTTCATTATAGTGACTGTGCATTGAAAACTTGCTTATGAAAGTCACTTTGCCTTTTGCTGACAATACAACTATTTAAAATTGCATTGTGTCATGTTAAATTCAACTGGCACCAAGTCAACTCTATTTTTAAAACACTAACACACAATTTCATATATATATATTCTATTCTTTCCTTTCTATACCTACTTTTACCTAACAACCCGAATATAAAAAAAATATATGCAGCTTCATATAATTTTTCTAATTTAATATGACCCCACAATTAATTATATAAAATTAAATTATATTGAATAAAATTACATACAATACATTTTTTAAAATCTGTAAATGTTTTTATAATATTGTACTTGTATTGAACAAGATATGATTGCTTATGAACGTTTTTACTCGGGAACACACACACACATACACACAAAACACAATAGTATATCTAACCAAACAAAAGAAATTAATTACAATTGTCTTTTTAAATATGCCATAATGCTCTCTATGTACAATAATTACATACATAGGTATAATAAGTATGTGCGAGTATGTGTAAAACTCTGTCATTTACCAACTTCAATGGCCCTTTACTCTATAATGAGAATGGATGTGTGTGTGTATAGGAAAGAATACGTATTGTGGTAAAAGCGTATATAGAAGAGTGAGACTTATTTATTAGTATGAGTTTTATTAAGTCAAGAAACTATGACTTCAGCTTTAAAAATTCGTCAAACACACAGAAATTTTAATTTATTTTATGCAATTTTTATTGTTGAATTTAAATTTCAAAACATATCTTTATAATACTAACCAACAACAAAATCGTCTTCTTGAAGTAATTCCCGATCCTAAAAAATTTAAAAATTACGCCACAAACAAATTCCTTTTTAACTCACATAGCATTGTAAGTACGATCTTGATCTTGATAGATAAAAAAAAGTATTCCTTAAAATAAATATCACCCTAGTGAATATGTTTAATTATGCCATACTGCAATGTTGTAGTTGTCAGGTTGTTTAATACGTTGGGTGTTAGAACTAACTATTTGTCATGGTGTTACAACCCTGGTTGGTGTCAACCACACCAGCCTGACCTATCATGCCAGGCTATATGGCCGATTGTTGTTTAAAAGTATAGCTGATTAAAAATCGCTTACTAATTTAAAATATAAGATCTACACATTGTAAAACTGGTGTTCAAATGAACTGCTACAGCACAAAAATTGTTTAAAAAAATCAAAATAGTACACACAGAAAAATAAAGAGACAACCGAATTGAAAGGTGTATATTGGTGGCTACAACCAATTAATTCGGTTAGTACAACCATAATTAAATATGATTTTGAAATATTTTGGGTTTATCAACTAAAATTCAGTTGTGTGAACAGAATTTTGTCGTGAAAACCGATATTCAGTTATACCAAGTGATTTCAGTCATATTAACCGAATATTAGTTAGAAAATGGCTACAAATTTTTCTCTGTGTATGAATATTTAGTTACATTATTTTTAGAACTAAATGTCTCTAACGTTTTTTTGCTAATATTTTTGATGCAATTAAACATATTAGTCAGTTTTAACTTAGAAGTACCCAGGTAGAAAAATACAAACGCAAAGTACTGTATATTGTCCGCTGCTCAAAAATTAAAGTTTTAGGCCAACCTTGAAATGATAACTTCAAACTTCGGTTGGCTTTTGATTTTTGAAACGTTGGGAAAGCATTGACAGCAATGGTAAAATAAGTGCTCTGCTAACTCTGAAATAATAACGACAATATTCGGTTGGCCGTTTGGATTTCGGAAGGTTGGCAAAGCTTAAAACATGAAAAGTTCTTTAAGGGGTTTAATAACTTTAGATTTATTTTTTTCACATTTCAATAGCTTAAATATTTTTCTATATGCTAAGAAAACTTTGGAAAAAATCGCAGAAATAAAAAGTTTCAGCTTGTTATTTAAACTACTTGCCCTATATTTTATATGAGCAATATTTTCATAAACAAGATATTGAAAATCGGATGCCACTGTGCAACCTTAACAGTTGTACCGATTTTCAATCTGGTTTTTCTGTTTTGTAAAAGACAAAAATGGAAGTCCCTACCTTAGAGACAGTATTAAGTTTTTAATATATCAATGTCTCTACATAATATTTAAACGATTTTCTCAAATATAACAGTTTTAAATATAAATAATTGAAATAAAGACGGAGGAGATTAGAAAAATAAAAAAAAACCTAAAAATAAAATATTTGTGTTTATTAGTGTTGGTTACTTCTGAGTATAATATACAATAACAGAAAAGCTAATAGGAAAAAAATGCAATTTAGCTGCATTGCATTCGGGGCCATACTTGGGTGTGATCGCTAAACGGTCACGACTTGCTATTGTTATGTTTGTAATGTAAGAAGAAGCGCAGGTTTGATTCTTTCAGCCAGCAGGTTGTTGAAAAATTTATCATATAGAGACAATCTGACAATTATAAGACGCAAATAATAATGCAATTTAAATGGAAAGTCACTGATGACGCCTGCCCATCAAAAGGCAGAAACTAGTCTAGTCTGATTTAAAAATAAATAGTGTTTATAATTTTTAGAGAAAAACGCTTATTCTTCTTCTTAATCTCACCTGTCTAATAAAAAAAAAAGTCGACCTGTTAAAAAAACTAGTTAAAATATGACACTTTTTGGATTCAAATAATTTTATTTTGAAAATTTTAAATTTTTCCTAAAATCTTCTGCCCAGACTTCAGTTGTAAACCGTATGTGAAGATATTCATACCAAAAATTAAGAACACTTTGTTTCATAATCCAAAGTTAAAAACGGTTCAAAAATCAGCGACCAATTTTTGTAACACATTCTTAAAATCCTTTTTTTTTGCAAAAGTATTTCGTTTTCCACCAGTACTTGACGTAGGGTACATGGCCACTATCTAGTGAAATCTATCTATATATATAAAACTCATTTTCTGTTTGTTTGTTCTCTATACAAAAAAATTTAATTACCTTTTTCAACTTTTTTCGTTTTTTTTGAATACAAACTTCTAAGAAATTTTAAAGGATTTCTTTGAAATTACTCACATATATTCTACGTTTCCCGAGGAAGGCCTCAGTTAAAGTTTCATTACAGTGAGTCACGTAGCCGGGGGGAGGTGGGGGCAAGAGGGCTAGAGCCCCCCCCCCCCAAAATGATTTGACAAATTTAAAAACTTTATACAATTCGTTAGGAAGTAACAATGTTATTGATAAATTTAATATAAAAATATTTATTTTTGACTTGGATCAAATAGGAAATGTCTGTTAATCTTAAAATTTCATTAGAAAACATTCCCTGCAAATGGGCGGCTATCATTGTTTGTGTTGATTTTCGACAAAAAGCAATAAATAAAATCATTTCATAAGAGATTTCGAAGTCTTTGTCTTATAATATAATCAAAAAATTATTTGAGACAATGCAAACTAAAAATTAAATATGTCTACACAGAAAAAACTTAAATTTGAGTCTGAATTAAAATATTTGATGATTCAGTAAAAGTTTAACTGAATTCGGTCGTGTTGATGTAATTATAGTAACAATTATAATAATTTGTATCTATTTAATTAATATTATTTTCAATTATAGTTTTATTCACATCTATTAAAATTTTAATTGAATATTGTTTACTATTGGGAAAAATTGGGTAAAAATTGCTTAATTAAAAACAAATCGCCAAAATTACAAAATTTTACTCAAATCACCAAAATTGTAAAAAAATCGCCAAAATTTAAAAAAGTCCCAAAATAAACGCCGAAATTTGAAAAAAATTTAAAAAAATCACCAAAATTACAGAAACGCGAATTTTCTACTTTAAATTTTCTACTTTTTTATTATGGCGATTTTTTAAAATGTTTGAATTTGTTTCAATGGTGTTATTATACGTTATAAAAACTGAATTTTTTTTTATACCAAATTTTCAATTAAACAGTTAATTGAAAGTAAGTTTGAAATCGAACAATAGATTAATAGAAATTTTTTGACAATAATTTTTTCTGTGTATTTTGACATAATCTTTTAAAATGGATGTTTTAAAACTAAGACTCAAAATTAATTTTACTTGTGCCGTAAAAGTGGTTACTTTATTTAGAGTGCAATCTTTTTACGGATCTGGTAACATAGTTTTCAGTATATTTTTACGATATATTTCAAAATACATTAAAGCGGCTCGTGTTCCACACACAGAGACCATATTTTTTTAATTTTTCGAAACAAATTTAAGCCTCAAACTTTGATCGATATGCATAATGTGTTAACGTGGGCCAATGTGACTCAAATTTTCTCAATTTTTTTTCTCAAGCAGCTAAACCAGTCTTTGTGTTATAACGATGTTGTTTTTTTTTTTAGAAATTTTAAAGGGTTTTTATTTATAAAATTTATTAAAGAAAATTTGAAAATCATTTGAAGTTGTCCAAAATATAAATTAAAGTGAATTGGAAATACATAATTTAGTTTAAATAAGACCTGAGCGATGTCAGATATATTTTTAAATTTTCCAATTGTATATTTATTCTTTATCATTATTTCTTTCAGACTACAATCACGCTTGCTTGGAAAATTTACAATTTTTTTAATACAAGACATGAAGTATAGCCCCCGATCTGAAAAAAGTCGGGTATATGAAAAAGGGGAAAAAAATTTGTAAAAATAATTCAAATAAGTGGCAGCCTGGGTCCACTCATAGTGTCAAAATGGCTTTCAAAACGTGTGTTTTCTCGAGCATTTTAACACTGTTTTAAATAAGTCTTAATTACCTAAACTTTAGACAGATTTTCATATAAAGATGAGCTAAATTTCACCGCAAATTTTAAAAATAAATACGTTTCTCATATATTTTTGCTGCTTTATCACGTATCTGAATTTCATTAATTTTAAAGGGAACCCATCGGAAAAGCTTCCTTGTAAGTGTCAGGCAATTTATAAAGGATATTTGCCTTTTAATTTGTTTTTTGGACGGTTATAAATCTTTAATTTCCCGAGTTAAAACGTTTGCATAAAATAATACATTATTTTGTATACACTTATAAGGTTTTGTCTGCCAGTGCATTTAACTGGACATAATTATATAAATTCATATATAAAATTAATTTCGTAGAAAAAATTTAATATGATGTCATATATAGTTGCGTATAATTGTATATTGCATTTAGAATACGCTAAAACTAATCCAATTAATAATTACGTTATATTTATATACCTAGACACTGTCAAATAATATATATTTTGATATTATATCATATTTAAAAAAACACAATTTTATTTTAGATAAAATTGTATATTACCCCATGCAGAGTCACACTAGAAAATTTGTCAATCATATTTTTGATGTTACTATGTATTACATCAATACAATAGTACAATTAATTGTATCATTTTGTGTATAATTTTATACACAAAATTTACCCCAAATTTTTGTCTTTTGAATTGATTTAATTCTGGTTCTTAACCCTAAAAAAAGAACTTGTTTCATTTGTAACATTATGAGTTCTTAATTTCGTCTCAGATTTTTTTCTATGTAAAACTCTTAATTTAGTTTCAACGTTTTGTTCCGTGTGTTTTATTCAATGGTGTAAGTTAATAAATGCCACAAAATCTTCATTTTCATTATATCTTCATTTTCAAATTTTTTTCTCAAACAACTTATGTTTTTTGGTAATTGCAAGAGAATTTTTTGAATATAATAATATGTCCAAATGGAAAGGAATTTGTTACAAATTATAAAGTTGTAAACCTTTTGCAAGTGGCTAAAGTCTAAAAGGATTAATAGATATTTCGGATTTTCATGAAGTTTTTAAAATCAAAAACCGGATGCAACTATAGCTTATTTTGTATATATCAGTATCAGCTCAGATATAAATTTATACCGCTATATAAAGTCGTATTAAATTGTATCGCGTCATTATTCGGATGTTATTTAATCTTATATTATCAAATTAAAACTAAACTAATGCAAACTATATAATTATTATGCCCATTTCTCGGATAAAACTGTATTAAGACTCATATTAAATTTCGTATGACTATATAAAGCATTAATTTTAATCGGGTTATTAAAAGTCGAAACTATTTTACTTTTTTTACATTTACCAAGTTTTAGTATTAGCACGTAAAAATATAAAATAACGCAATTTTATTTTTCACGGTTTTCAAAAAGTTTTTCGCATAATCCTTTTTTTATTTAATTAAACTAAAAATTAATATTTAGCTAAAATTTAAGCGTAATTAAACAATAACGATGCATATCCAACTTAAAGGACACAAATGTTTTAAAATTTGACGTGTTTCGCGGATTGTGATCAAACAGATTAAAGCGTTGTTTCGCGATATAGACATCAAAATTCGCAAAATAATGAACACAATAAGTAAAAAATGAAAAAATATATTTTAAGGAAATGCACTCTATGCGGGAAGTTTTGGTTTCAAAATGACCTGAGAAAGCGATTTCTATTATTAATACATGATTGCCCATTACGTGTTGATAGGTTAAAATTTAGCAAAAAAAAAACTGTAACTCCAGTGTGCACCAATTTTTATAAGTTTCCCCAAGTTACACAAAAAAAATATATATAATCAAAATAAAAAATCGAAAAAAATCGGTTTTAAACCCATTCAATAGTTAAAGTGTTTTTGGAATATAAACCAAATAAAGTCATGGCAAAAACACAAAACATTTACTTTAAAATATTGACGTCCTATCACAATAATATTGTTTTTTCTTCATCTTAAAACGCACTGTGGAGTATTTAAAAGAAAAGTATTTGTTATAAATACGAATCGAATCGGATATTGAAAAAGAGTTGTTAGTCTTTTGTATAATTGTGAACAGGGTGATCCACTGTTTAAGTACAGGTTGTACTTACAGGTTGTCAAAGTTGACTACATCGTGTATAAACATTTTTTTGGGGCGTGTAACTTTTGTAAATGTAAACTAATTTCTAAATAGTACGGAGTAATGTACGTTGAAATATATAGAGAAAAAGCAAGCCTATAGTGCTAGGTTACATAAACTGCTTTAAAAATTATCAAAATTTTAAAATATAAATTTTGTTTTTTTGACATGACTATGTTTGGTTTATCGACCAAAAAACGTTATTATATTGGGTGTCCCAAGAAGAACGCAATTTTTAAATCTGGCAACATTCGAAGTGTCATTGTTTGACATTTGAACAATTATTATTGTTTGCTAGCAGAAGGTACAAGGTTAGTAAAAATTTAGCGCTATACGAATGAACAACGTATTCTCATTGTGAAATTGTTTACCAACATGGTGAAAGTTTTGCGGCTGATTTTGCCGATAAAATCATCTTCAGTGACGACGCCCATTTTCATCTTGATTTCTTCGTCAATAGGCAGAATTGTCGCATTTGGGGTGAGGAAAATCCTCGAGTGATTCACGAGAAGCAAATGCATCCTCAACGTGTCACTGTGTGGTGTGGTTTTTGGGCTGGAGGAATCATTGGACCTTTTTTTATGAAAATGAGGCAGGTCAAGCGCAAACAGTCAATGGTGTTCGGTATCGTGAAATGATAACCAGTTTTTTCTTGCCTAGAATTGAAGAAATGAATGTGGAGGGCATGTGGTTCCAACAAGACGGCGCCACATGTCATACAGCCAGAGAAACAATTCAATTGCTGCATCAGTCATTTCCCGGTCGTGTTATTTCGCGTTTTGGAGATCAGAATTGGCCGCCTAGATCGTGCGATTTAACACCACTAGATTTTTTTCTTTAGGGTTTTTTGAAGTCGATGGTTTACGCGAATAAGCCGACGACGACTCAAGCCTTAAAAGCGGAAATTGGACGCTGCATTAATGAAATACCGCAGCATTCATGCAAAACGGTCATTGAAAATTTCATTAAAAGAGCAAAGCCGCGGCGGCCATCTGCACGATATATTGTTCCATACATAACCTCATTCTGTCTACTTTACGATATAATAAAGTTTCAAGATTTTTTTTTAAATATCTGTGTTTTATTTAAAATTTAAAAATTGCGCTCTTCTTGGGACACCCTTTATAATGGATTGAAAAACAAAAAAATTCTCCATGTTAACAAGACTTCACGAAAAAATATATAGCAAACTTTTTTAAAATTAGCTTTAATAATTTAGTCGTAAAAGCTGATCTTGAAAGTTGAAGATTGGAGAAATGTGATCTTTTTAATTCCCTACAAAAGCATGCCAAGCCTTTTTTATAAAAAAAAACTACCGGAACAAATTTTTTTTTATCGAAAATTCTAATTTCTGTGAACGCTAACTGAAAAATGAAGATAGTATGCTGAAATTTTGCCACAATTATTTTCTTGTGACCCACAACATAATTTTGACGGGTTATCTAAAAAAAATAGTCGCTTTATTTGACACAGTCTAACTACTTATATACCTCTTTTAAGAAGGCGGGTTTAATTTTAAGCTTTGTCAATAAAATATGTCCAATAAATATACCGGGGGCTAATTTTCGCAGTCTTGGGCTATCGAGTTTCTTATCGAACGTTCGAGATTTTCTACTTTGGGATTCTGTTATTCGATATAGAGTAAACTGTATCCAAATTTCTAATGATGGCATTTGATATCGAGTAAGTGTTCAAATGCAACCGTGCGATAGCAAAAGTGCTTTCGAAATTACGTTTCTTGTGCACTCCCTAGTTGCTAAAGTTTGTAAGCAATTTTTTTTTTTTTTTTTTTAAATTACCTAGTTTTTATAAATTTTTTATAAAACTAAAAATTTTAACAATATGTAATAATTTTTAAATTTTCTAATTATTTGAGTTAAGGTTTGTTTTTTATATAAAAGTTTTTTTTATTTTCAATATTTCGCTATTCCTTTGTGTAGCATCTTCAAGAAAATAAATAAATTAATAAATTTTCAAAAAATTTGAAAGTTTGAAAAATTTTTTGAAAGTTTGAAAACATACTTAAAATATTTGACAAATATTTCTAAAACAAAAAATATAAATAATTAACTCTTAAAAAATCTATTGATGTAATATTTGTTATAAATTAATGTAGTATGTGTTATTTCTTTTGTAATAAAGATGTTTTTTGTTTACGTTATTTATTTTTTTTGTTTACGTTATTTTTCTTTAATATGTAATAATTTGAATTTTATTATATTAACCCTCTAACCGGCCAGACCGTAAAAATGATCGGATCAAGCCAATATTTTTTTTTTCAAGTAGATATATTCAAAAGAAACTAAAGTTTTAATTTTCAGGTAAAAACAATATTCTGAACGAACGCTAGGTAAAAAATAGTGAAGACCGTCTGTAGACGGTCTTGCCGGTTTGCGTGTAATAAAACATCACAGGTAAATTTTATATACAAAAAAAGTTTTATTGAAATAAAGGAGGAAAATTAGCTAAATTATTTATTGTTTACGATGGTGGTAGTCCCAAAAACAATTCTTATCGACTTGACCGCATAATTGCAGGTTGCATTTGGAACAAACGACTTGGGTGTCAGATTTCTTGAAATGTTTACATTTTTTTTTGCATTTCTATCCATCCAAACATTAAAATGATCGACACCATCGAACCGAACATCAGCAACTTGATGAACAGCTCTTTTCCCAACACTTGATATACCAGGCTGTTGTGATAAAGGCTCATCGAGATTTTGAGCATATGATGGTCGCCCTACAGGCCCTACGAACTACCACATTTGATGTAGCTCCAAGGTCCGGTGTATCGGGTAAGATGATATTATCTCCGCGCCATTGTAGATTTCAAAACGGTAGGCGAAACCGTTTGAGTCACAAAGCACGAACAATTTGATCCCCCCACTTATGCGGCTTATTGGGCATGTATTGGCGGAGATGGTGTTTTGTCTTTGTGCTGCACACCTGTTTCGACGCATAATCTAGCCGTTTTGGGTATTGAATCCAATCGGTCGTTTATTTTGTTGGCCATCGTGCGGATGCGGAACAATGGATCATAGCCCGGTTCACCTTTCTTCATTTGCTGTGATTCATCTTGAAATGATAGATATTTCTTGATAGAAAGAAATCGTTTGGACTTCATACACTTTTGTATCGGCAAGAAGGCATTTTTCCCCCAATAGCTTTCTAAATTAGGAAAGCGGTATAATGACATGTATAACATTATGCCGATATAATGTCTTATTTCTGTAGAATTTGTGCTAAACGTTGTGTTTGTATTTTCATCCACAGCACAACGGTTTGTCTCTACAACAATCAATTCAATAATATCTTCAGTGAAAAAGTAATTAAAAAATTCCATTGGTGTTTTCAGCTCTTCCAAGGCCAATGAAAGTGACGAATCGCCTCGAAAGGCTACCTCGTGTACATGTAAACACATCGAGCGTTTGCGCCATACCAATTTTGACATCTCTTTCGAGTTTTTAGATATTGCATTCAGAGCTAATTATAAAAAGAGAAATTAAATACTTGTAAAATAAGCTAATTAGTGTCATACCTCCAATGAACCCTCCAAGACATGGTTTGAACTGATGGTCCAGTAGCTTCAGCTGTTGGCAATGGGGATCTGGCTCTTTTGCATTTGGTGGTTACTTTCGTTGCAGTTGATGCCGATGGTTCTTGTGTCGGAACAATTTCTACCGCTGCTTCATCTTCAACTAAAGTTGAATAAGCCGATGGTATGTCCATTGTGCTGAAATTCAGAGAAAAATTTATTCCCTCTGCAAATGTATCCGTGGTCTCAGCTACACCCATATTGTGAAAGCATTCTGCTATGGCCTGTTCTGTATTCTCTGGCAGTGTATCTGCCTCGATACACTGCCAGAGAATACGCTATCAAAACTTTCATCTGTGCTCTCAACAGAATTCATTAACTCGAGCAATTGCTCATCAGACATATCCTCCAAATTGAAATTTTCTTATAAGAACGTTTAGAAAGATCCATCTCTAACACGAGTTAAATAAAAGGATGAAATTAATAAAACAATAAAGAAGCAATAATGATTTTATTGACAAAGTGTGAAACCAACAATTAAAAGAGAGGGAAATTTTTGTTCACACAAACCGGCAAGACCGTCTTAAGACGGCTTTCACTATTAAGTTTAGAAAGCACAATTTTTTTTTCTTTTTCACTTCAAATGCATAATAAAACTCAAATATAATATGTTATCTACTTACCATAAAATTTTTGAGTCGATCACTTTTTTTTTAAATGTGTTTTTTTAGTAGTTGCGAAAAATTAATTTTGCGTAATAATTTTCAATGATAATTTGTTGACTTTTTGCACTTGTTTGATAACAGCTGACAAACTACTTGTCAGTGAGTGTTGGGGAGTATAACAAATGTAAAACAATGTTGTCTAATGATATTTTTCACTTTTTTGGAGCGATAAAATTTATAGTACAGCAGTGGAGCCCAAAACCGAAGACCGTCTTAAGACGGTCTTGCCGGTTAGAGGGTTAAGTCATTTGCAAAAATATTTGTTACTTACTCATTGTCCGACAATCTTAATGGATCACCATTTTCACTATTAATCGATTAAAGTGATGCTCATCATCAGAGTCCGTAGATGAAGAATAAAAAATCAGGCTTGAATCCATTTTGTTAGGTATAATTGACGAATTTGAAATATATATTTATTTTTGTGTTTTTTTTTTTTACGAAATTTTCACAGTATTTTTTGATTTGAATAAAAAATCATATGTTTTTTGTTTACGTTATTTTTCTTTAATCTTTTACATTGCGTCAGTGTTCAACAACATTTTAAGTATTTTCTTTTATAACACTGAAAAATAAAATCGATACGATAACTAAAGAGTTCCATCATCAAAAAATTTAAATTCGATACGAAATATTTTTGATCACGACTGATAGAATTAGGCCCCTGGTATTGTCCTTAGATTTCAATAGAAATATATCGTAATTAAATATAGATTTTGTGGTCAGAGCCTCATAGATTTATTTGCTGGCATGCTGTTGTATATATTATAAAAATAATTGCGCTTTTTTACACTTACAAAACTATACGACATTAAAAATTTAAAAATTAAATGCATTATAATCTGCATTTAAACATAATAGTTTACAAAACCATAAACATGTACGCAATATGCCTACTCTAATATTTATCAACAAAGTGCTATTAAAGAAAGAAACACCAAAAATCATTTAATAATCTTACTTAATTCTTAAATACAACCGCAATATAGAATACATTGCACTGGAGTTTAAGTGGAATCACTTAAAATCTCTTCTAAAATTATGCACTAAGACTTATAAAAACCATAGTTTTCTGTTAATAATATTTTTTTTTTCTGTATAATTTATGGGAGCAATAAATATAAAAAATTATAATTTATAGTTAAGATTACATAAAAAATACAGTCACCGCTGTTTTTATTATTCTAGTAGATTAAGGTAAATGTGTAGGTCAATGAATTTAAAATTTAAAAAATCTTCTTTAATATTATCCATTTTTAAAAATATATTTAAGCATTCCATTAGTTAATATGAAACAGTTTAATTTTTAATATTTTCGAGTGTAAATTCATAGATAACTTTTAGTTATAATTTTAGAGTTTAAATTCAAACTTAGCAAATGTGCAGATAATAAAGTAGTAACCAAATTTGTTAAAGCTTCTTTTTAAAGCACCTTCTTATGTTACATGTAGTAAATTTTAATAAAAACGTGTGTATATATTTGTTATATACATCCATTAGGGTGCCCCTCTTGTTAGCCAAAGTTACTGCAAAATATTGTTTCTCCTACAATGGGTATTTTATATTTAAAATTTGTAAATTACATTTAAAATTTGTTTCAAAGCCTAGACTTTCATATAATATTAAAAGTTTATTAGTTTTTTGGCAAAGTTATAAATTGTTAAGAAAGATAAATACCTTTTTTTGACAAAAACTTAAACTTTTTCATAAATTTTTTAAATTTTGAATTTTAAGGATTTTAACGACTAAACTGCTGAAGCTAATTTAAAAAAGTTTGCTGTGTCTTTTGCCCGAAGTATTGTTAACACGGAGAATTTTTTGTTTGTAAACCCTTACTTAAATAATAAAGTGTTTTTGGAAGATAAACCAAAAAAAGTCATGGCAAAAACACAAAAAATTTATTTTAAAATGTTGATAACTTTCAAAGTAGAAGAGATAGACTTTAAGGAACTTCCGAGTTGTATAACAAAAAAACAACACCAAAATGTGAACCCCTAATCACTGGTAGGAATTAAGGATTTGCTGCAAAAAAGCTTGATATACAGTGGTGTTCGGTCATAACGAACACCGGCTATAGCGAACGATCTTTTTGGTTCCAATTAGTAAATATTTCATACAAAATAATACGATTATAAGGAATTAATTATATAAAGAACTAATTTTTTGTATCCTTTTACGAGTTTCCATACAAATGTTCACCCTTATAACGAGCGCATAAAAAATCGAGATTCTAAAATTAAAATTCTGCTGAAAATCTTAAAAACTTTAAATTTTTAATTACTAACTACAAACAAAAATTGGAAAATTTGGAGAATTTAAGAAAAAAATCACAAAGTTTTAAAAATTTTTGGAAAATGTTTGCTTTGCTTATAGCGAAATTCGCTTACAACAAACCAAGTCGACCAGTCCCGACGAGTTCGTTATGATTTTCACCAAAGAACATAGAAATTTTGTTTTTTTTTATATCAATATCATATATTCTCTTTAAAGCAAATGAAACATATTCGCTTATGTTATTCAAATAAAAAAAAATCCGCTTTCTCTGATAACTAAATTTTTTTTCTGTGTGTAGCTAAGTCATGACTTTTATTTGGCGAATTCCCACTTGGTAGCGCTTATAAAAAGCCGAAATTTCATGGCTTTCAGTAGAATTTCCATTTCGTAGCGCTTATAAAAAGCTGTGATTTCATGGCTTTCAGTAGAATCATATTTCATGTCTACATTATTAAAATTTAAAATAATACTATGTTGCATAAAATTCGACAGATATTAATGTTTAGGCCCGTCCAGTTAAAATTTAACAAACAGTTAAATTGAAAATTTATATAGAAAACAGCAACAAATGTGTCAGGTAAAGTCTTAGCTAGTAGCTAAAGGGACATTGTGAAAATAAGGTTTAAGTTGTTAAAATGTCCGATATATTAATATTATAATTTTATTTTGTATAACGTACTCGAACACCAAACACAATCGGAAAACACTCCGGAAATCTTCGGCCGAATTACGGCATTCCTGATCGATAGAAATCGTTCGAAAAATGATTTTTTAATAAGTAACTACAAAAATACTAATAATGAGAACACCAAGTTGTACATTTATTTCCAATCAAGGACCGAACCTCAACATCCCCGATCGAAAAAAAATTCGTTTAAATGTATTATTTTCAGAAATATTAAATTAATGTCAATAGCAAACTTACGATCACGACTGTCGTAATCCAGCCCCTCGGTACAGATCGTTTATAATCCATAATATGAAACTTTTTGCATTACAACCTGTATCCTTGTAATGGATTATGGCACGCTGCTTACAAACTACATCCTTGAACTAAAGGAAAACGGTAAGCTGAACATTTTGTTGTTTATTTTTCTACGAAAATTTTTCATTTCTTTGCTGCTTCTCAAAATTATGTAATTGTAAGCACTTACATTAGCGCATTTGCTTTATTTTGCTTCCAAAAATACGAACATTTTTTAATAGGTATATTTCTAGCAATAAATGATTTCAATCGTTTTGATTTTATCTGGACACCCTTATACTTTTTATAACTTTTATTCATGCTCAACACTAAAAGCTTAATGTTTTAAAGTAGATTTTTTTTTGTGAAAATAATATTTAAATGAAGAGTTGGTCAAACATAACCGCTATACGATATAAAGATTTCTGTAATTAAGAATTTTGTATGTATTGTTGATCTTTTAAAATTGCATTTCATTTTGAATTGTCAGTTTAAGATCATAATATATAAAAAATAAATAAATCAAATAAATAAATATATATATAAATACATATATATATATACATATATATATATATATATATATGTATGCGCTGTGCAAAACAAACCATGCTCACCGTTTACTAACACGGAATAGCTCTTATTAGTTCAATCGACTAACTTGTTTACTTTTTTAAACTTTTACCAAAAAACTAATTACAATCATGAATAGCTAACTGATTCGATGCGGGTATCGGTATTGGTAATACTATTTTCGTTTAAAGCGGTAACGGCATTTTACTGGTTACTATATTTAAGTTATTTTAGTAACGGGTTTTTAGTGTTAACGGTATTTTACTTATTTCGGTATTGGTATGTTAGCGGTAATACTATTTTCGTTTATTTCGGTAATTTTATTTCAGGCTTTTCAGTTATTTTGGTAACGGTATTGTAAGGAAAACATTATTTTGGTAATGTCAATGGACATTGATAATTCTAGCAGCATTATGTCCGAATTCTATTGTTTTATATTATTTTATTAATTTTTTTAAACATTAAGAAATATTTTATAACACAAAAATTATTAAATTAAGAAAAAAAACTTTACTTTTTTAAAAAACCTCTTGAATATCTTTTACAGACCTATTTTTAATATAACCATTAAACTATTTGCATAAATCTTTCTAATACGACGTTCTCATCACTTCAATTGCCTATTTTCTACTGACACAATATAAAAAAATTTAAAAATACTGAAGCGCAAACATTTCATTACAACGACCTCTGCTTGTTTGGATTATCAAAATTATATTTATAACTCCAGCACAAAAAAAAAATAGTTAAACATTTCATATTTCATCAATTCAAAACAGCAAAATTTTTAACTAAAATCTCAATTTGAACTAAAAATTTGTTTCAAACTTACAAATTGGAAACTGACGGCTTAACTAATTTTTATAATAACTTTTTTCTTTGAGTGCAATGACTACAAATAAAAAAAAATGGCAAAATTAAAAAAATCACTACCCTGGTAAAAATTTTAATATTGATGAAAAAATGAAATTGCATTTGCAATTAAAGTGCATAACTCATTCAAAAATTGTATTTGCAGTACAAATATATTTTTAGAATGATTACAGACATTAAAAGCAGACAACTGTTGATTACAGAAACTTTTTAAATTTTTTAAATAATTCATCGAATTAATAATATATTATTAAACTTTCAATTAAAAGTGAGTCTGAAACCAAAAAAAAAAAAAAATTTAGTTTTATTGACAATAATTTTTTCTGTATTAGAATTTTTCTAAAACATTGTAACAATTTTATTGCACATTTGTATGTATTGAAGTGTAGAATTATTCCAGTGCGTATTGCTTAAAATACGCTACGATGTACCTTCACCTTACCAATGATGTATTGGTAAGGTGAAGGTAATATCACAGAACTTACAATTTGTACTTGAATTTTTTCATGTTTGAAGAATGTTTAATTAATTTAGTCAGCTCCACGGAATTTGTTCTGATACAATCAGTTGTATGATATATAAAGCCATTGTAATATATCCCACAATTTAAAAATAATAATTTGTGCTCTTATCAAAAATTAATTTCACCGCGGGCCTTAAAACAGACATACCTGCTAGGAAGCAACACAAGTATAATTCTTTAAAATCTTTATCTAAAAAAAATATTATTTGAGTACTAAACTGCAGTCGAAGTAGCCAGCCATGCATACTAAATATTCCATTTTCCATATTCACACATACACACACAATTTCATATGCATGCAGTCTTTATAAAATTTATATATAAAAAGTGTTTTTTTAATATGTATAGAATTTTTTTCTTTTACCAGTTTCCTGGGCTGCTGTTGCAGTAACATCACGTTAAATGTAAAATAATTGCTAGCACTTTATAAAGCAGCTTAATAGAAAACTACAAAAAAAACCTGGTAGAAAAATATAAAAAAACTTTTATAAAAATATCTCAAATTTTACAAAACAAGAAAATTGTTAGAATAAAAAGGTCAGTAGTGCATACAGTATAAAGATTTTTGCTTAAAAAAATACAATCTTTTGCATCAACTTAAAAAAGAAAAAAAATACAAAACTTATTTTCTGCCTCTTTTTAAAAAAATCTTCACCATAGCTTTAAAGTAATATGTTTGGTGTAGTCAAATGTTTGTAACAAATTGTAATAATTTTACATTAAAAATTATATATTTTAAATTGCGGGTGATTACTATTAAATGAGAAAGTTTGCAATCCAGTTATTCAACACAGTTATTTATAGTGACACATTTCAAAATATATGTATATATAAAGTCATATAAAATTATATCCTAAATATATAAATATATCTTGCTTTATATTATAATATGTCAAAATATATAATTACATATCGATCTATGTATTGCATATCGATCTATCTTATATGTTATTGTATCTAATTGGATGGAATTGTATCACCTCATATATAATTTGATACATGTGGATGAGGACAAAATTCGGATAAAATTGTATCGAACTTTATATAATTACATCAAATAAGATCTACTTGCAACAAATAATGTCTAAGTGTATCAGATTAGAGATAAAATGAAACAATAAGATGTTTTCATGTTTCGGATATAATTATATAAAATACGAATATTCACAAAATACTTTTTTTTCATGGAAATAGAGCAGTTTACAAAGACCTTAATGTTTAGCAACTTTATTTTGCTACATAAGTAATACATAAATAAAGTCATACGATAATGGAAGAAATTATATCGGTCGCTGTCTGCGGAAATCTAAATTCTTTAAAAAATACCTCTAGACTCTTGTACGGACTTAAGAGTAGAGTTGTAATACATAGCTCATTTCGCACATTTCCATTTATTGAACTAGTTCGTTCTTTCAGTTCATACGTTTGTTCCACAATTTTTTTTTTGCAGTTATTGATATTGTATATTGGACAATGGTGTTTTCACAAATCTGCACTGCATGAGCGAATATAATAAATGAATGTTTAAAACTGAACTTGTTCCTTTTTAATAGTTCATTTGTAATTTTCTTACATATTATGCAGATTTTATAAACAAACCATTAATCAATGTAGCAATATCAATAATTGGACAAAAATTGTCGAGCAAATATATAAACTTAAAGATTAAAATATTTCAATTAATGGAAATGAACGAAATGAACTATAAAGCACAAATCTATTTTAGAGCAATTTTTTTCAATTACGCTTTAATTATTCCAAACTTTTTAAACAGGTTCTGTAGTTATCTGAAAAGAAAACCAAAGTAAATTCATAAAAACTATTTTAAAATTGCAGCTTTTCAGCACCTTTTATAATATGTAATATGAAACAGTTTTATTAAAAACAACTCCTTTTTTTTTTTTTTTTTTGCAAATATTTGTAATATTTTATTCTGCTAAAGTATATTATATAGATATATCAAATTTACGTTTCATTAAGAAAAAAAGCTCAAAGTTAAGTCTCATTTTTGTTTTGGTTTGATGTTTGAAGAATTTTAGGTAGTTTTTTAAAATTAGGCCTTTAAGAGTTTTAAATTCATGAAAATGTCAAATCCGCACCGTCTTAAAGTAGTTCAAAAACTGTAATATTTAAATTTTAGGAATTGTTAAAGAGTCGTCAATAAAAATCGAATATAATGCTTCTAAAATATAGTCCCCAAAGCATTGAACTTAGAAAAAAGAGTACTTTATTTTATTAATCCCACACTTTTATTAATTTCCATCGAACGCTGTAGATTTTTTTTGATTCTTGTTCATATTTTGAAAATTTCTAAATAATTCTGCAACGTAACTTTTCAAAATAGTTTATAGGTTTGACCATATTTCGGGGACTCATATAATCGGAGCATGTAAATGCGGGTCAATATAAATTATATTGCGGTATCCACAATAATTGAAGATTTATAATTGAAGGGCTTAGTGCTAAAACACGATAAGCCACACGATTTTGAAAACTGATATTATGTGTTCATTGCATTACCTAACACGGTATAAATACCCACTTAAAAGATTTAAGCTATATTCAATTTAATTTCAGATCTAGAGAAAATTCTACTTTCTACAATTCGATGTTATTGCAATAATTTGTTACTCAAGAAATTGATATGTCATACCAATAAGTTACACTTCTGAACAACACGATGAATTCTGAAAAAAATAGAAAGCAGATTTTGATTGAATGCATAAGTTAGTGGCTTATGATCAGTGTAAAGAGTAAAATCGCGACTTTCAAGCATTTATCGAAAGTGTTTAACTGCATAATATGCTGCTTGAAGTTCGATGCGCTACATTTCTGTTCCGCAGAACTTAGTGGGGCGTTGTGGTGTAATGGTTAGCGCGTTGGACTGTTACACAGATGGTCCCGGGTTTGATTTCCGGTGACGACAACATCAATTTAGAAAAAATAATATGTATGAGTTTTCTATCACTTATATATATCGCTGCGCCCACCTTCGGTGCTCCCATAGCACTTAACCCCACCGAAGTAAAATAATGAATCAGGGCTATGAAATAAAAAGCTTCATAAATTCGCCAATTCTACATCAGGTGTCGAGCAACAACTGTGCTACTAAGACTTATCATCTCGCGCAATTGCAGTGTTGCCATGTTTGAAGCCCTTCATCTTTCACCATCTTTCACCACCTTTCATCTCTCCACTATCCCCTTTCCAAAGAAAGCAACACATTAATTAATAGGACGAATTTCCTGAGTGTTTCAAATTAATTGATATGAAATTCCAGAAAATCAATTTCAGCGGAACCAAATTCACATTTAACAGGATTAATAATAACCGTATTCATAAAAACGACAAAATACTATTCTAATACCCGCAGTATTTCATCTACTAAGCGTTGAAAATTTGAGCCGCATTACGAAGTCCGAAAAGCATTTGGAGGAATTGTTAATTGTTATCAGGATGCAGAGAAATCTGACGATATGCTCTTATCAAATCAAGTTTTGTGTAATATTTGCAACCATTATGCAGCTGCATAATTGGTGATAAAAGGGATCTGTCATGGATTGCAAAATTTGTTAAAAAATCTATAATTCGCACATGGTATTCAGTCACCGTTTCTTACCAACCTATGCAACGGGTTCGACCATTTACTTTTTGCAGGACAGATAATATTGCTGTAAGGCTTCTTCTAAAACCAAGATATAATTGTAACACAACCCTACCAAATGTTTTGATAGGTGTGCAATCTTCGGCAAAAAGTGTATTGGAAAATGAAAATTTGTTACCTGTTATACGATGATCTTTTGAAATTGCAGATACGTCTGCTACAGTATCTATAAGGAATGACTTCTTTGATAATGGATCTGCGATGAATGAGCGGCATAACTTAGCTATATTGCGGACATTGGTAACCGCGTATATAGCTTTTAGGATAAGAAAACGGCTTGACACTCTTACTTGCCTTTTTAGTCGAACTTGTTATGGTCAAGGTTACCAACTCTTGAAGTGAAAAAAGGCTAGATTGAGGAGAAAATTTGGCTAGAAGTGACTGAATTCGAAAAATAATACCAAAACTCAATAATTTGAATGTAAGTTATTAATAATGAAGAGTTTAAAAACGAATTTTAATAAAGTTTTCATAAAATTTAAATGTTTTCTTATTTTAAAATATTTTTCGTAAAATTTTACAAGAAAAACATAATTTTAAATCGAATGTAAAATTTTCAAGTCAAACATTTTAAATTTTTATACAGTTTTGAAAATCGTAGAAATTTAATCCCTTTTGTATGAAACTAACGTGTAAGGAAAAAAATAGCTAAGGAAACATTTAATGGCTAAATCTTTCGGCTAGATAAAATCTAGCCATTTTTTTATGGCTACATAAAAATAAAATGGCTGGATCCAGCCGGAAAATGCCTAAATTGTCGACCTTAGTTGTGATACCAGCAATAGTCGGGATTTTTTTTTCTTGAAGGAGATCTTGATTTTTCTTCTCCGTGGTGTCTTGTTTCAACTTCGGCTGTAATTAAAATCTTTAAAACTTCTCTCTAAAACATTCATTCTTGATGCTATTCTTCTTGAAAAATTATCAGTAACCACACTTTAAATTGTTGTTGGTGGTTGTGTCATATCCATTATTTTGTTGGCTTGAGCTGCGAACTTGTTTACATTTTGCTGCTCGCTTATAGCAAGAATATCACGAACATTTTCGGGAAATTGCCCAAGAAACAAGGATCTGATTACCTTTTCTCCAATTTGACCATGTCCCAGATTTTGAATTGTGCGCAAAAACTGTGCTGGTTTCTGATTATCAAGGACTTGGTCACTCAAAACACGTTTTAGTTAATCAGACTCGGAAAACAGGGAAAGAATTCTAAATTTTTGCGTTTCATGTCTTTTTCCTGTTTTATTATTATCTAGCAAATCGATTACTAGATCAAGCGTACCTGGATCAATATTGGCTACCAAATAACAATGTAATTTCACCTGCTTAAAATTTGTTCAGTTTACGGTCACCAATTTATGAGTCACGACACAATGTCAATTAACTGGACACAGAGGCAAATTATAGTTTTATAAAATTTATTAAAAAATATTCAAAGACAATTATAAGATAATTAAATTGAAAAAAAAATTTAATGAATAATCAAATGAAAAAATTCGACAAAATTAAAAATTTGAAACAAAAAACAAGTTAGAAAATGTTTGAAAATTTAAATTAACCACTGTATCAATACAAGATTATAGTTAGGTATCTAGAGTGAATCTTCACGACAAACTAAATTGAAAAAGTGTTAAAAAGTCAAATTTTTTTCATTCCTATCGACTGCAGCGGCAGCTTTTCCAATCTTATTCGCTTTCTGAGAACTAAAAAGATTTACCAATTCCACCAAAACGCACAAATAGAAGATTTTAATGAGCTTAATGCTAAAATCAAAAAGGAAGTAAAAAATTTTTAGGACTTTCTATTTTGAAAAAGTATAGTTATAAACAAATTTTAATTTTGTGGATTTAAAAGTATTTAATATGATTTCACGCCTTTATTTAACCTTAACGGAACTAAATAACATAAAACTGGCCAAAAATTTGCAAAATTTAGCAATTTTTTGTGCTGATATTAGCAATTTTATTGCAAGGATCCTCCCAGCAAAAATGTGGTTGACTTTACTGACTTTTTTTTAGATTAGCTTTAATTAATTCCAATCAACAACTGCAATTTTAATAATTTTAATTTGCTTGCAACTTAAAACCGTCACAATTTTTGCTCTGTTAAAGATAATGGATTAAGCATCAGTTATCATAAAAAGGTTATCCAGGGCAAGTGAACATAATTTTGAGCGATTCACGTGAATTGTGAGTGAGATAGAATTTTACTCACGTTAACTTTAGTGAGTAGGAAAAATTATTACAAAATATTTTTTTTTCTGTTAATAAACATTTTCATTAAGTTTTTCACCGATTTAATACTGCTGGGTTCTTAAAACACAAAAAATGGTAATATTGTGTATTCAAAGCATTTTTGAGTTAAACATTTACATAAATTTTTACGCGTGATTGTGAGTAAATTCTGATTTTACTCAAGTGACCGTGAGTGAGTGTGAGCAGAAGAAATTCGTTCGTGAATGATTGTGCGTGATTTGTCAAGATTTTCTACTTTTCACGTAGTATTAGAAAAAAGTTTGAATTAGAGGTAGTCACAACAATTTGATTTTGGGATATCGTCACCTTTTAAAATGTTTTTGTATCAATAAAATAAATGGAGTAATAATCTTTTTATAATTTCAACTTATTGCATATGCGGTTGGTGGCCAAAAACGCAAATATAGGATCCCTTTCTCTACAGAGCAAAAGGAGCTGCATTTAAGTGAAATTTGAACTCGATATTCGATCCTACGCCAAAAATTGTTAAAAAAATATATTTTTTTACCGTTTCTAAAATACACAATTTGGTCACCAGAATGGTCGAAAAACTCTCAATTTTTCAATTTCTTTATTCATAATAATATTATACAAGTATTTATAATAGATCAAGTAAATCTGTTCTACTCAAAAATTAATTTTTCTTACATTTAAAAATTTAAAAATGAACATTTAATATTTATTATTTTGAGGAAAATTTAAAAAAAACCTCTTTCAAACAAAAAAAAAAAAAAAAAAATTTTATTTTTTATTTATAAAAACTTAAATTATAAAAAGACTATACTACTGATGATACCGCCATGTTAACGATATGCTGATGTTGAGATAACTGACATCTTTGATCAAAATTTTGTTTCAGCCGTTGTATTTTAACGTTTACCATTTCGATGTTGTTAATATTGTGCAATCTTCTAGTTGAGTAGTGCCAAGGAAGGTTATATATCATTTTCAATAACTTGTTCTGTGAGATTTGTAGTTTCTTAATATGACAATTCGCTATATTTGCCCAAACGGGGGCGCCGTAAAACATTATTGACTGAATTATTTGGAGTTTTCAATAATGAAAGGAAATAGTATTCTTTTAGTATCATTAATTTTATCTATGACGTATGAAACATGATCTTTAAAGTTTAGTTTTGGATCTAAAATTACACCTAAATATTTAACTTTGGGATCCGAGGATATATTGGTTGTTTCGAAAAGTAGACAACGTTGTGGTATAAAGCACTCTTTCCTTTTTCTTGAAAAATAGATGCCTTGTGTTTTTGAGCTATTTATGACGATTTTCCATTTTGTAAAATAGTCACGTACAATAGTTAATGATGATTCAAGGTTGTTCATTATATCTTCTGCTTAGTTTCCTGGGCACAATAAAGCTGTGTCATCAGCAAATATAGAAGTTGTACATCCATGAAGATCTGGAAAGTCTGCTGCATATATATTATAGAGAATGGGTGACAAACATGACCCGTGTGGGCAACCTGCAGTAACATCAACTTTGTATGAAAATGATTTTCCTATATGAACTTTAAACTCTCGATTTTTTAAATAACTTTGTATAATTTTTATAAGTGGTATTGGAATGTTGAGATTACTCATTTTAAAAATCAGGGCATCGTGCCAGACTGAATCGAATGCGGCTTTTACATCTAAGAGAACCATACCGGTAGATAAGCCATTTTCAAAATTTGATTTTACAATGTTTCTTGTTCTTGTTAAAGCATGGGAGGTGTTAAGTCCACTTCTGAATCCAAATTGCTGCTTAGGTAATATATTATTTTCGTCAATAAATGAGCTTAACTTTTTTTTAAAAACTTTTTCCAATATCTTACTGTCGGAGGACAAAAGACTAATAGGACGGTATGAAGACGGAGAACTAGTGGGCTGTCGAAAAACTCTCTTTTTCAAAAACTTCTAAAAATAAGTTTTTTAATCACACACAAAAATTGTATTCTTTTTTGACAAATTAAATATATTATATATATTACAGAAAATATATTTGCTGGCCAACTAAAAAAGTACATACAGTTATTGGTTAACTAGTACGATAACTGAACAGGTCATATCAATTCGTATTAACTTACCAAATATAACTGCATAAAGTTTGCAAAATTTTCCCACAAAAGAATAAATTATTCGAATATTTCGAACCATTTAACTTTTCTTATTGGTTTTTCTTTTCGTTGTTCCTGTTTTTAGAGTTGTATCAAATTGTATTTGATCTATTGTACATATATTTGTGCATATACCAAAGTAGAGCACGGACTGCTAGTGAGCAAAAAAAAAACTTTGGTAAAGATTATCCTTAAAATAGAAACAATTGTTTTTTTTTAATGTATTGTTTTTGAAAAATAGTAGAAAATTTTAATTAGATATTCTCTTTTCTTATGATAATACTACTTGAAACTTTAGTATAAGATTACAAGGAAAAGGTAAAAGAGGAGCAGCAACAACATCACGTTTAAAGATAAAGCTCATTAAGTAATTTCGTTTTTATTAGTTTTTTCTTTAATGTGCATAGAGAATTTTAAGTATAATGTATTTTTTATGAAAATTGTTATTGCAAAATTTTCTAATTATATTAAAAGTGTTAATGCTTTTATATTTCTACTTTTTATTTCTCAAATTAAAACTATTTGAAAAATGTATGTTTAAAATAAAACAAGAAATTAAAATGGTTTTGTGGCTATGAAAAGTTTCTTTTAAGTTTGTGACAATAATGGCTTAATGATAATAACACTAGTAAACAAATTTAAAAATATTTTGTGCGATAAACATGCGAATATTTTTTTTGTCACGTATTTAGGTCTCCTACTTAACACTTTCACTACCGACCTTTCGTTTGTGGATATATTTCTATTTCGACTTCAGATTCTTGTTAGGGGTAGTTAAATTAAAAAGAAAAAGGTTTACGTATATGCCCCCTCCTTCACACTGCAAAATGAATCTGAAAATCGAATTTTTGAAACTTCTCGGCCCATTTTTACCACTTAAAAACTAGAATATCCAAAAATGTTCTGGTAGTCATTAGATGATGATACGTGCTTTGTTAGTTTAAGAGATACAGCAAATCTCCTTTTTTCAGCGATAAATGCTGATTAAAAAGATCGGACTTTGTTTACAAATATCGCGACTATGTTATCGTGATGATCAGTTTATGTATATAATGATTTTTATTCAATGCCAAATATCCTAATGAACATATTTAAACCAAAATATCAAATTTTTTATATTTTTTTAAAAATATGTACTAGGTTGCGCCAAAGTTGTATGGGTAAAAAAAAATCATGCTAGAGATCGGCACAAAATTATGGAGATCGCTTAGGGGGAAAGGGTGCCTCAAACGCCTTGAAAATAATGAAATATGTCAAATTAGATAAAAAAAAATTTTCTTTTCTTTGTTATTCAGTTTCGCAAAAAAAAAATTTTTGTACTAACTTCGATGACAACTATTCCCAAAAAAATATTAGCTTTCCAGGACATCGATAACATATTTTAACTTACGATACAAGAAAGAGCAGCTGTTTATAGGGTAGCCATAAGCAACATTTTTACATATTTGAAAATTTTATTAAAGACAATTTTTAAAAATTAAAATTGCTCTCCACTTGTTTGTTTATATATATCGTAAAGATAAAAAATGTGAAATATTATAAATATCCGTTAGCTAGTTTTTTTTATAGCGATTTGAATTTAGCGGGTAATATTTCCAAAGTGGGACATAATTGACCCGGGTTCACATGGGTTAAAGCTGAACTGTAAAAAGTATTTACTTACTAAAATTTACAATCCAATTAAATTAAATTTAAAATGTAGTTATAAGTTCAAAATTAAAGAAAATACAACCACAAATTAAAATTCCTTGAAATCCGCTAAATTTAAATCGCTATAAAAAAAAAAACTAGCGAACGGATATTTTTAATATTTTACATTTTTTATCTTTACCATATATATACAAATTTAAATTTTTAAAAATTGTCTTTAATAAAATTTTCAAATTTGTAAAAATATTGCTTTTGGGTACCCTAAAAATAACTACCCTTTTTTGTATCGTAAGTTAAAATAGGTTAACGATGTCCTGGAAAGCTAATATTTTTTTGTGAATAGTTGTCATCGATCTTAGTACAAATCTTTTTTTTGAGAAATTGACTAACAAAAAAAAATTTTTTTTTTTCATCTAATGGTAAAATTTTATATATTTCCCTATTTTCAAGGCGTTTGGGGAAACTTTTTCACTTAAGCGATCACCATAATTTTTTGCATAGTGTATTTTGATATAAAAAGGAATATTTCGTGGGGGGGGGGGAGTGCCGACCTCTAGCAAGATTTTTTTAGCCATACAACTTTGGCGCACCCTAGCTACACTGTAGTGTACAATGGTAATGAAAATTTTTTATGAAGTATTTTTGAATTTTTTTTTTTAATTTTTGTGTAATTTTACAATTTTACCATATTTTGATTTAGGATTAAGCTACTTCGGTCAATCAAATTGGAAAACAAATAACATTTTATGCGCAAATTATCTTTTGGGGAAACATATTTTACTCGGAAACATCTAATTTTTCGGCAAAACAAAAAAATTAAATTTCGAAAAAAAACGGAAGATATTTGTCTTGGAATGAAAAATATAATATTTTTGTCTTTTGTTTTATTGAGCTAAAGATCCTTTATTTTATAATTATAATTATTTATTTCCAATATTTCGTCTTCACTTTGGAAGACTTCTTCAGGGAAAATTTTTTTATAATTAAAAAAACTTAAAAATAATAATTACAAAAAAGGCGGGAAATAAAATATTTTCTAATGTCAAATTAAAAAATTTTTAACCCAGAAAACAAAGTATAAATAATTAAAATATTATAACATAGCAAACAATTTTAAAATTAATAGTTTCTTAAAATCTAAATGAGAATTATAATAATTTTATTATTTCCTATTGACTAAATGTCTGTAATTCTGTGCAATATTGGATGTGTCTGTTTTATAGTTAATCCTTTGTGTTGATGGTACTTTTATGATCTGTAACATTTCTAATGTATATCTTCGTTATAATTGCTTTCTGTGTTTAAAATTGATGTGTTATCAAAATCTGGATAATGATTGGAGTTGCTGCAGTGTAATTATAATGCTGTTTTTTGCGTAGAAGTGGTTTTATTGTATTTTTGATCGGATTTATGACCTGCTATTCTAGTTTTCAGTTTATTCTTTGTGGTGCCTACGTATACTTTAGTGCAATTTTCTGTGTCATTACCCCTACATGGTATCTTATAAACTAAATTGGACATATCAAATTTACTTATTTTATCTTTTGTCTTGCTAAATAGTGAACCTAATGTGTTATATGTTCTATGTGCTACTAAGTATTTCTTATTATCGAAAATTTTGGATTTTTCTAATCTTTCAGATATAAGAGGAACATAAGTTAAAGATTTATAAATTTTGGGTTCTGTAACCCTTATCGTATTAACATTATTCGGGTTTTTAAATTGTCTTATTAATTTGCAGCTTAAATGTATTGGGTAATTATTATCCTTCAAAATATCCTTAATTTTTCTTATATTAGTTTCATGAAATTCTACATCGCTTATTCTTAATACTCTGTCAATTAGATTTTTCGCAGTATTAATTATTATTCTCTTGGGGTGTTTATGAATGGTAATTTATAATCCTACTAGAAGCTGTTGGTTTCTGATACCAATCTATTTTTAAGATGTTATTCCTTCTCATTATCAATGTATCTAAATAGGGAATTTTAGAGTTTCATTCTTCTTCTATCGTAAATTTTATATCTTCATGAAATGAATTAAATGTTGACAAAATATTATTAACTGAATTATAGTGAATAATACAGAACAAATCATCAACGTATTTTGTAATTATTTTTGGTTTTACATCTAATTTCTCAATACAAGAATCTAATAATTCTTCCATTGCTATGTTAAGTTTTTTAATTATAAAAAAATTTTCCCTGAAGAAGTCTTCCAAAGTGAAGACGAAATATTGGAAATAAATAATTATAATTATAAAATAAAGGATCTTTAGCTCAATAAAACAAATAGTATTCTGAAGAAAGTAACTGAGAACTCTAAATACAATGTAAAGGATTCTTTAGAATTTAGAGAAAAGATAAGGAACTTAAAGATACAAGATGATGAAAAACTTATTTCACTTGACGTTGTATCTTTGTTTCCTAGTATTCCAGTAGATAAAGCATTAGATATTATTGAGGGCAAATGGAATATTATAAAAGAATACACGAAAATTGGGAAGGACCTTTTCTTACGCATCTTGATCTCCAGCTTCTTCTCCGATTGTGGCTGACATAGTAATGGAAGAATTATTAGATTCTTGTATTGAGAAATTAGATGTAAAACCAAAAATAATTACAAAATACTTTGATGATTTGTTCTGTATTATTCACTATAATTCAGTTAATAATATTTTGTCAACATTTAATTCATTTCATGAAGATATAAAATTTACGATAGAAGAAGAATGTAACTCTAAAATTCCCTATTTAGATACATTGATAATGAGAAGGAATAACATCTTAAAAATAGATTGGTATCAGAAACCAACAGCTTCTAGTAGGATTATAAATTACCATTCAAAACACCCCAAGAGAATAATAATTAATACTGCGAAAAATCTAATTGACAGAGTATTAAGAATAAGCGATGTAGAATTTCATGAAACTAATATAAGAAAAATTAAGGATATTTTGAAGGATAATAATTACCCAATACATTTAAGCTGCAAATTAATAAGACAATTTAAAAACCCGAATAATGTTAATACGATAAGGGTTACGGAACCCAAAATTTATAAATCTTTAACTTATGTTCCTCTTATATCTGAAAGATTAGAAAAATCCAAAATTTTCGATAATAAGAAATACTTAGTAGCACATAGAACATATAACACATTAGGTTCACTATTTAGCAAGACAAAAGATAAAATAAGTAAATTTGATATGTCCAATTTAGTTTATAAGATACCATGTAGGGGTAATGACACAGAAAATTGCACTAAAGTATACGTAGGCACCACAAAGAATAAACTGAAAACTAGAATAGCAGGTCATAAATCCGATCAAAAATACAATAAAACCACTTCTACGCAAAAAACAGCATTATCATTACACTGCAGCAACTCCAATCATTATCCAGATTTTGATAACACATCAATTTTAAACACAGAAAGCAATTATAAACGAAGATATACATTAGAAATGTTACAGATCATAAAAGTACCATCAACACAAAGGATTAACTATAAAACAGACACATCCAATATTGCACAGAATTACAGACATTTAGTCAATAGGAAATAATAAAATTATTATAATTCTCATTTAGATTTTAAGAAACTATTAATTTTAAAATTGTTTGCTATGTTATAATATTTTAATTATTTATACTTTGTTTTCTGGGTTAAAAAAAATTTTTTAATTTGACATTAGAAAATATTTTATTTCCCGCCTTTTTGTAATTATTATTTTTAAGTTTTTTAATTATAAAAAAATTTTCCCTGAAGAAGTCTTCCAAAGTGAAGACGAAATATTGGAAATAAATAATTATAAATTATAAAATAAAGGATCTTTAGCTCAATAAAACAAAAGACAAAAATTTATTTAAAAAGATCGAAGAAAATAAGAAAATTTGAAAAATATAATATATATTTTTCTTAAACTTAGTACTTGAACAGAAAAAAAAACATTTCCGAAGAAAATCTATGGCTAAACACCAAAGATATGACCATGTTAGAAAAAGTATCCACATTTAAGATTTTATCTACTTTTAATGTTATCAAAAAATAAACGATCTACTTTGGCTTAGCTCTGATGAGTAACTGTTTATTATTATCTAAAAATACTTAAATCTAGGTATAAAAATCAACTTAATACTAGCTACAACTAAAGTTTGGGAAATGCCTACGTATGCATTAGTCCACACAGTAAAGGTTGATTGTAGCATGGACATTCCATAGATTGTATGTCAATACTCCATACAATGTATGGGTGTTATGTTGCCTGTCTGGTACATGGCAATATACACTTATCAAACACGCTACATGATGTGGTTATACGAATATTTCTTTTTTGTTTTTCCTCACGCTGCAGGCCACAATTATTAAGATATTTCTATGAAATTTAACACACTGACAAGGACATCGGCTTTTGATTTTGGTTAGAATCGGTCTTTGATTTTGGTTAGAACCGGTTAACTCTGAATTTATTCCGGAACATCTTATTTTCCCACCGGTTGCATGGAATCGGTTCTGGGACAATTTCCGGAAAGTCATAATGGAAGGTTTAACTACCCCAGAATCAGATCTATAGCAGCCCATAAAAATTTTTAAAAACTAGTTACCTCTATATCTATTCCAGATAGGCTTGCCAAATGATGATATGTTTTATATTAACAATTAAAATATTTATGGGTGTTTTGCAAAAATTTAAGAATCAGTGTTGGCGTTTGGTGGTTAAACAATTAATAATACTTTTTTTTTAATATTACATTTTTTAAAAATTAAAAATAAGCTTTAAAACGTGAACATGTCTTTTAGCTTGACAAATTATATTTTATCTTGACACTTGACAAGACCGAAAAAATCTTTACAATCAAGCTCATTCCAGGCCATGTGGCAACCCTAATTCCAGAACAGTGTCTTTTACCACAGGTTGCACGTTTAATGACGTAAAGTTAGATTTACGTGCCGGTGCGGCACGACCGGACACCGCGCTTCCAATACGTTTATTGCAGTTTGGTGGAGTAATTTTATGGATTGCTTTCTTATAATCTTTTATACTTTATTCTGCAGAGTACAAAAAGCTTAGAGCTTGTTTATCTAACTATTACAACACGATGGATATTAAAATTTACTTTCGTCAAAAATACATGGAAAACAAAAACAAATTTTCGTTATTTTCATGAAAATTTTTCTCCATTCTGTATAGATTAACATACAGTTAGTATGCACACAAATGCGAAGAACGCCAGAAAAACTTTCACGGAATATATTTTTGAAATCTCCTCGAACGCTGTGTCTATGAGTCCTTCCAGTACGAGTTTATTTATAATTTACATAATTTTGAAATTTTAGTTTTAAGTCCATTAAATTGAGCTTTTAACCAATAATTTTTACGCAGAATAATATTTTATTGCTTGAGTAGTATTTTATCCAGTTTTGCAAAATCAAGATACAAGTGTAAAAAATACAAAAACAATGTTTGATTCATAAAAAATATCTGTTTCAGCAAGCCCGTACTTCCCTTAAAAAAATCTGAATCAAATTCTCAGAGATCGTTTGGGTCATAAGTAGGGAAAGCTTTTTTGTAATTTTCCATTAAATGTCACTTTTTGGATTATTTTGTAAAAATTCCGAATCCTTTCCATAACAAGCAATTTTTCCAATTTTTTTCGTTAAAAAACTGTTTTAAATAAGAATGAAACTTAATCTTGGTACATAGGTTTCAGTGAAATTGAAAACATACAGTTGCGAGCATAAAAAATGCAACATTGTATCATATGATCTTCGAGTGCGGTTTGCAACAAAAATATCGGTATCCAATTCATCACTTCTTTTACAGTTTAATTAGTGTTTTTTTTCTTCTTAGGATATTCACTATGGTATCAAGTGCCTACAGTCAAGTATGGCGGGGGATCAATAATGGTGCGGGATAAGAAATAACCTACATACTAGAATAAACGATGCTCTTTTATAATTTTTGATAGGGTCTGGTTACAAACGCCGTGATGGCGTTGGTAACATAACTAAAATTTAAGGAAACATGAATTTCATTAAATACTGTGTAATTCTGACCCTCAAATCGTGAAAAATGGCCACTGGTAGTATATGCCAACACGATAACGATCTTAAGCACCAAACTTGCAACTGCAGCAGCAAGGTGCAAATTTTGGAGTGGCCGCCACAATCAAAAGATCTCAACCGCATAAAAAATCTATGGGAGCTTGTAGATTGGGAATTAAAACAGAAACAGCTATTAAAATTTAGAAAATTTAAAAATATTTCTGATAACATAATGGGAAAGTACCGTAAAGACTACTGAATATACACATTAAATTAACTGAAAATCAGTTAATAACAGGACTATTTACTTTTCGTTTAAAACAATTGTACTGTTTAGTTTATTTTCAGCTGTTGAAAAATTAGTTGACAAAATCCATAAAAACAGTAGATTGTTTTCGTTTATTTAAATACTCAATATAATGTAACAACTTTTTGTTTTAAGTAGAAAATTTTAACTGAATATTTTAACTAATACGGAAAGTCTGTTTTTTTTTGTTTATTTTTTTTATTGAAAAACAGACAAAAAGTTAAAAAATATATTTCTTGGTAATTCAACTGTATATTGATTTTTTATGGAAAAGTTATTGTGAGTGTATGCCTCTCGATGCTATTATACTTATCCTTAGTTAATTTTATGCCTTTAACATTAAATCCAGTAATAGCAAATAAAGGCTTCGTCGCGAAATATTTTTACTATTATTATTTTAATTGTATTTTAATAAAAAATAAATCAACAATTTCATGAAATATATAGAAATACAACCTTAAGTCAACTTTTTAATATTCTAATTGTGAAAGGCGTAGTAGAGAAAAATGAGTGTATTTTCTAAAAATCATAACTACATTGTAAATTTTCAATTTTCTGAATCAGACTGCGCAGTTTCTGGTAATGAACCTTCGTCAGTGACCCTGTTTTTTTTGAATAATGTAATATTTGTTATGTTTTTATTTGTTCGATTGCGTCTATATGAAATTTTCTGTGCAATCACTGACCGTGGTATAGATAAACTGATTTCTAATGCCACATGCACTCGTGTACTACACGTTAGATAGAGCGCTTTAGCGCACTGATCTATCGTCAGGTCGAGTTTTGTTGTGATTAAAACTAATTTTATTCAATACACGGTGTTTTTTGTTATTGCATACATAATCTCAGAAGTACAACTCCAACAACACACCAGTTCTATTTTTAGAAACTTACCTCACTCTAATTCGAAATTTATGAATTGTAATTTTTGTGCCAAATTGACTATTTAAATTTGATAAAAAGTCTTGGGTAAAAAAAGAAGTTTAATGCAAAATCCTATTTAATTTAGCCATGATTTAAAATTACAAAACATGTTATTTTAAAGTTATTTTGTTTCGTATTATATTCTTTATCGATTTGGGGGATAATATATCACCCCTCCCCCAATTGATTCGGTCCTGTTCAAACCAAATTATGCATTTGGTATAACTGACATTCTGTCAATTAAAACAATTCAATTTAACTTGATTAGTTTAAATTTTATAGAATGAAACAGAGCTTAGCTATTTAACGCCTCTTATAGATTAAGTAAAAATATTTATTAAATACTTCCATTTAAGTTTTCTTAATTTAAATATAAATATTTTTTTTTTTTTGCATGATTCAAATTTTATACTTGTTAAGAAATAGATAAAAACACTTTCTTGTTTCTGATGTTCACGTATTATTTTCCATTTTGCGCATTAGAAAATAAAACAGTTTCCTTTAGCGAATTCCCTTAACAGTCATTTGCTGTTATTACTACTGGGAGTCGTAAGGAGTGAGATCATTAAAACTAGTGCACAAATAAGCAAATATAACTTTTGACGTAATCGAGAGTAATCGATCAAGTTTAATAAATATAACGATTTATCAAATGGTATTTTATACAAATTAATAATCTCTAAAAAAAATGATTTGTTTTTTATTAATATTTTTACTTTTTCAGAAATTCCAGTCAATATGTTTCTTATTGTTTATTCAGTGAAATGTGAAATGACGATTTAGTTTCATAAGTAGTTGCATTTTTGCAGACTGGTTTTGTGTTCATCATAATTTTTTTTACCAGAGCCCAATATCTTTCTATTGATCTCAGTTTTGGGCAGTTAAGCGGATTCGCCCCTCTTGGTACCAAAACCACATTATGCATTTGGTATTTACCACTCTGCCGCTGATTTGCTATAATGACAAGATGTAGGGTAATGCCTTAAGAGAGTAGATACCTCATGTACCCACATAAGTGACTAATATAGTTTATGTAAAAATCGATGTTAATAGTGCGTGTTGTTATGTAAAAAGTACTTCTTTTGCGCGCAAGTGCAAATTGTTTGCCACACTTAAAGTTTTGTTGTACACAGAAAAAACTAAAAACGGGTTTCAATTAAAAAATTTATTTAATCAATTAATATTTTAACTGATTTTGCACCTATCACGGCAATGATAATATCAATTAAAACTTTTATTGAAAATTAAAAAGAAAAAAAATTATAAAAAACTTCTACAAAAAAATATGATACTCACAAAAAAGTGTGTTAACAATGCGTTGGTATGTGTGTTTTTGTTAATGCTGCGTCTTTATGTTTGTATGTGTGCTGGTTTTGTTTATAAACTTCAAATAGCATTTGGTATTTTATACTGAACATTTTCTATTTAAGCATACAGTGTATGAAAAAATAATATGAGAATTACGTCTAAAATAAAATATGTATTTGTATATTTAAAAGCCAATTAAGATATTAATTGATTCAATTAAATATTTGATTAGAAACAAATTTAATTCAAATCAAATCTTTAATTAGATATTTTGGGTTGATAATTTTTTCTGTGTAAGCTTTGCTTGCTGCTCTGGAAGCTGGAAATAGTCACCAAGCACGGTGGTTTTGTCGTCCATTAGACAACAAGTATATTTTGTTACAAAATTACGTCACAATTTTTGAGCGCATTCCTTGGTCTCCTCATTCATCCTGAAATTTTGTCTAGGAACTTTCTGTTCACTTTTTTGCTTTTTCTGGCCAATAACTTAGACCAGTTGGCTTTACAGCTGATTTTCTGTTTGACAGGCTAACATTTTTCGTCAAAAGGCACATTATTTTCTTAGGATTATTTGGATCAGAAATACCCTTTTTAATATCGGTTTGGGGACATCTATTAAAAATATGAGTGTTATTACAATTTTCAACAACGCTAGAACCCGTATTTCTTAAAATCTTAATTTTTTTAGTAATTGAGTTAAAAGAGTACGATCTGGGTTTACTTCGTAAATTTCCGTTATTTTTTCTCTTAGCTATTGTTGCTTATCCATTATTTGACTATAGTATCCATATAGTATCCAGCATATTTGTATCCATTTGACGACACGTATGAACCTATAAAAAACGCACATTTTGAACCCGACTCTCTCAGAATTGGATGAAATTTTGCATACAGCTACATTTTACCTATACAAACACAAGCTCATATTTAGAAATTACATTTTTGAAAATATGTGGGCGTGGCAAGGTAACGAAGTTTTTGAAAAATGACGATAATATGTACTTTCAAGCTATGATTACTACGGAATGGTTGAACGAATTTCAAACACTTTAAAAATTTTATATTACAATGAATTTTTTTTTTTTTTGCCTAAAAATAAAACTTCGAACTGGGAAAACACTTCAAAGGCCAAGTGTTATTTTCCAAAAAAAAATTTTTAGAAGGGTCTATTTAATATATATAACATATCCAAAACTAAAGTGGCTTTTTTTTCTTTTTTTTTTAAGTAAATGCATCTCTTGTTAACTTCCTTATATTTTGATATCATTGTGTGACAAAAAAGAATAAAGTAGCTACATTTTGAAAGTTATACAGATTTTTTTGTAATTCTAATAGATTAGAACAAGAATCGTATTATCAAATTTTTCAGACACACCCCCAAAATATGGATTATTTTTTTTAGAATTAATATATAATTTTGCGCAGCTCATACTGTTGACTTTCGGACTATTTGCTACCTTTTAGTGAAAGTTTCATCTAAAGGTATAAAAGAATGGAAGCTTTGAGTTTCTGTAATAGTTTTAGCATTTTTATACCTTGAAAATAGCTCTTCTTTTGTTTTGTTATAGTTGTCAGCGTCTGCATAAGCAACTTCTATGGATGTCTTATAAGTTTGTGAAGCCCAATGATAAAGGTCTTTCAGCGTTTGAATTTGGTTTTTATTTGCAACGCTATAATTCCGAGCGCCTCTTTTTAATGTCCCGCCTATACTATCACATGCAGATTTTCTATGCCTGGTTGCGTAAAAGTGCCACTCAGCGAATATATCGAAATCAATTTTATGATGACATAAATTAATTAAGTTGTATTGGTTTTGTATTGTGCTCCTGCACCATCTGACGCGTAGATAACTTTTTTAAGTGAGTTGCTTATATTGGTCTTAACAAAATTAATCATTTTTAAAAAATATATAGATGATCTGCTATGCTATCATGGATATTACAATCGGATACTATGGCAAAGGTTCTATGAATTAATTTATTTGTTATCTTTTAATAAACAACGAACGGATGTATCGTGGCTTGATTATTATTCCAATGGTATCCTTAAACAGCATCTTGTATAACAAACGCATAGTTTTCAGCGAAATCCATTTGAATTAGCATTTCGCCTGTCAGCAATGTATTTTTTTTTCACCTACGAATCGGGACTTGCGCTTAGCTATGAAATGATGTGGCACCAGCTTATTGATGTGTTTTACAAAATGGTCAGCAAATGTGTCTGTAGTAGAGGAAATGGCGCTCGGAATTATAGCATTGCAAACAAAAACCAAATTCAAACGCTGAAAGACCTTTATCATTGGGCTTCACAAACTTATATGACATCCATAGAAGTTGCTTATGCAAACGCTGACGACTAAAACAAAAGAAGAGCTATTTTCATGGTATAAAAATACTAAAACTATTGCTAGGAACTCAAAGCTTCCATTCTTTTATACCTTTAGATGAAACTTCACTAAAAGTTAGCAAATATTCTGACAGTCAACAGTATGAGCTGCGCAAAATTATATATTAATTCTAAAAAAATAAAAATAAAAAAAAAATTTACCAAGGGTTAGTCCATATTTTGGGGGTGTCTGAAAAATTTGATAATACGATTCTTGTTCCAATCTATTAGAATTACAAAAAATCTGTATAACTTTCAAAATATAGCTACTTTATTCTTTTTTGTCACACAATGATATCAAAATATAAGGAAGTTAACAAGAGATGCATTTACTTAAAAAAATTTAAAAAAAAACGCCACTTTAGTTTTTAGATATGTTATATACATATATTAAATAGACCCTTCTAAAATTTTTTTTTTAGGAAACAAAAAAACACTTGGCCTTTGAAGTGTTTTCCCAGTTTAAAGTTTTATTGTTGGCAAAAAAAAATTCAGTGTAATATAAAATTTTTACAGTTTATGTTTTCGAAAGCTAATTGACATACCTTTCTAATGGTACCAAAATCTTTGAAATCGGTTCAGCCATTCCGTAGTAATCTTAGATTGAAAGTACATGTTATCGTGATTTTTCAAAAACTTCGATACCTTGCCACGCCCACATATTTTCAAAAATGCAATTTCTAAATATGAGCTTGTGTTTGTATAGGTAAAATGTAGCTGTATGCAAAATTTCATCAAATTCTGAGGGGGTCGGGTTCAAAATGTGCCTTTTTTTATAGGTTTTGATATGAAATTCATCATATGTGAATTTAATAGCCGTATCACTATCTGTTTTTATGAAGAACCCTAAAATTAGCACATTTTTTACAACAATAATAAAGTACCAAAAAAGTTACCAGGAGATGGCTTTTGAAAATTCCTACGCGAAAATATAATATTTATATATAAAGGGTCCGCCATCTAACGTTTTTTTTTCAACTAGTGCTTATTTCGTGAAAGGTAACACTTAGCTCATGTCTGATTTGACAGATAATTAGTTTTATCCTTCCGCTGAACGAATATGGTTGTGTATACGCTTGAACAACGCTAGGAAATATTGTGACATTACTTTGAAAATCATGGTAATGTTGCAGAATGTGTGCGAAAATTGCTTACGGATTTTGGAAGAAGAGAAGCACCGTCAGCTCCGTATGTTCGTTATCTTGTGTAAAACGCGAAAAAAACTGACATCCTCATCGATAAACCAAAGCGTGAAAAGCCAAAAACAGTGCGTACACCCGAGAATATTGCTGCTGTGGCAGAAAGTGTGCGTGAAGCGCCATCAACATCAATTCAACGACGTTCTCAACAATTGAACATTTCGGAGACATCATTGAGACGAATTTTGCATAAAGACCTTGGAATGACGTCATTTGACACCGTCAAAGATAAGTGTTACGCCAACAAGCCAGAGACAATTGACGCTTTAAAGGACTATGAAAGGATATTACACTGAAAAGGGTTTTTTCCAAAAAAAAATTTGTTTAGAAGGGTCTATTTAATATATATAACATATCTAAAAACTAAAATGGTGTTCTTTTTCCTTTTTTTTAAAATTTTTTTAAGTAAATGCATCTCTTGTTAACTTCCTTATATTTTGATATCATTGTGTGACAAAAAAAAATAAAGTAGCTATACTTTGAAAGTTATACAGATTTTTTTGTAATTCTAATAGATTAGAACAAGAATCGTATTATCAAATTTTTCAGACACCCCCAAAATATGGATTTACCCTTAGTAAATTTTTTTTTATTTTAATTTTTTCGATTTAATATATAATTTTGCGCATACTGTTGACTTTCGAAATATTTGCCAACTTTTAGTGAAGTTTCATCTAAAGGTATAAAAGAATGGAAGCTTTGAGTTCCTGTAATAGTTTTCAACATTTTTATACCTTGAAAATAGCTCTTCTTTTGTTTTGTTATAGTCGTCAGCGTCTGCATAAGTAACTTCTATGGAGGTCTTATAAGTTTGTGAAGCCCAATGATAAAGGTCTTTCGCCGTTTGAATTTAGTTTTTATTTGCAATGCTATAATTCCGAGCGCCCCTTTTTAATGTCCCAACTATACCATCGCATGCAGATTTTCCATGGCTGGTTGAGTAAAAGTGTGGGGGTGTCTGAAAAATTTGATAATACGATTCTTGTTCTTATCTATTAGAATTACAAAAAAATCTGTATAACTTTCAAAGTATAGCTACTTTATTTTTTTTTTTTGTCACACAATGATATCAAAATATAAGGAAGTTAACAAGAGATGCATTTACTTAAAAAAATTTAAAAAAAAAGAAAAAAGAACGCCATTCTAGTTTTTAGATATGTTGTATATATTAAATAGACCCTTCTAAAAAATTTTTTTTTGGAAAAAAACACTTGGCCTTGGAAGTGTTTCCCAGTTTAAAGTTTTATTTTTGGCAAAAAAAAAATTTTTCGAAAGCTAATTGAAATACCTTCTAATAGTACCAAAATCTTTGAAATCGGTTCAGCCATTCCGTAGTAATCTCAGCTTGAAAGTACATATTATCGTAATTTTTCAAAAACTTCGATACCTTGCCACGCCCACATATTTTCACAAATGCAATTTCTAAATATGAGGTTGTGTTTGTATATGTAAAATGTAGCTGCATGTAAAATTTCATCAAATTCTGAGAGGTTCGGGTTCAACGCATATCGGTTTTGATATGAAATTCATCATATCTCGCATATCTACTAGTTTATAAATGTCCATATACCTCCATATGTGAATCGTCATGCTCATAGGCATTCATATTCGATATGCATGTTAATATTACCTCAACTTTCGTTAATGTACACATATGACCATATAGGGAAATGTATGGACATGCATGATCATACTTGTTATAATTACCTCAATTTTCTTTGATGCACATATGAAAATATATGATTCCTCATACGAACATATATGAATCATTTATAAACACATATGAATCATGTATGGATACATGTGGACATGTATGAAGCATGTGTGCTAATGTATGGATCACTATATGTCCATTTTTAACAGGGAGGTTAAAATGCGTGCACTAGTTTGACTGACCTCACTCCTTATATGAAGATTTAAGTTTTTTGTGTTTGCCCTGGCCATATTTGAATATGGCATAAACAAATTTCAAGTTTTTTTTTTTTTTTTTTTTTGATAAAAAGAAAATTATATTTTTGTTGTTATATTATGTTGTCCTATTTGTTTCCTTTGTTTAAAAAGGGATAAACGAATGTTGTTCTTTTTTTAATAAGAAGTAAGTTAATATTAATGATGCTTAAAAAGTTGATAAAGGTCAAACTTAAAAAGTTGAAATTTAAATATTTAACATCATGCTAAAATAGAATCTTTTATAATCTTTATTTATCACAGCTCTTAAAAATGTAAGAAAACAAGAGATTCGACTTTTAATACGAGTACCATACATCATCATATAAAACAAACATGTCATTCATCATTTTAAAAAAGGAAACATTTATATTCGACAGTGGACCTTTACTTTGAGTTAATACAAATTTTCCAAAAAAAAAAAAAGATATATATATGGGGCGTTTCAGCTCAAGTGACCTAACTTTTGAAACCAATGTCTTCCGATCACAATATTTCAACAAGGTCGGTCAACAAGATCTCTGAGTTAGAGGGCGTCAAAATTTTACATTTTGCCCAAACATGTGGTTTCTCTCATCCATGCAACTTATTACATATTGTTCTTGGCAAAATTTATCCTAAATAGTTTAGATAGCTATTTATTCAATCTTTCGAATAAATAGTAAAAAAATAAAAAAAACTTGTTGACTATTTTTTTTCAAAATCAAAAACTTTTTGAATTTTATTTTCAAAATATGCACAATTTTTATTTTTTTTTTGCTCAATTGCACTATGTTGAATTGTTTCCTATTTGTGTGCAAGTGTTCTAAAACCTTAAAAATAAAAATTCTACTGAGAAATTAGGCAAATTTCCCTTTCCGACGGTATGTAACATACCTAACTGAAATTTCATACCCTCGATACAGTTAATACATCTTAAGTGGCCCTATACCTGTTGTTTAGGAATAAGTGGAGGTTCCCAAATCCAAACACATCAGCGTATAGGCGAACTCTTTAGGCATTTTTCGGCTATAGATAATTTTCCAGTGGACACTAATGTAGCATTTTGACGACCAAAGTAAAACAAAACAATTCCAAAACTAATAACAATTTTGTTATAAACCTAAAACTGAACTTTTAAGATTAAAAAACTAAAACAAAAATAAACTTGTTATTGACTTTGGGTAGACCTTGGGTGGATCACAACAACTTTGGTTTCAGATGTGTACCCAGGGCTCCTCGATGACACCCGATTTGGCTTTTAAAAAAGGTGCTATATTAAAATAGTTATCAGGGTTGAAATGGTTGTCGGAATTCTGAATTATTTTCTTTTTTCCTAAATATTGATAAGATAAGAATAGCATAAATAAATCTGTTGAAATATTTAGTTTTATTTGAGTTGAATTTAAGTTAATTCAAAGTAAATTATAAGAAATGTTTTATATTTTTTTTTTTTTATTTTATTAGATCTTTTTTTATTACAAATAAAAATCTGCCCTTCTGAAATCAGCACTTTAAAATCTTTTAGCTATCATTTCTGTTGATTTTAGATAAATATACTGTTATTTGCATTATACAAAATTTAAGTAAAATATAGCAAACATTTTGTTGATATAACAGTTTATTTATATATTTTTTTAATTTATACCGAGCTTTCAACCTTCGTAGATTTACAAAAATAAAGCAACTCACACATATTAGCTAGGTTGATACTAGTATTTTGATCTGGCTAAAGATCTCAATAGAACTAGAAGTCTTAAGAAAAGCTAGAACCACAGAATAGGGAGAGCTTTACCAGAAACAATATCAATCATAAATGTTTCTCCATTCTTGTCTTCGTAGTCATCAAATACGTGACTAGGTTCTTTTCCTAACAAGTATCATGTCGTTACTAAAATTTGAAGACCATAAATGTTCTATTTTTATTTTTTTTTCAGTTTTTTGTATACAAATATTTAGTAAAGGTTTTTTCTAATTACAGCAGATTAAATTGCTTACTAATATTATAACTAAAAATTGTTAAAGTTCACAGAATTGTTTGTGCTGGTCTTATTTTTTTAATATTCACCAAAAAAAAAAAAAAACCTGCTAATTTTACCAGAATTTTTAGTAGCTTTTTCTGCTATTTTTATAGGTTAATTTTATGAGTGGAGGAAACCAAATGTTCTTTATTTTCAGCATTCCATTGAGCTAACATAAAGTGAAATTAATGCAATTTAAAGCGCTTATTCACTACTGGAAAAACGCAGTAAAATATTTGCTTCATTTAATGCTTAATAAAAGCCATTATTTTCTTTTACTTTTTGCCCTCTTCGTTAATAAAAAGCTGTGGAAATACACATATTGAAGATCTCAAAAATCAATATGAACTACAATTGAACCCGTCATTTTGAAAAGGGCACTAGTCAAACTTTTTATAAAATTTCACTTTTTTGTTCCACTTCTTTCATTGAAGGGTTTTACGTTTCCCATGTGAAAATGGTGCTACAAGTACTAGAAACCATCTTGCATAGCAATTGAAAATTAAAGTATGTATGAAAAAACACAAAAACAAAAAACTTTTGCTATTTCCCAAGTGTCACATTTTACATTTTACAAGTCTATACTAGGTCTTGTGACAACACGTGATTAATCGGCTATGAATTACAGCTCTTACAGAGAATAGGGTACCAAGCCGCCTTTAACATCAAGTACTACTCCAGGCACGTATCCAGAACTATTTTTTTCCGGTCTGTACTACTATATCACGTATTAGCATAGTGCCAATCAATGAAAACAAAGTGTCTGATTTGAAAAAACTAGTAAAATACATTCCAGAAAAGTACCACAAACACAAAGATCTTTACATGGCTAACAACTTCAACTAACACCACGCAGAAAAAAATATGATTAAACATGATTGCCGACAAAAAATGTTCATATTATTACCCTAACAATCATAAACATAATTCTGATTGATTCATATTATAATCATCAGAATCACATTATGATTATGAGAATTATATTATGATTGTTACATGTTTCAATCATTATATGATTGTATTTTTTCTGCATGAAAGAATATGAAGAAAATAGTGATGATTGACCATCATTTCTTTTCAAAATCTTTGGATTTGTACTTACATCTAAGAGCTCATTCAGAAAATGCATTAGTTTAAAAATTTCAGTTAAAAATATTTCTATGATAAATGCTTCCTTTTTATAATAAATCAAATTCAGAAAAATTTTACATGTTTTTATATATCAACTTTTGTGTTCATCTTCACCACCATATAGTTTTTTGGAAGAAATCGATTTTTGTTAATCCTAAAAAGTTTTACTTTATGGACTCGTGCACTTTTCAAAATGATATGTTCAATTATGGAAGTTTATAGTTTTGCTTATATTTTATGCCACTCTGCTTAAGATAATTAAAAATACTTTAATTTTAAGACCATTTAAAATGTACTGAAGAAACGGGTTTAGAGGGATAAGGGTATAGTGATAGGGGAATGTATTTTACCGTGTATATAGTTTCCAAATCACAAGATATATATTTTCAGTAAACGACGTTATAATACAGGGTTTTTTTATTATATATTAATTTAATTCTATATATGTACAATTCTTTTAGGTTAGGGTATTTTACTAACTAATTTCATTTAGATTTTAGGGTATTTTAAAGTTAATTAGATTTAAGGTTTTAATTAGTTTTTACACAGCTTTAAATTTGATTTAGAATAGATTCAGGGTAAGTGTTTAAATCATAGTTTTAATTTGTTGCTTTATAAATTTCTCTTGAATGTTTCACTTCACTAGGGTTGTTGGGGTTTTTTATTATCGATCACAAGCGCACTTTATAAACAAGATGTTACTCTGTTGAGAGTAAGAGAACAAGTTGCATTTGCGTGGAGTTTGCACACTAGAGGGCGCTGTTTAAAGTCAGGGTTGGGACTGCTTCATTGTTCACCAAAGTGAACGTATACACTGATAGTAAAATATTAAAAAGCTTTTTTGCTAAAACTACTAAGGGGGATTTTTAAGCAACTTTCTTTTTGGCAACACTGTTTTTGGCAGCTCAGCTGTTTTCGTATAACATGTAACTGTTAAACATGTTCAGTTTGGTATATAATTTAACCATGAACCGACTTATAAACGAACAACGCTTGCAGATTATTGCATTTTATTATCAAAATTCATGCTCGGTGAAGAAAGTGCATCGTGCACTTCTTCCAATTTATGGTCAGTTTGGGCGACCTTCAGAGGCGGCTATTCGGAATATTGTGACTAAATTTCGCACCAAATTTAGCATTATTGGACATTAACCACCAACACACATACGTAGAGTGCGGACAGAGGAAAATATCGCAGCTGTATCCGTCAGTGCTGTTGATGAATTTTAAAATACAGCTGTTGCAAGAATTGAAACCACACGACCTACCACAACGTCTAACTTTTGGTGAATGGGCGCTGGCAAAGTTGGATGGAGATCTACTTTTTCATCGGAAAATTGTGCTTAGCGACGAAGCTCATTTCTGGTTTAATGGATACTTGAACAAGCAACATTGCCGCATTTGGTGTGAAGAGCAGCCAGAAGCATTGCAAAAACTGCCAGTGCATCCCAAAAAATGCACTGGTTCGTGTGGAGTATGGTCCGGTGGCATCATTGGACCGTACCACAGTGGGATAAATCACAAAATTTGTGGAAATAATTCGGCCATTTGTTAACTTGTGGTCCGATTGCAATGAAATTTGGAACATGCATAAAACACATAAAATGGAGTTTAAGTTTTGATTTCGAACCTTCCAGACCGTTTCGGGGCGGCAAAATGGCTGCCCAAAGTTGGGTACTTTTTTCATAAAAAATTTTGAGTGTTTGCCATTTTTTTGTTTCTCATCCGATTTTCAAAAAATTAACATATTAGTAATCTTCTTGTAAAGATGAACAAAAAATATGTTTAATGTGTGGGTTACCTCCAATAGTTTCCGAGATATTCTGATTTGAAAATGTGAAATTCCAAATTTTGTCCGACTCAGGTCCAAAGTTTTTCGAATATCGGGCGAAAATTGGGACCAATTTTCATTTTAAAACAACAGTTACTTAGCCAATAAAATTCTTGATTGAATAAAAAAAAATTAGTTTAATATCTTGTTTCAGTCCAAAATTACATTAGTTTAAAATATAAATTAAAAAAAAAATTAATTTACCAAAATTTACCCAAAAAGCACCAAACTCCTTATCGCTCCAGACAAATATTTTTCTTCTGAACATATAAAGTATGTATATTTTTCTGGAAGGTCTTTTTATACAAATGCGAGTTGGGGTAAAAAAAGTCTGAGTTGTAAATACTTTTCCCCCCATCCGCTTCCAAAGTTGCCATATTTTTGAGGTAAATATCAACTTTAACTCACAGTTAAAATTTGTGCACTCCTCCAATTGGGTAGTGGAAACCGGTTTTAGATACTCCAACAGATACCTAATGTAGTGTGTAAGTCATTTCCAATCCCCTCTTTAAATGACGACATGGCAGCAAAAACCGAAAAAAATCCCATTTTTGGATTTTTTTTTTTTTATTTTAAGGAATTGTGGGATTGTTTTCAGAAAATCATAAATTCTGACATTTGTTTCGATTTGTTGACCTTAAAGTCTAGTTAAATCCAAAAAGTTATTGGATTATGTCTATTAATAAATATTTTATTGAATAGTGAAAATTTTCATTTAAGCAAAAACTGAAATTTTTACCTTCATATTTGGATTACCCAAGTTTTTGTTTACCAAGATGGCTAAATTCAACCTTTTTTAAAAAAATCGCAATCTACAGGTAATTTGCTTTTCAACGATACCAAACTCTGGTATGTTATGTTCATAACTTCTAAACAGAAAATCTTCAAATGTTAGCCCTTATTCACATATTTCTTCTAATGTTGCCTCGTATTCACATCTTACATAATTGGGTCAGGTAAAAAGGGTTTTATGATGTTCTTCATTAATGAAAAAAAAAGACAAACAAATTAGGTTGTTTCTTTATTTAATACAAAATAATCGGACACATCATTATTTATATCTAACAGATAAAGCAAATCTTTTAATTCTTCATTATTTACAGATGCCAATGTGTTATAAGAAATCCATCGTTTTCTCATTGACGACAGGACGGGATCGGAAGACAGTAATAGGTTATTGAAAATATCTTCGTTCTGTGATTGCCTTGAACATTTTCTGGAACTGAACAATTGGGCATGTTTGAAATCTCGATTCCTTGCTTCCTGAGCTTCTTCTGTTAGTTCACCTAGAGGAAGAATGTTTGATTCAATGATGATTTTTCCATGGCACAATACCTTATGAACTGTTGGTGTCATTTCTTTCCAGGGATATAATGATAATAGAAGTTTTGTTATTTCGTCGTTATATACTCCAAATTTTGAGGAATTTAGTTTATGTTTACTATTAATTGCCATTAACATGATGTTGATCTTTCGAAGCAACTCCTTGTCAATTCCTGTTATTATTGAAGTAATTTCAAAATCTCTAAAAAACCTTCTTGTTGTATTGCCATCGTTTGTACTTCCGCAACTAGCAAGTGGTTTATCTATGTTTAATCCTGTCTGCCTTTTAAAGACTTCTTGTATCCTCCTTTTTTCATCTGCCCTCATTTTTGACATTTCTTCGTTGTTTCTTACTGATTTTGTTTCATTTCCTGCTATGCTTTTATACTTTAAATCATATGCTATGTGTAAGAAGTGTTCCATGAACCGAATGCGGGCATGTAAGGGGGATATGAAAAACCCAATACTTTTTTATTAATAGTCCTTTCTTTGGAAACATTTGAAAACTGTGATTTCTTTTCATTGTATATAGTGCATTCCCAAGTTGAGAGCGTGTCTGTTATGGCATTGCAAACCTTTCCATCGATCATTGTAAGGCTCAAATCAAAAGATATATTAAACTTGTAATCACCAATCTCAATACAAATTGGCTCCAAAGTACATTTTTCTCCTTCTATATAATCCACCAAATTATTAGTAGTAGAGTTTGACTCTTTTATATACTCGAAACCAATGGGTCTGCAAAAAGCTTTGGATCCAGGTGCTGAATTGATCCATACATCATCGAAAGCATTACTTGTTGAAGGCTCAGTAGTAGAATATGAACGAATTCTTAATGGAACTAACGATGACATGAATACGCTCTTATATTCTGATTTGTTCTGGCCTTCGGAAGAATGTTTGTATTCAGGAAGGGCTGATAAGCCATCACATCCCCACTTGCACACTAGTACAACATCGCAATTATTGACTCTTTCCAGCTGATCTCTAGAAAAGTCAGAAACAATCCTAGATGCTGTGTTTTCGAGCAGAGTAGACAATTCAATGCAAGCTTCATGTTCATTAACAGCAATAGGTTTTGGTAAGATACTATCCTTCTTAACATTTATTGCGTTATATGAGGGCAGAATTTTGTGTCCTTTATCAATCAAAGCCTTTCTCAAAATAAGATATTTATTATTGCTTAGCCATAATTCCAACATAAGAGCAATGGCTTCTTCTTCTGTAAAATCTGTATCCGATGAAGGGGTGGGGATGCTTTTAACAATCCTTTTAAGCCGTTTTGGTGATGCAGTTAGGGCGATTTTCTTTTTTTAACATTTCCTTAAGCGTGTCAGAAACTTCTGTATTTGAATGCGTAGAAAGAGTAATCAATGTTCTTTTTTTTAGATTTTGCACACAAATCATTATAAGGCTTACAGGGTGCACCAACAGCAGAAAAATTTATCTCCAGGCTATCATTCATCCACTTATAATATTTTGTTTTAAATTTCAGAATAGAGCCGGAAACGGACTGCATTTTTTTAACAAATAATTTAATAAAATTGTCAATTTTAGATATTTCTGCAGTGTCCAATTTAGTGTGATGTGAAGATTCAATTGATGCAACTACAACGTTAACCTTTTCAAATCTCTGTAGTTTTGAGTTGTCCCACAAAGTTAAGCACAATGCTTCATGATTTACTGTTATTACCATGATTGACGAGTTTTTTATGAACTTAAAACTAAACCTATTCATATTTATATACAAATATTAGGTACAAATATTAGCTATCATAACCCAGGTAACTGGGTCTTCATATACTAAGGCCCATAAAATATAAAAAGAGAGGGTATATTTAAAATAGCAATCATAAAGCACGTCTCTTTGGGTGGGCCCACAAAACCTTTAATATCATTAATGAAGAACGTCATAAAACCCTTTTTACCTGACCCAATTATGTAAGATGTGAATACGAGGACACATTAGAAGAAATATATGAATAAGGGCTAACTTTTGAAGATATTCTGTTTAGGAGTTATGAACATAACATACCAGTGTTTGGTATAGTTGATTGTAGATTGCGATTTTTTTAAAAAAGGTTGAATTTAGCCATCTTGGTAAAACAAAAACTTGGGTAATCCGAATATGAAGGTAAAAATTTCAGTTTTTGCTTAAATAAAAATTTTCACTATTCAATAAAATAATTATTAATAGACATAATCCAACGATTTTTTGAATTTAACTAGACTTTAAGGTCAACAAATCGAAAAAAATTTCAGAAATTATGATTTTCTGAAAACAATCCCACAATTCCTACAAATAAAAAAAAAATTTCCAAAAATGGAATTTTTTTCGTTTTTTGCTGCCATGTCGTCATTTAAAGCGGGGATTGGAAATGACTTACACACTACATTAGGTATCTGGTGGAGTATCTAAAACCGGTTTCCACTACCCAATATGAGGCGTGCACAAATTTTAACTGTGAGTTAAAGTTGATATTTACCTCAAAAATATGGCAACTTTGGAAGCGGATGTGGGGAAAAGTATTTACAAATCGAAATTTTTTTTACCCCAACTCGCATTTATAAAAAAGACCTTCCAGAAAAGTATACATACTTTATATGTTCAGAAGAAAAATATTTGTCTGGAGCGATAAGGAGTTTGGTGCTTTTTGGGGAAAATATCGCCAAAATTTACTTTTTTTTAATTTCTACATTAAACTAATATAATTTTTGACTGAAACAAGATATTGAACTATTTTTTTTTTATTCAATCAAGAATTTTATTGGCTAAGTAACCCTTATTTTAAAATGAAAATTGGTCCCAATTTTCTCCAGATATTCGAAAAACTTTGGACCTGAGTCGGACAAAATTTGGAATTTCACATTTTCTAATCGGAATATCTCGGAAACTATTTTTGAAAATCGGATGAGAAACAAAAAAATGGCAAACACTCAAAATTTTTTATGAAAAAAGGTTCAAAATAAACTCAATTTTATGTCTTTTATGCATGTTCCCAGTTTCATTGCAATCGGACCACAAGTTAACAAATGGCCGAATTATTCCCACTGTGCGTACTTTTTCAAAGACGACGAAGGCAGGAATGTTACTGTGAATGGCGAGCGTTACAGTGCTGAACTTGGGTGACATGTGCTTTCAACAAGACGGTGCCACATGAAACACAGCAAGCGAAACAATAGCCCAATTGAGAGGCAAGTTCGGTGCACAGTATATTTCAAGTTTGGGGCCAGTCAATTGGTCACTTAGATCGTGCGATTTAACGCCTTTAGACTATTTTTGGTGGGGCTATGTTAAGGCTCATGTCTAAAGGGACAAGGCTGCAACGGTTGACGCACTGTCAGCTAATATTGAAGTATTTATTCGTGAAATACCTGCGAATATATTGGAGAGAGTTGCCAAACTTGGACCTGGCATATGATCCATTTGAGACGTATTCGCGGTCAACATTTACAAGAAATCATCTTTAAACTTTGAATTATATAGATCGTTATATCGACTGATTTCATACATTTCTCTCAATTTTATGTGTGTTTTTTTTAAATCAAATCCGAATGCTGTTAAAAAAATCACCCTGTAAAAATTTGTTAAGAAAAAAACTGCCAAAATCAGAAGAATTTTTTTACTAAATATAAGTAAGTTCAAAATAGCAAAAATAAATCTCTTGTAGCTACAAGTTTTTAGTTATATTTAAGCTAAATTTTAGTTAATTGAAAATAACACATTAATCTGCTATAATCAGCAAAAATTTGCTAACTTTTAGTAAAAAAAAATATACAAAAATATGAAATTTTTAAAGATCTTATTTAAAGTTTTTCGCTTAAAGATCTGTCCTTCTGAAATCAAAAATCTACAGTTTTTAAGCAAAAATTTCTGTTGAGTTTAGATAAATATACTGTTATTTGCATTCTACTAAATTTAAGATAAATATATCAAAAATTTGGTTGATAGTTATTACAGTTTTTCTTTGCTGATTTTAGTCTACAAGTATTGAGTATTTTATTAGAGTAACTCAAATATAACTAAAATTTTGTAAAGTTAACAGTTTCTTTTTCTGGATTGTTATAGGTTTATTTCTAAGAGTGTAGATAATAGATCATGCCTAGACATTAAATATTGGATATCGCACACCAAGAAGATATAAATATTTTATACACATCAGCGAGAAAGATCTGCATTGTAAGTGATTTATGTACATTTTTCTTTCTTTTAAAGCTGATTGTCTTTGCAAAATTTTTTATGTCATGGACCGCATATAGTAAATTTTTTTGTTGCTTTTTATAAATTTTAGTTCTTTTTCTTCACGTTTATTTTAGTTTTTGACTCTATTTAAAAATCAATGTCATCTCGAGCAGATTACTTAACTAGAAACATCATCAGTGTGTTTAGTTTTTCTTTAAAGGAAATTCTCATGTTTGTCCAAAAGTAAATGTTTCACTTTGAAAAAGTATTTGTCAGTCAAAAATTGAAGTTGTCTACTTTTACTTCATGTTGCTTTTATGTTTTAATGTTAGAATAAGAAAACATTTACACTTTGCCGTCATTATTTTTATCTTATGGTGCTTTTGCTTTAAATATTTACAGTACTTATGATGCTGTTGCTTCTAGTTAGTTTAGAGTTTTTGACTTTGTCGTTTCTGTCATGAAGTTATTTTTAATTCATCACTTTAGCCATATTTTCGGTATTTTTTTTATTATTTTCAATGCAGTATAATTCTTAAAATATGAAGGAAGTGTTTGTTTTTTTTTTATTTCAAATAACACTGCGCAACTCGAAGAATAAAACAAGAGTTTTATTTTAATTTTGTACCCAGTTGTTTTTCTTATGGCCCATAGTTTTCTGAAAATATCATAAATATTGTGCATGTTACAACGAAGTGTTTTGTACATAAAATGTTAAAAATATGATATTTTTTCTGGTAAATACTTATAAGACCTTCAACAATTTTTTTTTAAAATGTGCAGCATTAACAAGTAAAGTTCGGTTAATCGGAATAACGCGAAAATTATATCTCAATTACAAAATGAGATCTCATTTGATATAGATTGGTAGTTATCCAATTTTATTTCATAATTGGGTATCCAGCAATATTCCATTGGATCCCTTAAATAAATAACTGGATTAAATTAGATCAAAATTGATTTCAGAATTGGGGGATACAATAATATCAAATTTAAGATAGATAACTAAGTATCCCATGGGATTAATTTATATCTAACTGGATATAATTAGATCCAAAAAGATAAGTAATTTTTGGTGGATCGAATAATATATTTTGAGATTAAATTGGGTTTACTTTAATCCCATGATATATATAATTTTAAGTAAAATTAAAAAAAAAAATTAAAGAAAAATAATTTAAACATCTAGCTCATATATATCTATGTAGGGTTATATATAACAATATAAAATTATATCTTAAAAGCATATACAATATTAATGATGTTAGACTGTAAAGAATCTGATATCAAACTAAATTGTTAATAGTGTGTCATATATGGAATCCTACATAATTGTATCCTACATCATTTAATGTCATATACAATTATTTATTAAAATTTATTATACATATGGCACAATGTATAAGCATATTTGATAGCACTTACAAAAATATTTTTTTATAATTTTAAATTATATAGCTTATATTGCACCATGAAAATGCATAGTTATATATGACAACAGATTTATCATATCTTATAATCTGTAGCGTATATATTTCATATCTAATTTGATAAAGGTCGATATATAAAAATATATCGTTATATATGTTATCATATAAGAAACATACTATAATTTTCTATATAAAAATTAAAAATTTCTTTTTGCAGTTTTTGGCATTTTTTTAAAATCTTGTTATAGTTTTTATACTAGATGATAAATTAATCGTTATAATTTAAAATTATGTATTCAAAAAAGTTTAAAATTCCAAAATCGGTTAAGAATAAAATTTTGTATTAAAAAACATAAAAATAAATAAAATTCTGTATTTAAAAAGATATAAAATTCCAAAATCGGTTAAGAACTAGCCCAGTAAGAAATACTGCCCCAGACTACCAACGTGCCAATTATTCACTCAGGAAACTTCTGCTTTAATAATATGTAGTTGTTTAGGTTGTTATACAGTTTCTTTATTTTAAATGCAAATGTCAGTCATGTGTGGAACAAATTAAATTTTTTACTAACCTTGTAGTTCATTTAAAAAAATAAACCACATCCAATGACTATTTTATGAGTTTACATTAATTTTTTACAGTAGTTTTTTGTTATTTAAAAAAAAAAATGTGTTTATTTTTTACTAACATATAGCTCATTTTTACTACAATTGTTAGTAATTTTTTGAACATTAAAAAAATGACAATGTTAGTTGAATTTAATGAAATGTAAGTCGTCATTTCTTTGTGAAATTTCATTTGTTTTTAACTACATTTGCATTGGTCTTTACCTACATAATATATACATTAGCGAGAAATTCGAACACACAACATTTTTTAAATTGATTATAGCAATATAATTTTTTTATTTAAGTGGAGTCCCTGGAATGCAAAGGTCAATTTTTTAGATTTTGTTGAAGAAATTTTTTTAAATTTAAAATTGGAGATTTTAAAAACACCCCGAAAATTTTGTCCATTTTTAACATTAGGATACGTTTACGACATCAAAAAAAAAAAAAAAACTTGTGCCATATCTCGTAATCTTGACCCAACCCATCCTTGACCAAAAATCGAATTTTTGTTTTACAGAACTCCTCTAATGTCCATGTTTCGATAATGCTAAATATTATATAACACAGTACAACATTTTTCAACACATGATTTTGGGACTCAATTCTGGGAATTGCACTTGAAAGTAACCCCAAAAATAAGAACTTCTGCATCATTCATCATAATTTAATTGCCATACGAGTTTTTTGGCGCAAGGCGAATTTTTAGCACCTTTCCTTTATTTTAACACGGTTATATCTCGGTATACCATACGAAATATCTCTTTTGTGTATGAAGCAAAGTTGTAGATATTGAATAGCAAAAAAAAAAAAATGCGGAACAATCCTACCGGAAAAAAGTACATCCGGTGCCTCAAAAATCGCAAAAATGCCCATTTTTCCCCATTGTATCAATGTATCAATTCCACCAAATACTAAAATCGAAGACATCAAAAAATTTTTAAGACTTTAAATTTTATGGAGCAAACAACATTTTCATAACCAGCATCCTTATAAAAAAATTTTAGTTTTTCGAATCTTAAAATATTTGATATGATTTTCTACAAATAAGTAACCCCAGATCCAATTAAATATCAAAAAAAAAAAGGGCAAAAGCAGCGTGCTTTCCAAAATAATCTCGGATTTACTTTTAAGTTCTAATATATTAAAAAAAAATTCGTTTTCGTGTATTTTTATATTTTTTGGTGGTATAATATATAATTTGAAATGTGATAAGTAATTCCAAGCAATAACTGGAATTTTAATATTTTTAATTTACTTTCAAATTAAAACCGGCGTAATTGTTGTGCCATACAATTTTTTTTTAAATATTAGCTTCAAATTGTCGAAAATTTGAGAAATTCCTAAAATTTAACATAAAAAATAAAACATTAATGAAAAAAGTTTTATTTATATGGTTACGGTGTAATATACTTAAATAAATTTGGTTGAATGCACTATATTATTATTGTAGACAATGATATGATAAATAAAAAAAGAGTAATTTTTATTAATAAGAGTTCGTAACCAAAAATTTGGACGATGACATATTTTTATGACAATTACCTTCCATACAAAGTTTGGTAAAAATTGAAGGGGGATGGAAGTGGAAATTATAAAAATGGGATTCAGCGTAAAAATATGTATTTTAAATACAGGTTCTGGAAAACTGTTGATAATTCTTCAGTAGTATAATCACTTTAGATATCAAGTCTTTTACACTAAATAGATGGCCTACTTCAAAAACTGTCGACATCTGTTGAAACTGTCTTTATTTGGTTCTTATTTCTCCAGGTTTTATGAATTGAGAGGAACGATGGAGAGGGTAAGCTTGACCTTTAAACTTTTGGAGCGTTTCCATAGGGTTTTTGCGCCGCTTAATTAAATTAAGTTTTGAGAACAGTATTTGAGAAATGTTGTAGTTTTATTCAGTTTGTGGTATACCAAGTTGATGCCAGCGCACTAATACCGTGACATGTAAGGAGTTGGCGTAAATTTTTGGAAAATGTATGATTTTTGCTTGGCATTCAGAATTATATTTGAAATTTTGTAGCTCACGCAATAAGTTACTTTGTAAAAAGCACCTCCGAATAAAAAAAGTATTTTAAAATGTTTTAAAACAAACATATTATGAAATTTTAAAAAAATTTGCAAAATTTAATTTTTTTTTCGCATTTTTTTTTTTATAAAAAAAAACATGGCTTGAGAACATAGTTATGGAGTGAATCCATATGACGAACGAAATTTATAAAATGCAAAAAAGTTAAATTTTTCTCATTCATAGCAGTTTTTTCCAAACACATTTCGCTTTGTGACAAATAAAGCGCCATATCAATTCCGCCTAAACGTACATCAAATAAAAAATTTATGGTATTAAAAAATTATAAAGATGCATCAAAAAAATTTTTCATAACCTAAAAAAGCATTCTTATACAACATTTTTAATCTTGAGAATTTAAACGTATCTAATATGATTTTGATCAAATAAGTAACCCCAGCCTTAACTAAAGAGCATTAAACTGTCAAAAAATTCGTGTTTTCCAAAATAAATACTAATATATAAAACTATTTTTTTAATGTATCTTGGTATTTTTGCTAGTGTAATATATTTTTTAAAATGTGCTAAATACAATGAGATCATCAAATTTATGTTGCTTTTATTTAAACTAAGCAAAAACTGTAGTTTTAATATTTTTAATTTGCTTGAAACTTAAAAAACCACAATAATTTGGGCGGTTAATAATAAATGATTAACGAGAATGGATGTAGTATACTTAACCAATGGCTAATATATACACAAAAGCTGGCGCTGATCCAGGGGAGGGAAAATTGGGCATTTCCTCCCCAAAAAAATAAAATTTTTCAATACCAAAATGTGAAAAGAATTAAAAATACTCTCATTTCCTGACCCAATACCTTTTACTGGATCCGCGCCTGCAAAAAAGGTTATTCATGTCATACAAAAGAATTTTTGAAAATATCTTAACTACAAGTGAAGTTTTTGAAGTTCCCCATATATGCATTAAAATACATATTACATTTCTTAATTAGCACATTTCCTAATGTATAGTAAATGTATGTGTCACATCTCATTACTTTAAGAAACTTTTACATTGTTAATATTTATAAATTAATAAAACATACGCACTAGAGAGCAAATGAAATATATCAAAATTGCAATGTAGTTTTTTTTCGCTCCCCGCACTTCTATACCACAAACCGGCCAAGCCGTTTTGACTTTTGATATAAAAAATGTTCTAAAAATGGTTAAATAACGGGTCTGAGTTAAAAAGTGTTATAAATGTAATTATGCAAAACAAAAAGCAATTATTTTTACCGAAGATACTACATATAAAAACTCGTGATGTTTTTCGCGATCAAAATCAAAATGTTGAAAAAAAAATTTTTTTTTAACGGCTCTTATTAATTTTTGTGAGGCGTTAAATTTATTTAATCAGCTAATATGCTATTAACTGCTCCCTTTTTTTAAAATATATCGTCTATTCCATGACGAAATGACAACAATCATAAAATGTGATATTTTTATTTTTTTGTAAGTTCCGTCAGTTTTTAAACATTTTTTAAAGTCACGAGTTAATTAGTTAATAATTAAACTTTGAAACCCATAAGTATCGTAGATCAAAATTTCATGGTAATTTACATATTTTAAAAATGTATAAAAAAATCGATGGTCATAAGATGATAGCTCCGGAAGCATTGTTTTTTTTTGCTACTTGAAATAAGGATTTTCTTATAACTTATACCATAAATTGTAAAAAAATTACATTAAGAAAGTGTCCTCTTATGACCACTGATATTTCAAATTTGTGTTAAATGTTTGTTATTCAAAACAAACTTTTGTTAAAAACTATATTTGTAATGAGAACAACTAACCTTTAAATAAAAATAACCCAGTAAAAACCAGCAAATTTTTGTTTACAATGTCCAAAAGTTAATGGGTACCTATTATTTTGTGTATTTTTGTCAGCGAAAGGGTTATGGATACCCATTACTCTTCCCCTTTTTGTAAGCGATATTAATGGGTATCTATTACTTTTGGGATATCATGAACAGAAATAATGTTACGAGTAAATAGTCTGGTAATGAGTTTAATCCCTGTTAGGTTTATTTAAAAGCTAGTTTTTCTAATTACAAATAGAGATTTTAGCAAAAGTTTGCTTTGAATAACAAATATTTGATACAAATTTTGAATATCGGTGGTCATTGAATATCGGTGGTACATTTCTTAGTGACTACTTTTTTACAATTAATGGTACAAGTTTTACGAAATTCTTATTTCAAGTAGCAAAAAAAATGTGTCAATTTTTCGATTTTGTATACAATTTTAAATTATTTAAATTAACATAAAATTTTGATATACGATACCTATTTTTGAGATATAGGCTTCAAAGTTTAATTATTGAATAATTACCTGTTTGATTAAAATCAAATAAAATTGTTAGTAAAATCGCGGCTTTAAAAAATGTAAACAAATATCTATATAGCACTCTAGTGTACACGACACAACATAAAAACAAAACAAAATCTCTGGCGTTAAGTGTTTGTAACAGTCATATAACGACAATCGTAATTAAATTTACTATAATTAATTACTGAAGAGTTTTCGTAGTTCGATTTTTATATTAGTAAGAAGAGGAAAGCATTTTTATTGAAAATTTAAATATGCTAGACTGGCGCAGTTCCGTCCCCTCCAAGGACTCGTCAGTGGTTAATTTATGTGTCAATTAAACAAAGTATTTTATATTCTTAAATTGCTCTATATTGAAAACTTTTTACTTTGTATGTTGTGAGTTTCAGACCCACAGCCATACATCATTCTATTACACTCACAAGAAGTTTTCCATAAAAAATCAGCAGTTATTTAAATGTTTAATCGGTAAAGTTGTTTCAATGGAATATACAGTTAAATTACTAAAGAAATATATTTTTTAACGTTCTGTCTGTTATTCAACAAAAATAAATAAACAAAAAAACCGACTTTCCGTAATAGTTAAAATATTCAGTTAAAATTTTCAATTCAAAACAAAAACTTCTTATATTATATTGAGTACTGAAATAAACGAAAACAATCTATTGTTTTTATGAATTTTGTCAATCAATTTTTCAACAGTTGAAAATAAACTAAAGAATACAATTGTTTTAAACGAAAAGTAAGTAGTCCTATTTTTAACTGATTTTCAGTTAATTTAATGTGTATATTCAGTAGTCTTTACGGAAATAATATTGTGAGTGTACTCTTAGCGAGTTTAGCCACTATCGACACAGCGATGAGTATGGCTAAGTGGAGTTTTGTCAATCACAGCATTCATAATGTATTGTTTTTAATCAAAAGAGACAGAGTTAACTAATAAATATGAACTATTTATTTCTCAACTAGAATACTTGCTCTTTTTTGTCCTATTGTTATCACTTTTTCACAAGTAATTTCTTAGTTAGATTTTTACAGGATGAAGAAGAAAACATTTTTATGGAAAAATTTAATTTTTGTTTACATTATTTTGAGTTTGATCGCGAAAAACATCACGATTTTTCATATGTATGTTAAAATGCGCGGGGAGCAAGAAAAAAAACCATTCTGCTTTTTTGGGTACTCTACTACTCACGTTAATCAACATCAAATAAAAACAACAAAATACAATTTAGAAATACAACATCGATTCAGACATTTATGACAGGTACACAAGACATACAGGTAAGATAAACTAAAATAACAACAATGCAAGTTGTTAGATGTTACAACATTGACAACATTCAGTTTTTCATTCATATTTCAATCCATACGGTATCGTGTTAACACGTTTCTAAAATAATCATGTTTTTGTGTTAGTATTGTGGAAATTGTTGGCAATTTTTATAACAACTAATATCCATGTATGTTGAAAATACGCTAAAACCTTCCTGTAACGGATATATATATATATTTTATGGGAAGACATACTCACAATAATAGTAAAAATACATCTATAAAATTGACTACTAATAGCGAAAAGTTTCATTCGTATAACTAAGAAATTCTACGTCAATATCAATGTCCACCAGTTAAAGCTTTTACTGTATATGAAATAGTACGAATCACATTTTTATTGATATTAAACTTATATCAATATGTGAATACCTCTTCACATACAGGCACGAATCCAGCTTTTCTATTTAAGGGGGCACATTTTTTGATCAATATTTTTTTACTTCAAAATATTTTTTGCATAAGTTAGGAGTATATGGTCTCAGAGGGATGAAAAAAAATTTAATTTTCAGTAAACTACACTAAAAAAAAAGTAAGTTCAAAATTCTTCAAAACGGATTCTTAAATTTAAAAATTTTAACAGTTAATTTAAACAACAATTGTTGTTAAAGCCTTTTTTTTGTCGCCGCTATCAATCTTACTTGTAAACTGCGTTATTTTCTCATACTTTTTTATTTAATATCATAAAATATTCTAAATCTCGTAAACAAAGCGAGATAGAGCAAAATGGACCAAAAATTGTTAATCCGTATATATAAAGAACTCTTTATTAACTTATATATATGAACCGGAAGGATATTCTTAGCAGAAATATTCTGTTAATTCAGCTTAACAATTATTTTATAGTAGTTAAATTATTAGTTAACTTTACTACTACTACAACTCAAATTTATTTCTTCGAAAATCTAGGTCACCTGAATTTAGCAGACTGCGTGTACTTTTTTCTGTTGCCGTAGTTGTTTTTTTTTTAAATTAATGAAAAGTGATTGAGTTAAACTTTTAATAAATAAAATGATAGTTAATGAAAATGAAAATATTCAATACACGTTTTTTGTTTTTGCCTTTTTATTTGTACACTTGTTTTGTTTAAAGTAAAAACAAAAATAAAATGTACATAACAAACAAGTTTTCAATTTTTTTTTTTTTTTATTAATTAATAATCATATAATTACAAATTATATAATATTACCCTAACCGAGCACTAGCTACTTTGGCCTTCGGCGCGTTGGAGCGAAAACAGGCCAGTGCCTCTGGTGGGAATCGAACCGACAACCCCCGCACAGATAAGCCAGCACGCTACCAACTAGCCTAACGGTGCGCACGAGTTTTCAATTTATTTTTGATCAATGGTGATAATCTTTAACTTCGAGCTCATATGTTAGTTCTCGTTTAGTGAGAAAACTACTTTATATGAATTCTTGATGTTTTGCATATGATTGCCACTTCTTTCAAAACGTGTTCTGATGATGGTAACCTAAAAAATTCCCGAAATAGATCTATCAACACATTCCTGAAAGTAGTCAATTAATAAATTTGAAAACAAAAACTCTACAGATTAATTGCTAGGACAATCTCCTAATAAAGAAATATACAGTATGGCCTCGAACGTGAATAATTTTCATTTTCATTGCACAATTAAAGATCGAAAAAACATAATTTTTATTTTTAATAAAAATTATATCAAACTTGTAAAATAATAGTTTTCATAAAACTTCATGAAAGTTTGCATTAGTTTCATGAAAAGTTTTAGTGGACGAGTACCTGTGCAACTTCAGTGGTTTATGCAAAAATTTATTAATATCATGCTGAGAATTCTCTCATTGTACTACTAAATATACCGAATACCCAATAATAGCATTATTTCGATATTTGGAGTGAAAATATGTATTGTTGTCAAAAAAATCCAGAAAATTAATTTTACTTTGAAATGTTTTGCATAATATTTTGGGCGGTTTTTGATAAACACATCACATGGTTGTTGAAGCCAAATTCTACACAAACAAAATTGTAGTATACGAAAAATAATGAAAATGTTCAGTAAACTAATATAACTTTTCTATAAAAAAGTGAACGAAAAATTTCTTAAAATTAATGAAAAGCTTACTACTTTTTTCGAATTTGAAAAAAAACTTTCATAAAAGTAAAAATGTCATTTTATTAATAAATGGTTTTAATTACTCAATGAAAAAGTTTCACTAAAAACTGGTTTCATAAAAAATATGAAATTTTTCATTCTTTTAAGAAAGTTGCTGTTTATTCTGTAAAGAAAAGTTTAATTTATTTACTGAAAAATTTGACAATTTCCTCTTTAAAACTAATATTAGTTTCGCCTCCAAAAAAAAAAAAACAATCACTCTAACTTAAATATAAATGTTCCTTATCAATTTTAAAATAATATAAAATTTTTCTAAAATTTTTTGTAACTCTAATAAATAAGCAACTGAATTTCTGTTTACACATACAAATATTTTTTTTAACAAATATGTTTAAATTTGAAACTAAAAAATATTCAAAATTGAAATTAAAAAAAAAAAAAACACAAATTGTAGTGTAGGCCATACGTAAAGTAACTGCCTCGCCGGTTCGAGCAAACTAGGCGGCATATGATTATTTTTTTTTAAGAATGCATGTGAAACTATTTATAGAATAACAGCTTATAAGCCATATACGTCGTTACCGGTAGTTTTAAATATTGTAATGTATTAGGATGGCAAATTAATTATTTTTAAGAAATTTCTTATTTTAATAAATTTGTTTATCATTTTTAAGTGGATATTTTTGTGATTTCAAGTTTTAGATCTCTACATTAAAGAAATACCATTGGTCATTAAGGGTGGAACTTTTTTCGATTAAACATGAAACAACATATTTCTGGTTGCGCTGAAACAGAGGATATTTTTTGTAACAAAAATGATTCGTTGGTAAACAGAATGCTTCGTTGACATACGGCATTAAGCGACATAAACTTTAACAAAAAAAATTTTAAATTCTGCTATAAAATTGTAATTAAAATGGCTGGATGAAAACAAAAGCATACAAGGTTCGAAAAACACTTAAAAAACAACAAAGTCAATATTTTTTAAAGCCAGAAAATCTTAACGAAAATTTACACTAGCGCTCGAAAATTAAAAATCAAAAAAATTTTAAACTAGCCATAAACGACAAATTTCTGTTCTCCGGTTTTAAAAGAACAAATTTTTAGGAATTAATTTTTTTTTTTAATTTTATATAAGTGTTTGACAATTTTTTTTTTCAGATTTTATTCGATATAAAAATATTTTTTATTTAATGGTCACTTTGATGATCTTAAAATGAAAAGTTGAGAGTTTCACACCCATACTTTTACTGAAGTTAAAGAAGATTTAATTTGGAAAATTCTGATTTTTTACATTTAATATCATCGAAAGTAAATAATTTGTAATAATTTGCTCCACGAATATTTTTTTTAGTAGCCAAAAACACTTGAGTAGTAAATTAAATGGTTTTGCGAAAATATGAGACCAGAAAAATTAAATTTTTTGGATAAAAGTTAAAATTTTTCTAATTTTTCGGACAAAAATCCGGCATTGGTAGTGTGACTACAAAATAAACAAAATTTTTAGCACATATGTTCAAATATATTTGCGGCAAATACTTGCCTAATGTGACCGTAGCTTTATATTTTAATACATTTTTCTTTTAAATATTAGTGACATTTTACTTGCATATTTTTTATCCTTATACCTCATCTAATAAATAGTTTTTGAAAATTTTTAATTGTTGATAGAAAATTTGTATGGAATTTTACAAGTAAATACAATAACAAGTAGTTTTCAAAAACTTTCAGTTTTCGATTGTAGTATTAATGTAGTATTGGCATGGTTTACAAACACTAACCCTAAAATACCGATAACTATTCAATACCGTTACAAGGAACTATTTTTAACTTTAAAATAACACTAACGAAATAACTTAGAATACCGATAACATTTAAATACCCAAACGAAATAATTCATACATAGCGATAAGCTACACTCACGGAAAAAGCTTTATCATATTTTTAAAATCTTCATAAGTATGAAGAAAAACTTCATGGATTTTCGTCCAATGCAACACTTCATAAATATGATGAAGTTGTGTCATAAAAGAGGAATTTAATGACACTATTCTTCATATTCATGAAATGTTTCATAAATATAGTGCTGAAGTTTCATAAAATTTTATAAAGTGCTTTATAAATATTATGAAACATTTCATATATATGTTGAAGCTGTTTCATAAGTTTTTATTAAATGTTTCATTAATATTAAGAAACTTTTAATAAATATTATGAAAAATGTACATAAATTATGTTTAAAATTTTTTCAAATATTTCTTTACATAAATTACAATTCTTTTTATTCACTATAATAAATATGATTTCACTTACAATGGAGGTATCCCGACACGAACTCGCAGATTTTAATGAAGTTTGGATATGTTGTAAAGGAGCAAAAACCAAGATACACATATTATTTTTAGGTACGCAACCTCACGTTTAAGGTTTAAAAAGTAGGTTTTTATAAAATAGGAAAATAGTAAAATATCCAACGAAATAAATAATTTTTTTCTCAAAAGCATCGTTACTTTAAAATTTTCCAAAAAAAAAAAAAAAATTCACACAAACATATCATGAAAGATCATTGAAAACTTTGCAGTTTTCGACCTCATGTTATCCGACTGTCTTCATATTCTAAACAGTAAGACTCTATGGAGTAATACATTCCAGTTCTAAGATATTTGAAATTTAAAACACTTGCGATTTATTAACGTTTTTAATGTTGCAAACACTTGGAAAATTTTGAAAACAAGGAAACTTTGATGAAAGGATTCTATTGTCTACTCTTACGATCTGTTACCCAAAAATAACTCTTTCTTTCTTAAAATGTATTTTAGCTGTTGTCGCAAAATTTAAATTTTGGAATTCATTCTGTTTTATTTCATTTAGGTGTGCTAGATATTGCAGTTATCTCTAAAATATACTAAAAAATTAAATATAACTAACATCGCTAACTCTAAAATAACCTAACGAAATAACGTAAAATAACACTAACCTTAAAATAACAAAACGAAACTACTTAAAATAACGGTAACCTTAAAATAACAGAACGATATAGCTTAAAATATCGTTAACCTCAAAATACCCTAACGAAATATTCAAAAAGACTGTTATCTAATATCGATAACCGAATGAAATTGTTGCCATCTTTGAGTATTAGACATATTTTGGTATATTAAAAATTTCAAAATTTTAAATAAATTTAAATTTGAAGACTGTATTTACATTCAAATAATTTTTTTCTTAAGAAAAATTTTAAGTAAGAAATTGTTTCCTTTGAATTTGGATCGTTTACAAGTTAGTGTAGAAACAGAATCAGAGCTTGTCGTTTATTTCCATACAAATTGACATTTATAGAACGTCGAGCGATGCTATTAGGAAATAGAATCTATTTTTTTTTCGTATCGTTTGTTCTTATTCTCTCATTTTTTGTTTCTCATTCTCTTATCAGTGTTGCCGCGTTTTAACTTCATTTTGTAAACAAACAACATATCGCACACGTAGTTCAAAAGTGACTTAACACAAAATTATTAATTTTTCAGAAATCGAAAAAAAATATTTACATCTTTATACCAATTGAAACATAAAAAAAGACATAACTGTTTTTAGCAACAGTTAACAACAACAAAATACACTGATATTTTTTGTATAGATAAACAAGTGTATTGTGCATAGTTTGACCTTAATCTCACCCTCAAAAAAACTTACGTTGTTTACCCTCATGGGTGGCTTTCCACACATACGGTATATGTAGGCATATTATGCATTTGCAACATAATTTTTCTGTAGTCAAAATCATGGTTTACCATCAATAACATATTTATTTTTATATTTTGTTAAGCATTAAATCAAATAAGTTTTTCTTCAATACATTTTACACAAACATTTCGGTTATGAGTATGTTTACATACACCCTTTTGGCAGAAACAACACATTGTTTGGTATACATAGTTCTTAATTTTCGACTTCCTGCTATAACAAATGTGACATCTAGCTTTTCCTTCGATGTTCGGAGGAACACTTTTGGATCTTTTTGGAGGAACGTCGAATGATAGTGATGAGTTCTCCCGAGATTCTGAACTTTCACGGAACAGCGAAGATGTGGACTGGGCTTTTAAGCTACTCAGGTCGCCCATTGATTCATTTATTGAATTGTTGCTAATTGCAAAAAGCAAAGATGCCACTGATTCGGTTCGTGGCACGCCTTTTCTTATTGTCATGTATGATTTTGCAAATGATATTCCAAGCTCACGCAAGAAAACACGACGCATTGTTGATTTGTTTTTTTTGCCAATTTAGTTTCACATCTTTGAATATAATCAACGCGTTTAATGCTGAGATGTCGACCATATTTGCGAAAACTGCCAACGGCCATCGATTCGTCTTTCTTTTAGAACTGTAACAAGACAACATTTTGTCAACAGCATCCACTCCACCTATAAGATATGGTGATCAATGAAAACAAAATAAGTCTTTAAACGAACCTTTGGTTTCATTATAATATTGAATTATTTTTGGCAACTTTTTTCCGTCGGATTCTACATCATTCGAAACATGCATTGTACTTTGCAGTACTACGCAATTTTCTTTTCTGCCGATGTATGATACAAGTGTTGTATTTTCGGTGAATGCAAATGTTGATTGGAACAGGGAAGCTTTTTTGCATTCTAAAAGTTTTGGTGGAATGCTTCTTTTATTTTTGCGCATTGTACCGACCATTGTTAGCTCTTGGGATAACAACTTTTGACCAAGTTCGTACGATGAGAAAAAGTTGTCCATTGTTATATTATGACCCTTCAGTCCACGAACCAAATCTAAAATCTAGACCCTCACCTTGTTTTTTTTCAGCTAAACCACCAACTGGCTTACCTAAATACGGTTGGATTTTCCAAACGTATCAAGTTTCAGAGCAAACTAATAGCCAAAATTTTATTCCATATCGGTTAGGCTTAGTAGGCATATACTGTCGAAACTTGCATCTTCCACGAAAACCAAGCAATTGCTCGTCAATAGTAACACACTCAGACGGGTAGGAAAAATCAGCCAATAGCTCAGACCATTTGTCGAATATTTCACGAATTGGAGCAAATTTGTCTGTAGAGTGCATAGACGGGGAAGAACATGTTTACATTTTATAATACAGTTTGTAAGAATATCAAAAGAAATGCACATTTGACGACAAAAACTTATGTGCTTAGGTTAAAATTCATTGATATTACATATGTGTGGAAAACCACACACCAGGGTAAGCAACGTCACTTTTTAAATATCTCGTTATAAAAAAAAAAAAAAATTAATCAATTAATGTGTTTTCTGTGCTAAAGTGATGCGGCAGGAAATGTCAAGGAATTTCATGATCATCGCTCATTTTTTTTTTATGTATAAAAAAGTTTAATTTTGTGTGGTTTTCCACACAAGGGTGAGATGAAGGTTAAGCATATAAACCCGAAAAAATTAAATTTTGAGTTGAGTCACTTTTGAAACTAGGTGTGCGATATGATGAGTAAAACTAATAGAGAAATTATATGCCTCTTATATACTCTTAAGTGTACTGCCGAATGTACAACGTAGTATAAACCGACTTAATATATTCGATTCCTACACTTAGAATACGATGTACGTAAAGACCACCGCAAATGTAGTTGAAAACAAATTAAATTTCACTTGAAGAAAGGACGACTTACAGATCAGTAAATTCAACTAACATTGTCATTTGTTTTTTAATGTTCAAAAAATTAACCACAATTGTAGTGAAAATTAACCACATATGTTAATAAAAAAATAAACAAATATTTATTTTTAATTTTTTTTTAAACAGAAAACGGCTGTAAAAAATAGATGTAAAATGATAAAACAGTCATTTGATGAGGTTTGTTTGTGTAAATGAACTATAAGGTTAGTAAAAAATTTAATTTGTTCCACAAATGACTGACATTTGCATTAAAAATAAAGAAACTGTATTAAAACCTAAACAACTACATATTTTTAAAGCAGAAGTTCACGGAGTGTATTAAATATAATGTATTTTTAAATCGCATTACTAAATATAAAAAAAATCCAAAATTTTCATTCAAATATATTATTTTGTTTATATGTAAAAACTAAAAAATATTGTATTGCTAATAAGCAAAAGAGATATTGGAGAAGGAATTAACACCTACGGTAGTCTTTACACTTAAATAAATGTGAAATTTCTTGCAGTTACTGTCGAACGGCGGCAATCGTTTGTTCTATGATCGTATTCTGTGCCGACACTTCATACATTTTAGATCTAAATAAAATTTTCACAAAATTTAAAAGAAATGTAATGTTAATATAACCAATGAAAAATCAAAATCAAAATCAACATCATTTATCATATATATCCAAATACCTACATAGTAATATATCTAAGACCAGGTTTACTTATTTGTAGAATGAGCACAAAGTGAAGCATTCAATTCTCTGAGGGTATCAAGGTGTCACAGTTTTTTTTTTTTTTTATCAAGTATGAATATGAAATTCTTAAGTGTTTGCTTTCGGAAATTTTTCTTTCACTATTTGTATCTTTGTATTTTAACATTTACAGAAGAAACAGAAAATATATTCATTTTCTGTGACAAGTTCTTTTTGCTTGAATAAAACTTTTCAATACGTTTACGAAGTAACAATCGTTTTGCTCATTAACACTTCCATGTGTTGTCTTAAGGCTGTCAACTGTTGGCTTTTGTTATTGTCCTTGTTACATATTAATACTTCAAGCTTAAATATGTTTCATAAAATATCCAGCTGCTGAAGCTGTTACTGCTTCTGGTGTTGTTTTGCCAGTACATACATATTTAAGTAAACCACAACACATCTGCATTGAAGTCATAATTTGTGTTATATGTAACAATTTATTTTCTTTTGTGTACATTTTTGTCCTTTGGTAAACACTTTTAATGAAGCGCATTAATTTTCATGCGTTTCTTTTTCTGTTTGTATGTATTAAAACATAAATAATATTTTTTTATCTCTTTTATTCCCTATTCTGCCTTCGCACAGTGTTGCCAAAGCTTAATTTTTTCAGGCAATTAACATTTAAAAAAATTCTTAACCGATTTTTTTAATTTTTTGTGTATTAAGTTCTTACAAACCTGTCAGACCAGATTTTTAAATTTTTTTTTAAATGTCAAAAAAACGGTTTTTTTTTTAATTTTCTCCCGAAAAACAATTAAAGCTTTGAGGGATTTAAAAAAACCCCAACAAACGTTATTATGAGAAGGTCAACCCTGCTTAAAATTTAATATTTATCACGTTGTTTTCTATACTTTAATAAAAAAATATTGAAAATCATTAAAAGAAAAATAAAATGTAAAATTTTGAAATAGAAAACAAAAATATTGTTAAAGTAGCTAATATAGGTTTAAAATAAAACGTCTTGTAAATCAGATATACTATTTTTCAGCAAATATTTTGCTAAAATTATGTTTTCAGCTAAAATTTTAGTAATACTTATTCAGCACTTAACTGTTTTGAACTATTGTTTTACTAATATTATACTAATGTTTTATTAATTTATTTTGCTAAAAAAATAGTGCTGATTAGAACATTAATGAATGAATTAGATGTCAAGATGTAGTATTGACTAGGAAAATGATACTAAAAAGTAAAACTCTAGTAAGACATATAAAATAATCAAACATGGAAGATTTTTGTATCTGTTTTTCAGACATAAAACGAAATTGTGGATTGAAACAACTTAAATTTTGAGTTGTTTGGCTTGCGAAAGTAATTGTCTATTTATTAAATAAAAGACAAAATAAAATATTTAAATTTAATAAAGATTAAATGCGTATTTGTAAACCAAATGTTTATAGAGATTAATAATCTAGTGTGGTCAAATAGCAAACAAATATACAGCAGGTAGACAGACTAAAGCGAAAGACAAAGACACACATCTTAGTTAGAGTTTTATGTTTCGTTTATCTTATTGTAAAAAAAGGGTTGTACAGTGGACTCGCAGAAACGTGAACATCCAGTAACATGAACGTCCCAGAAACATCAACACTTTTTTTACATTGACTATTCCAAAACGTGAACAAAGTTCAATAGCTCTAAAACGTGACACATTTTTTTATGAAGACATGTTTCTTTTTCTTCAATATTTTAATACTTTGGGGTATTCCTGAATAATAATTTAACCACGTTCTTATAGTAAACACCTTTTCTAACGTGAACAGAAAAACTCTTTAACTCTTTTTCCTGTATCTCCAAATTAAAGAATCTTTTTCATCAAAATTGTTTTAAAACGTATAGCATAAAGTTTAAATAGAATTAGCAGTAATTTTTATAGTAAATGCATTAGAAATTAAGAACTGCTAAATATCAAAAACGTATTAAAATCAATAATTTGGGTATGCAAAAATTGTCTTAGATTCTGAATTTGGTCTATTTAAAAAAGTCCCAGAATTAGAAAGTTTTCTAAAACGAAAATTTTTTAAAGTGTTAATATTTATCTAAAGGCAAGTATCTGAATATTTAAAAAAAATTTCTAAAAATGTATGTTTGAATTTCAGAATTTTTCAGGAGAAAAATATTCAAAATCTTTGCATATTTTATTTTTTTGTTACATAATCAACATAATGATTGGTTCTTAAGTACTTGGAATAGAATTTATTCTAAGTGGATCAATTCTGTAGAAAATTATTGCAAAAATTAGTTCACGTTTTTGAGAGTTCACTGTATGTATATGTTATATTTTGTTATTTTTTCGTTTCGTTTCTATAATTATCTGCAGCATTTGCGTTCCTTTAAAATATAGCATCATTTAGACAACCATTGATGTAAGTAGTTGAAACATAATTTTGTTTATGTTATATACATATAATTATTTCTATTTTTTAAGATATTACATTAATTCATGTCGTTAATTCGGGAGTATGAACATTTTTATATTTTGTAACGAATTACAAATTATTTTTAAAAGAATCACAAAAATATGTTTTTATGAATTTCAGCAAATAAATTAACTAATGTATAATTTTTCTACAAATTTTTCGAGTTTTTTTCAGTCTACTAATATTTCGCAAAAATTTTATTAATTTTTAGCAAGGGATTTTTTTAATTTCTAATCTACTAAGTGTTAGCAAAACTTTTTGCTGAATCTACTAATTTTGTTGCTAAAAATCAGCTCAGAATTGTTATCTGAAATGTTATTTGCTCAGAAAAACTGCTGCTGGGAACACTGTGAGTCATATTTAACAACGACCTATAAAAAGGAGAAAAAAAACTAAAAAAAAAGAAATCATATAATAAGGACAATATTTACATAATTTACAAAGTCATATGTTGTGTTTTACATGACACGACTACGACGACTCTATGTTCTGGTTACAAGCGAACAACGGGAAAAAATATACAAAAAAAAAAAAAACAACTGGAAACATGATAACAGTGACAAGGAGTAGTCTTAAAAAGGAGTTAAATACTGCGTAAAGAATTTTGTTGTGGTAGATTATATTTATACACAATGTTGTCATTTAAGGTCTCTTTTAGCATAATCTTAACTACTACAGTAAAGGTAATATGAGTTTTTCATAAAACTTGTGACATCTAAATAATGTAAATGGGATCTACAGTTTCAGTAGATTGCAATTTTCAATAATCTTAATTTGCAAGAACTTAAAATTCATCATCGGTAAGAATTAAACTTAATTATGAACAAAATTAATAAGATTATCCAAAATACTTTCACATCATTCAAAATATTGGATTTTCTAATCAATATTGAAAAAATGTCATCTTCTACATTACTTTTAATACCAAACACCAACCACTTATTGCAGATTTTGTCACTTAAATAATATATTTGCAGTTAAAATCGAATATTAGTTTCGCCTTCAAAAAACAATCACTCGATTTAAAATATTATGATGATGGGAACCTAGAAAATTCCCAAAATAGATCTATCAACACATTCCTGAAAGGGTCAAAGAATAAATTTGAAAACAAAAAACTCTATAGATTATTTGTTAGGACAATATCCTAATAAAGAAATATAGATTATGGCGTCGAACTTGAATAATTTTCATTTTCATTGCACAATTAAAGGTCGAAAAAACATAATTTTTATTTTTTATAAAAATTATATCAAACTTGTATAAAAGACAAAGTACCGTCTAGTTTACCTTCCCCTGTGTTGTTTATAAACTAAACAAAAGGAGGAGAGAAGAACAAAAAACTTGTATTGAATATCCACCAGAGGTGGACCTTACACATAACAAACAAGTTTTCAATTTATTTTTTGATCAATGGTTATAATCTTTAACTTCAAGCTCATATATTAGTTCTCATGTAGTGAGTGAACTAGTTTATATGAATGTTTGATGTTTGGCATGGATTGTTACCGCTTTCAAAACGTGTTCTGATGATGGGAACCTAGAAAATTCCCAAAATAGATCTATCAACACATTCCTGAAAGGGTCAAAGAATAAATTTGAAAAAAAAAACTCTATAGATTATTTGTTAGGACAATATCCTAATAAAGAAATATAGAGTATGGCGTCGAACTTGAATAATTTTCACTTTCATTGCGTTTTCCTAATCCATTCTAAAGTAGTACAAAACTTTTCTAATAGTTTTGGTAACTCTTATAAAATAAAGTGGACGAAATAATGTTAAGTTCGCATATGTAATTCTGATTGTTTAAAAAAAATATTTCGAATATTTTAAAGTTTTTGCGACCACCTAAAAATGACAGTCATGCCTGTCGACAACAGCATTTTGACAATTGCATTTTTAACAATTTTTCCTGTTTTTGCCAGCGAAATAAATTAAGTTTAGCGATGTAAAACTCAGTTTTTCTGCAAAAGATTTAATTTTTTTTTACTTTTTGCTTACTGTCATATTTTGCAACTTCATTACATTCATTTAAAGACAAATTTACATGCGCAGCACGCTTTTATAAAAACTTTTCCAGTTTATTCAGAAAAATCGTAAATAGATGTCTTTTAATAAAAAAAAAAATAAAGAAATTTTTGAACAATTTAACACTTAAAATGTTTTTAAGAGTAAAGTAAAACAATTTGAGTAGCATTAAACTATTTTGATTTATGTTTAAATAATGCAAGAAAAAATGTTGATACAATTTTTAATCTACTCTTTGGACTTTGACGATTACTCGGCGAAAATCGATCATAAATTGACTGTATCGTCTAGAGAAGAACTTTCTCGTTAATTTATGACCAGTTTAGAGTCCAAGAGCCGTCTAATGTGTGTACCAAATTTTACTTCGCTAAGATGAATTTCTTTCTAATGGTGAACACTTATTTAATTAGATTTCGCCAAGAAGCTTTATCTTAAAGTTCTCTAGCTTATGTCCTATTTAAAAAAATATATGTGCGCCCGGTAGGCTAGTTGGTAGCGTGCTGGCTTATCAGTGGGGGTCGTGGGTTCGATTCCCACCAGATGCACTGGTCTGTTTTCGCTACAAAGCGCAGAAGGCCATAGTAGCTAGTGCTTGGTTAGGGTAATAGTATATAATTTGTTATTATATGATTATTAATTAATAAAAATATAAAAATATATATATTTATTACAAAAAGTAATCTCTTTTTCACTTTTCGCAATTAGTCAATTTTGGTCAAACTAAGACTTAACGTGCTGTGGTTCTCCAATAGAAATAATACTAAATTTTGTTCTCTAAAGCATTGAAATATCACCCAAGAAAAGCCCACCACATGTATTTGGAAGCCGGTTTAAGATGATTCTGCTCTAAAATTGGGTTACCACTGTTTTGAATTACCAACGTTATGTCAACGGTGGTATGCCAAACTAACGGTTGACCATTGTTATCAATCGGGTAACAGGACAATACCCTCAATATTGTTAATCCCACGGTCTGCCAACGCATAACCGACCGTCGCCGACGCTGTGCCAACACTCTGAAGATTGCATTTTCTGCCTGGGTTCCTCTACTTTTATATAGTGGAATTTATTAAAAAAAAAAAAATTGAATTTTTATGAATTTTGTGTTTTTACATGCATTTTCAAAAATTAAAAAAAAAGAATACAAAATAATTAAAATTGGACCTTTCTTGGCTGATATATATATGTAAGTGTATGCATGCATGCATGCATGTGTCTATACCCAGTGTACCAAACGGACCCGCTTCGGATCCGTAACGGATCCGCATCTTCGTATTTTCTATCCGTAACGGAATCCGTTACTGATCCGTTACGGATCCGCAAGCGGGAGAAATTCCTCTCGAAAAAACGGATTCAAAAACGGATTTTATGTCCGTTTTTTGGATCCGTTACGGACTCGTTACGGACATCATATTAGGATCCGTTACGGACCCGTTTGTTTTCATAAAACGGATCCGTAGCGGAATCCGTTACGGATCAGTTTTGGATCCGCAAGCGGGAGAAATTCCTCTCGAAAAAACGGATTCAAAAACGAAGAAGAAAACGCAAACAAACAAAATCGATGCCTATCGCGACGTGTTTTAACGGCGTCAATAAAATAATTAAAAAATAAAAAAAAAACAAATCCCAAACGATCTTAAACAAAAAAAAATTAATCTATATCAGCCATTAATTGCTGATAAAATAAAAAAAAAAAAAAATATGCTTTTCTCCTATTAAAACAAAAAAAAAAATCATTTCAATGGAGTTGTGTTAGATAACTTAGAAAAAAAAAGTTATTACAAATTCATTTTGCTGGGTCCACACAAGGACCTTTTCATAAAAAAAAACTCAATTATTAAAAACTGATTTTGCTGGGTCCACACAATGACCTTTTCTTAAAAAAAAAACTCAATTAGCTATTACACTGTCAAATCGCGATTACACTGATTCCGTTTTTAACTCTATTACGGATCCGGAACGGGTCCGTAACGGATCCGCATCCGTTTTTGTGCACACTGGGTATTAATATGGTTGGTATGTTTAACTATGAAAATTTACATTCATGAGATTTTCATGAATTTCAATTGTAACAAATTAGCTCAAGTATTGTGACAACACTAAAAATTGCTTGACAATACTTGGTAGATGGATGAGAAAATAAAAGAAAAAAAGCGAACAATGTTTATTTGCACACACATATTTCACATACATAAGTGATTGTTAGTCAGTAGATTTTTTTTTTATTCTCATTTTATAACAATGTCAAATTCTGCTTTCATTGCCTTCCCTACTTTTAAGCGAAAAACTCAGTATCATCATAAATAACAATGTCAAGATACCCTAGGAATTTTCTACTGTTACTATTGCTAATTTCTGCTTATAAAGTAGTTTCGTATCTCAAAAATATACGATACTAGGAAGCATAAGGAAATTTGAAATATTTTAGCAATAATCGCAAATCGAAAAGTTGAGCATAATTTTTTATTTTCTTCAAATAAATATTTAATGCGTATGTAGTGGTTAATAATAGATTTCTATTTTTAATACTACATTTATGCTACAACCAAGAACCACTGAACCAAAAACAGCGGTGAAATTAACTAAATCCTATTTTAAATTGATGAATGGGTGATCACTATACAACCAACAAAACCTCTCCGTCATATTAACAAATTATTAAGTAAATGTATTTTTTGACGTTTAACTATTTGTTGATTGTTATTTTGACGAAAAAGCGTCAATTGTATCAACAAAAATTAGTTATTTTAACAAAATTATTTAATCAAATTGTATAATAATTTTGTTGTTTTAACAATGCGCTTTATTCAATTTAACAATGAGCTGCATTTAATCTATTCTTATTTCGTCGATTTATTATTCATTATTTATTCTTAATTTTATATTTATTTATCTTTTCTATTTTATAAATTTAAATTTTGAATAATATACGTCTTTACTTAGTATATTTAAAAAATAAGAATTTTATAAAATATAAAAATAATAAAATTAAAAATTATAATGTAGTATGTTAACAAACACTAATTTTTTAAAACACTTGAAACATTACATTAACAAAACACACGCTAACACGAGTAATGATGCCACAAGATTAAAAGCACGCCACGTTCACTGGCTTTTTATGAATTTGTTGGTTTTAAATAAAATAATTTTAATGAAATAATTGTTGTTTTAAAAATATAATTTGACAAAAGTTGACAAAAATTTTATGTTGATTTCACTTACGACTTTGGTTCAGTGTACTAGTTTTTGAAAAATACTAACAAAAACTATAAGTTTTTAAAAAAACTATATAGTTTTTGGTTGTAGTATAAATGAGGTATAACACAAGTTTAAAAAAATAAAAAAATATAAAAAATATAAAAACACAGAAAAAAATAGTGCCTACCCAGAAGCACTTCCGGAAGGCATTATTTAATTACGAAGCGCTTCCAAAACAAATACAGAAAGCATGACTTTTGTTCGCGATGTCCCATTTGGTATATCTTTTTTAGGCAGTTGAAAAGCGTCTTAGAATCAATAAATTCATGTCTTCTTAGGCAACAAGAAGCACTTTTTTTAATGTTGATGTCATTAATGCTTTATGGTATGCATTCCTTATTGCTTCATCGTAAGCATTCTTTATTGCTTCATCACTGCTTCAAAGAAGGCATTTTGGGAAGCACAACAGAATGTCTTCCCTAATTGCTTTATTGTACGCAAGGCGACGAAGCGCTATTTTGGAAGCATACAAATGTTACTGCTTATCAAATCCAGATTATTTTTTGCTGGGAAATATTAAAAATTTTTATATTTGTTTAAAAACCAATTCTCACATAATTCAAAAAGTATTTTATTAAAAAAACGAAACGCACGAAAAAAAAAATGTTCAAAGCAATATGTATGTGCTTTGTTGGGAACTCCTTCCATACGTTAAATATTATATATGGAATACATATAAATTAAAATAAAGTATACAACCCGTAGAACGAAAAGAGATACTAGAAGCAAAACAGACATCTACGTATAAAACTATGAATAAAACTCTACTGTTTTTTTTTTTTACAAAAAATTTTGTATAAAAAAAAGTTATATGCCAAATTATATGGAAATCGGATAAAACAGCGGGAACAAACTTCCGGCCATAAAAACCAAATTGGTTCTGCAATGTAACAACAATTATCTTAAAATTTAATCAATTTTTAAAAATTTTAAAATGGTAGAATATGTGCCAATGCAGAAATTACTTAAGTTAATTTTAAGCTTATTTTCATATTTAGTAAATGAGTGCTAGGTAAAGTGAGCCATGACCTGTTTTTTGGTAATATAAAGACAGCAAAATTAAAATTAAAAGAGGTCAGTTTATAGTTCAAGTCTTTGGGAATCATTTGGCAACTCAACTAAAAAAATGTATTTAATCTACAGAACAACGCTGGTAAGGAATATTTCAACACAATTGTACAAAACTTATATAATCTTTTATAAGTAATAAAACTCTTTATAACTCTTTACTCTTTTAAAATAAAACTTTTATAATAAAACTTTATAATAACATATGCAAAAGTACTAATTTTTAAATCTAAATAAATCTATTAACAAATTCTTCTGTTTCATAAAATTTCCAATAAATTTTTAAAAATTGTAATACCTTCGTAGGGGGATGTAGAAAAAAAAATTTTGGGACATAGTGGATTTAGTGTTGACGCCATAATGTCACTTGAAAAATATTATAAATCAAATTTCAATTTGGTAATTTTAATTACTCCGTGAATTGAAATAAAGATTTTTCTAAATATCTACATACTAATATATTCAATTTAAAGAATATCTATCAATGCCGACATTCCCAAAGTTGTTTTTAAAGTATTTCGCATTTTTTTAATAAATTTAACTAAAAACAAGAATTTTATAATGTTGGTTTGACGCAGTTGTTAGGATTTTTGTGGATTTTTAAACCTTCACCCACACCTTTGAGAAGCTTTTTGCAACCACCCCACCACCCCATTTTTTGTCTCATACATTTGAGGTTCTAGCGTATCCAAATCAGAATTTCCATAAAACACTATAACAACCCTATTTTTGCCTACCTCCGAATCTTAAACAAAAACTAATTCTAAATTTTAATTTAAAAAAACTCAAACTACTGATTTTTTATAAAAAAAGGTTGTTAAAGAAATAAATGAACTCGACTGTTTAATTTTTATCTTAGTTAGCAGGGTGGAAAGTAAATTTATCAAATATTTTGCAAACCCTAAGTTGATCATATATAGACTTTTAGCTGTATCTTGGTTATATAAAAACATCTTAAAAACTAATAATTTTTTTAAAATAATGAAATATTAAAAACGAAATTTGAATAAATAAAAAAATTTATTTTACTAAATTTTTTATTAACTTATGTTTTAGAAAAACGATAGCTTCTTACTTTGTCTACTTTTAAGATAAGTTACCAGCCTATAGTTGGTATAAAATTTATGTATTGCACTAAAATTTAGCAAAAACTTGTGTTGTTTAAGTTTAATCCTTAATATTAAATTTGAATTCCACTCGATTTTTACAATCGATATCTTAAATTAATGCTAAAGCATTAGGCTTTCCAACAAAGAAAACGCATTTAATTACATGGACTCTTTCAAAGGTAATAATTTTTGACTGTCTTCTCTGAAAATGTACCACTGAGTGGCGCCCTCAAAGCACAAATCGAACAGGTCAATTGGAGAAATGCAACCTCGAGAATTGCAACTCCAGTGCAGTAAGCTTCATGGATCCACAACGTGAGTCAATCTTAAAGGACTACGAGATTGTTAGGGAAACACCAATTAGTAGGGCAATATAACAACAAAAAGTTAGAAAAGCCGAGGACACGGCTTTGATATCATATAATAACTTTGACGAAATTTGGGAGAAAATAAAGAATATCTTGTCGTTACATTACGCCAATAAGAGGGACGTGCAGACTCTGGAATTTGAGTTGAGTCTTATGCGGCAAGGGAAAATAAGCATAGACGAATTATATGCAAGGGTAAGTCATCAGCCCTCGCTAATTATAAATAAAATAAAAACAGACAATTACTCGAACGAGATAGTCGAAGCTCTTTTAGCAAGCTGCCGGAATAGGGTTTTGTGTGATTTTATAAGAAGAATGAGCAATAATATTTCAAGGATGTTGGCATCCCAAAAGCCAATCTCTTTGCCGGCTTATACTCCGTGCCTTGAGTTTCAAAACTTAAACTTCAGAAACTCTTTAATTCGCTTTTCAAATACAATAACTTATCCGAGTAGTCAAATAACTAAATCTGGAAATTTAGGCAGACCACCTCTCAACACGAATGGAAGAGTCCAAATCTACAACACGCCTTACCAACAACATACCCACCTAGCCTAAGCCGCCTATACCCATGGAAATATACGCTTCTATTATCTCCTTCCAGCCTAGTCATATAATTGATGTGGCAATTATATGAGTAGGCCTGAAAAATCTCCTTTACTGAACTGGTTATACAACACGGAAATTACAGATACACATGAACGATTCAAACATCCGGAATATATTAGATGTCGCCACATCAATTATATGAATAGGAGGGAAATATTTCCTTTACCGAAGTCTGCCTATTCTTCTAATATACCACATTAACAACACCGGTTATACAACACGGAAATAGCAATATTTTTTTATATCAATATTTCCTTATATCATAATTTATCAGTAATCAAATTTTGTATTAAAACTTGTTATTAATTTTTTATATTAAAACTAACACTAAACAAAGTTTGTAATTTGGTTAAAATATTTAAACTTATTTTGTAAATTAATCGTAAGTAAAAATATTGTATAGAAATAAAAAAAAAAAAATATTATAAAACAAAAGAGTTCGTTTTAAAATCTCAAAGTTAATCTTTGAATTCATTACATTATGTGTACTGCTAGAGTCTGAAAAACAATGAATCTAAAAATAGATTTTCAAACAATTTTTTTATTTTATTTTATATTAAAAAAAAAATGGCGCTACGAAATAACCCCCAATGAAATAACCCCCAACGGCCAAAATTGAAATGAAAAATTGTTTGGGGGGGTTTTTCATTTTTTTGGGGATTATTTCATCTTACGGTTTGGAGATTATTTCATTATGAAGCCACCCCCAATGAAATAAAGCCCAAAATTTAAATTCTTTGGAGATTATTTCATATGCAATTATTTTGGGGGTTATTTCATATTTTTTGGGGGATATTTCATTTTGCTAAAAGTGAAATTTTTTTAATATTTGTTAGTTTTTCTGCGTGGCGGCCTGCGGCCGCTCTTAGGGGTTTTCTCCTCCATGGGACGCGGCAGGTGCTTCGCTGAATAAAGTTTCCCTGCGCGCGTCACACTAGGGAAGATAATGAGACGCGCGCAGGAAAACTGTATTCAGCGAAGCCACCTGCCGCGTCTTATGGAGGAGAAAACCCTAAGATCGGCCGCAGGCCGCCACGCAGAAAAACTGTACAGTGTAACAAAAGAATCAAAAATATGAAAACAAAAAATAAAAAAAATTTGGGACATATTTCATTTCTTTGGAGCTTATTTCATTGGGGGTTATTTCATTTCTTCCTTTGGGAGTTATTTCATTAAGAAACAACCCCCCAAATTTTGGGTGTTATTTCATTTTCACCTTTGGGGAATATTTCATTTCTTTTGGGTATTATTTAATTTTTTTTGTTGGGACTTATTTCATTTTTTTGGGATTTATTTCATTGGGGGTTATTTCATTTTGTCGTTTGGGTGTTATTTCATTGGGGGTTATTTCGTAGCGCCAAAAAAAATACAAGTTTGATATAGTTTTTATTAAAAATAAAAATTATGCTTTTTCGGCCTTTAATTGTGCAATGAAAATAAAAATTATTCAAGTTCGAGGCCATACTCTATATTTCTTTATTAAGATATTGTCATAACAAATAATCTATAGAGTTTTTGTTTTCAAATTTATTAATTGATCCTTTCAAGAATGTGTTGATAGATCTAGGTCGGGAATTTTCTAGGTTCGTATTATCAGAACACGTTTTGAAAAAGGTAACAATCCCATGCAAAACATCAAGCATTCATATAAACTAGTTTTCTCACTAAATGAGAACTAATATATGAGCTCGAAGTTAAAAATTATCACCATTGATCAAAAAATAAAGTTAAAACTTGTTTTTTATGTGTAATGTCTACCTTTGGTAAATATTCAATACACGTATTTTGTTTTTTCCTTTTTATTTGTACATTTGTTTTTAAAAGTAAACAAGACCGTACTGTGGCTTTTATTCAAGTTTGATATAATTTTTATTAAAAATAAAAATTATGTTTTTTTTTGTTTTCTTTTTTCATTTTCATTAAAAAAAAAATTATAAAAATACCCAGTAAAAAACGCTGCTTACATGCGAGCAGGTTTGTAAGGAAGTAAGCCGAAAAGAATCCCTTACAAACCTGCTTACATATGCCATGATTTTTTTATTGCGAATTCCTACTTGGAAGCATTACTTTTGGGCAAAATAAGAGCGGATTTCAGCGCTTATAAAAAGCAGTGATTTCATGGGTTTCAGTAAAACCATATTTCATGTCTTCATAATTACGTTTAAAAGTAATAATATGAATATACATAATTTATTTCACATAAATTTCTGCAGATATTAGTTTTTTGTTGTTAAAATTAATATAATTATTTTATTTTTTACCGCTCCACGTGCTATCTCTTCAGAAACAGTTAAATGACTAATTCTTTTTTGTTTCATACTCGAAAATACCAAACACAATGGGAAATTACACGGGAAATTTTTAAAATTCGTTTATAAGCCACAATATGAAACTTTCTGCATTACAACCTGCATCCTTTTAAGGGAATAGGGTAAGCTGCTTACTACCTGCATCCTTGTTAGGAAAAACATGAAGGTCAACATTTTTGTTTGTTTATTTTTATATGAAAATTATTAATTTTATTTTGCTGATTCACAATATTATGTAATAGCAAGCACTTACATCAGCGCATTTGTTTTATCCTGCTTCTAAAACACGAATTTTTTTACTGGGTATGTACTTATAGGTAACTTATAATTTTTTGTATTGAAATATTGGGAACATTAACTATTTTTTAGTATGTCATCATATATGTGTTTTAAAGTAATGCAGAGAGTTAGCTGGTATCATTATTGGTAGTAATGATATTTCATTACTCTTTCTACACTGGGGTTTTAAATCGGTGAACAAAAGTTTCCGCTCAAATTAGAATCAAATAATAATGCAGTAGTTCATGGATAATAACATTAATAACAGGATACAAAATATGTCGTTATAGCTTTATAAGTACCTAACGCTGAAATACAGTTCGTTTTCTTTATGTATATTTATGATTGTTCTATATTGTGTGTGTGTGTTAATTTCATTTTTCTTTTTTATGTTTAACTCCATTTTTCTTGTATATTTCTTGGAATTGTTATGTTAATTATGATTAAGTAAGCAAACTTATATAAACTTTATATTGTAAATTATGTTTTTTTGTTTTATATAATCCCGATTAAAAAAAATTAATATGATGCAATAAATAATGTATCTAATCTAATATAGCCTTATATCTAATTGATATACAATTTTATCCGAAAAATTATGAATCGTGTTGCATATGAATGGATTATATTGAGTTTGATATATGTATATATAGATACGATTCTATCCAGTGAAAGTCAATTTGTTAAATTGGAGCTAGATATTACGGCTTGATTATTAAGAGATCAATTTAAATTTAACATACATTTAAATTTATATTTTAAATACTAAACGATAAAATATTGTATGTCAAACTAAAATTTTTAAACTTTGATATATTAAATTTTGATGGTCATTTAAGATAGTGTCAATATATATTTTCAATGCAAATTTTTGAGTTCATATTAAAACTTTGAGTAGGATGTTATGGATTTCAAAAGAAAAACTTACTATTCCACAAATTGAAAAAAAAAAAAATATATATTTTTCTTACATGGGGCAATGCATTGATTTGTTTAATCCCATATATTAATTTAATTTTAGACTGGGAGAGCATGGTACAACATATTCTAAGATACAATTTAATATGCCGTTTGACGAAAATATACAGTGGAAAGTAAAATTGTATCTTACTATACATGATGCCGTACTAACCTATATTATATTTTACAAAACTGGATCACATTTTATAAGATTATATAATATTATTTGTATTCGGGTAAATGAACTTTTAAGTTTTTTTTTCAAACTGGAGCTATACTTAATTATATATAATGAACTTAGAAAATATTTTGAACTTGGTGCTATATATAACTTTATATGATTTTCTATAAAACCATGCTAAAAACTTCCGAGCAAATATAACTACATACACTCACAAAAACTTTTCCATAAAAAATCAACAGTTATGTAAAAGTTTAATCGGTAAAGTTGTTTCAATTAAATATACAGTTAAATTACCACAGAAATATATATTTTAATGTTCTGTCTGTTATTAAACAAAAACAAAATAGAAAAAAAACGGACTTTCGGTAATAGTTAAAATATTTATGTAGAATTGTATATTTGAAACATAAATTTGTTATATTATATTGAGTGTTGAAATTAATGAAAACAATCTATTGTTCTTATGGATTTTGTCAATTAGTTTTTCAACAGTTGAAAAAAAATTAAAAAATACAATTGTTTTAAACGAAAAGTAAGTATTCCTATTTTTAACTGATTTTCAGTTAATTCGATCTGTATATTCAGTAGTCTTTACGGAAAAAATATTGTGAGTGTATTGTGTGGGAATATATTTATTCATATTACTTTATATATGACGGCATATTTGAAAATGTTAAAGAGCAGAAAGTTATACATAATTATATACATAATTATACCACACTTGGGTATATATATCATTATTTAATATTATATAATTTTTTAATTGGGTTTATTTTAAATCTAACAAGCTTTTAAATTTTATTGTTGTCTTTCTGGGGATATTAAGAATAAACACATTTGTGCTTATGCAGTTAAATAGTTAAATAAACTCATTAAAATGGAAATAAGTTCATCTTCAGCCATTTTAATAAGGTTCAGCCAATAAAAAAAGGTTTTTCATATATATAATGATATAAGATTTGTATAAAATTTTAAGAAAAATATATGGGCAAATCTACAAATCCGTACGACTTCCAATTAGTGGCACACAATTTTTTTTCAAGATTAGCTTACTGTAAATACTAGTACATATAAAAGCAATATTGTGTACGAGTGAATCAATATTTTGAGTGCTGAAAAGTTATAAACAGAAATCTCAAAAATTTTAGCTTATAAAATTTTAAAATTTTCGGGTTTTTTCGTTAATGTGATAAAACGTTTTCGAGCAACGTTTCCGTGCTTAGTCCGAATTCGGTTTCCAAATTTTATCAAAACCTCTGTTTTTTAATGGAAATTGGTACATTAATTCACAATTAAGAAAAATCGAACTTAAAATTGAATCGCAGATGCGTGGTTTAAATAATTACGCGGTGAAAATCTTACTTTAGAGACACATGTTACTACATGTTACATGTTAATTTTTGTCTCTATATCAATTTTTTCTCCAAAATAGAAAAAAAATAAAAAAAGTGCAGGAAAAAATTGATTAGTAACATCCGCGGTAAATTGTAAATATTATCATAATAATCAGTATAATTAAGTGCTAAGTAGCTCGGGTTTTTTTTTTTTTTTTTTTGCAAATAATAGTTTTATTAAAATTAATAATTCATTTAACAAATAACACTTTTTAACACTTTTTAAAATAAATATAGAATTAGAATTTTCTTTATTATAAAAGTTTCTTAGGTATAAATTAAGTTATGTCTCACTGAGCCATCGCTTCAGGGACGAGGATCTGCTTCTCTGATAGCGTTAAGTACTTGGGGGTTATATTGGATAGGTCTCTGAATTGGAATGGGCACCTTGATATGATCTCTAAAAGGGCCACTAAGGCAATGTTTGCCTGCCAGAGGCTCTTTGCCAGGACCTGTGGCCTTAGACCTCAAATGGTCTACTGGTCTTTTAACACCATTGTGAAAACCGATGGCCATATACGCCTCATTGGCGTGGTGGACAAAGGTTGAACAACTCGGGGCCAGATGATTCTTAAGAGGATTAATCGACTGGCATGTATTGGTATCACTGGTGCCTCGAACTCATGTCCGACTGATGCCATTGGAGTCATACTGGGCATTCCTCTGTAAAGGAGAACGCATGCATGGGATCCCTAAGGCTGCGGGAGATTGGCAATCTGAAGGAGTGGCGATCTGAAGAGATTGCGAAAATGTTCGCTGATGAACCGGTTATTATTGTCAGTGACAGGATACTGCCTGTGCAGGTATTTGTGAGGCACTTTGTTGTTGTGATTTTCGACAGGAGCACGTGGTTGACTGGATCTTGGGTACCGGAGGTTGGTGCACAGGTCTGGTTCACGGATGGCTCAAAACAGCCAAACATGGGTACGGGGCGCTGGTGTCGTTGGATCCGGATTTCAGCGTACTCTGCCCATGGGCAAATATCCCTCCGTTTTTCAGGCGGAGGTCTTCGCTATCTGTATCTGTGTGGAAAGAGTGTCTTCGGAGGAGGACACGTGGGGCCACGATCTACATTCTATCTGACAGCCAGGCGGCACTTGGTGCCTTGAGGGCTCAAGATGTGTCGTCTGGTCTGGTTAAGGAATGTATCGACTCTCTAAATCGTCTAGGACTTAACAACCCCTTCACACTGGGCTGGGTTCCTGGCCATAAGGGGCATGAGGGCAATGAACGGGCTGACTGTTTATCCAACTGCGGAGCTCGTCGACAATTCATTGGCCCTGAACCCTTCTGTGGCGTACCCAATGGGTATGTCAGAGAGAGGCTCAGAATATGGAGGGAGTCGGAGTTTGGGGCCTATTGGTCCAGATCGCCTGGGCAAGCGACAGGCGAGGCTGTTTATATCTCCCTCTGGGGAGAAGTCGCGGAAACTCTTGTCTATGACGAGGGGCGAACTAAGGACCGTGACGGGTTACCTCACCGGACACTGTGGCCTTAGGTATCAATTGTACAAGATGGGACGATCCTTTACGTATACGTGCAGGTTTTGTATATTGGAACCCGAGATCTCAGAGCATGTTCTCTGCAAATGTCCGAGGCTCTCCGATTGGAGGGTGCGTTATTTTGGTGGTCGAATAGTGACGCCATCGGACGTTTGGAACTGTTTACCTGGTAGGATAGTTGGCTTCGTAGGGAGCCTGAACTTATAGGGTGTATTCGCTGGCAGCACAAAATACCAACTTCTGGTCGCGGTGCATAGTGCCACTCTAGTCTAATCTAATCTAGGTATAAATTAACATGTTATTAATAATAGTTTAAATATATAAAAAGAAAAATATTAAAGAGATTAACGACATGTTTTTCATAAAAACGTCTGTCGAACGATCACAAACAAGTATCGGCATTTAATGCAAAAATAAAATTTGATTATTACAATTATGACAAATTTAGTTTAATTCTGTTATTAAAAATTTCTATAAACTAACGCACATTTCAAATATTTTACTAAATTCACCCAGTCTTCTTCATTTGGCCATTTAATATATGTATCATATCTTCTGCCGCTAGGTAATATTTCCGAAAAATAGCATATCTAAATTCTTTTAGCACAGGACAGATACCAAAAAAATGTTGGAATGTTTCATGTTCCTGTAAATTGCACAATTTACAAAACTTGTCTTCGTTTGCTGCGCCAAATATTTTATAATTTAGTGCAATTAACCCACTGCGTGCTTTTAATATCCATGTGATTTGATCAGTTTTTAAGTCATCATTAAAGTAATGTATTCCTCTTTCATAATCTAGATGTTTCTAAATCGGGTTTTAGTTTTGGCTTTACACCACAGTATGCAAAAAATCCAACTTTAAATTGAGTGACATCCGCTGCTTAAAGAATTAATGGTTGAAATCTGGTTTATATGATAGAGATCACCATTACTATTGTTCTGTGCAAGTGCTAAAATTAGAATATTCTCAGTTTCGCTTCAAAATCACTTTTTGTACCAAAAATCTATGAACAGCTACAAAATTTAAACTTAAATTTCTCTGAATACCAATATTAGCACTTACACACAATAATAGCAGTAGTAATATTTCTGATCTCGCAGGACTGCAAATAATTATATCATTAACTGCGGATGAGAAAAAAAATATAAAATTTTAAGATCTTCACGCATAGACCTGATGAGATTTGTATTGTCATATTTTCGTCATTTATAAAGGCACAATATTCGCTGAAAGTTAAAAATTTAAAATCTTTGAAATTTATTTTTATTGAAAAAAAAAACAGAGTTACAGATTTTGGAGAGCTACCATTTATTTATAACTGAGGGCACTAATTAATTGGTAGGAAATAAAGAAAATGAAAAATCAAAGCTTCCGTTATGTTATACCTTTAGATGAAACTTCACTAAAAGTTAGCAAATATTCTGAAAGTCAACAGTATGAGCTGCCCAAAATTATATATTAAATCTAAAGCAATAAAAATAAAAACAAAAATTTACCAAGGGTAAGTCCATATTTTGGGGGTGTCTGAAAAAAATTTGATAATACGATTCTTGTTCTAATCTATTAGAATTACAAAAAGAAACTGTATAACTTCTAAAGTATAGCTACTTTATTCTTTTTGTCACACAATGATATCAAAATAAAGGAAGTTAATAAGGGATGCATTTACTTAAAAAAGAAAAAAAAAAAACGCCATTTTAGGTTTTACATATGTTATATATTATATATTAAAGAGCCCTTTCTAAAAATTTTTTTTTTTTAAAAAACACTTGGCCTTTTCATCGTTTAAAGTTTAATTTTGTACCAATATCTTTGAAATCGGTTCAGCCATTCCGTATTAATCACAGCTTTAAAGTACATATTGTCGTCATATTTCAAAAACTTCGATACCTTGCAACGCCCACATATTTTCAACAATTCAATTTCTAAGAATGAGGTTGTGTTTGTACAGGTAAAATGTAGCTGTATACAAAATTTCATCAAAATCTGAGAGGGTCGGGTTCAAAATGTGCCTTTTATATGGGTTTTGATATGAAATTCATCATATGAGTATATAGAAACTTTTTTCATCGGGTGTTTATTTATGGGTATATATTTTTGTTTTATTATTTGGCCATAAAATTTCTTATAAATATATGAACATTTTCAAAAAATATTTGTTTAAAACAATATTTATTTTTATGCTTTATTTTCGTTCAATCACATTTTTGGAGGCTTATTTTTTATAATGGTGCTAAGGGCATTGAATATATACAATGTAAAAACGACAGAAAATTAACATGTTCTTAGGGTGTGCCAAAGGTAATACTTTTACAATTTTATTTAGCTAAAAAAGTAAAAACACGTAAATTATGTACACTAAGAATATTATGTAGTTTAATAAAAAAGCCACAGCAAAAATCGACCTTACTTAGATCAATTGGTTAGAGCCTCTGTCTAAGTGTAGTGCGAAGTGCATGTGGCAAAGAAAGCAGGTTCAAGCCACGGTCAGGATTGCATTTAATAAATAAACATTTCATATAGATGCAATCAAACATAAAAACCATAACAAATAATTACAGTATTGTCAAAAAGGATTACTGATGAAGGTTGTGTTACCAGAAACTGCGCAGTCTAATTCAATAAAAAAAATTTACAATGTAGTTATGATTTTTAGAAAAGTATGCTTAATCTTCTCTACCACGCCTATCTCAAACAATTGAAAAATATGTGCATATTAATTATAGTATTAATTGCACACTGTCTCAAAAGACGATGAATAAAATTCAAAAATCCCCAATAAAAAAAAAAGTTTTCAGTTGAGTTAAAAATAAAGGAACATGCATATATTTTTCAAATAAATATTTTTTAAACCCCTTTATACATTTGTTCAAAATAATTCACTACCATTTACCGATTTTGTTTTTAGTTTTACTTATTATTTGCTTTACTTGAAGTTTCATTAAAATTTAAACAAAAAAAGGAATATTGTAGTTTATTTATTTCTTTTAGAGTAATTATAAATTTAAATTATTTATTTTCAAAAAATATTCAAAAAATTCGTGTCTGTTTTTCTTTATTAAAAATGTTTTTTTTTTTTTTATAAACAAAATTAATTACAAGTTTGATATAATTTTTATTAAGAACAAAAATTAGGTTTTTTCGACCTTTAATTGTGCAATGAAAATGAAAATTATTCAAGTTCGAGGCCTGTTTTTAAACAAAACAATCGTGAAAATAAAAAGGAGAATAAAACAAAAAGCGTGTATTGTATATCTACCAAAGCCAGAGCATGCACATAATGAACAAGTTTTCAATTTATTTTTTGATCGATGGTGATAATCTTTAACTTCGAGCTCTATATTAATTCTCATTTAGTGGAGAAAACTAGGTTTAGTGAATATTTGATGTTTGCAAGGGATTGTCACTTCTTTAATACGTGTTCTGATGATGGGAACATAGAAAATTCCCGACATTTCTGACAGTAGTCACTTAATAAATTTGAAATTACAATATCCTAATAAAGAAATATAGAGAATGGCCGCTAACTTGAATAATTTTCATTTTCATTGCAAAATTATTTCAATTTAAATTACAAGAAATTGAAAAAGTTTACACAAACGTTTGTGTGTATACATTTTGAAGAAAAGAAAAACAACAAAAACTGAAATAATTTAAAATATGTGAATATAACTTTTAGTTTTACTGATCTGTAGTCAGAATTTGCATATTAATTTTTCACTTTCTATTCTCTTGTTCTTATGTATTTGTGAGTTATTTAAACAACATTTAAAAAACATAAAGAAACATTAAATGAAAAGTAAGTAGGCCAGCTTTTAAGTGATTTACCATTTATATTAAATTATATTTTCAGTTAATTTAAACTACACACTATTTTGAGTGTATGAAATAAATTTAATATGCGCGGCATTATAATGTATTTTTGAATTTTTATCCTGTAACCATTACTACCCCTTAAAATCTATTTATTTTTTTTAGAATTTTTAAAACATGTAAATGTGTTGCGTATCATGGTGGTTACAAAATATGTATATGCGCAAATATTACCCAAGGGTAAAATTTACAATGTCACTCTAGTTTTATAATTTTTTTCGCAGTTTTAAATTTAAAATAAAATATATATATATGGGGCATTCTTTGTGAACGGGAGAACTCCAGCTGTCAAAAATTGTGCTTGTCGTACAGAGCTGTATAATGGCTTAACATTTTGGTGCATATCTCTACTTTCAAAAGTGGAGTGGCGCAATGTGGAGTGATGGTTGAGCCAATATAGAGGTGCGAAATACAATAGTATTTTAAGAGACGCTAAGATATATGTGAAGAAATGTTGGAATCGGCTTGAAAATTGGAACATGAGGGGCTTTGGGGTTAGAGATCTCGAATCTGGCCTCAGATTTTTTAATTTAAAATTCATTCATTATGCCTGATGATATTAAAAAGTTTTGGAATTTGCTTCAATATTGTTTTTTAATAGTTTTTGGGTTTGCTGAATACAATTGCAAAGCTTATTTTAAAAACTAGATAAACCACATTTAAATGTTTGCAGGTTTTGCCTTTAAAGTTTTGATTTAATGCAGGCAGTAAAACTTTTAAAGGACATTGTACTCTAGATACTTGTTATAAATGTGTTAGCAAGACTTTTACAAAATAGTTATCCAAACATGACTAGAAAACAGCTAAAACCAGCAATAAAAAAAAATGTGGCTTATCAAGTTTTTACAATAAGCTCTTCAAATATGGCGGATGATTTTTTTAAATGTTTTCAGTTTTGTTGTATATTTCAAAATTCAAAAATCGTATTTATTTGGGGGCTGTTTTTTTTTTTTTAACTCATCGGATTTGTATCAAATATTTTTTTAGGGGGTTCTTGTATCAGATCTGTTTATGTCTAAATTACTAAGGAGAAAATGTTCATAAGCATATTTTTTATGACATAAAAACTTAAATTTTTTTTTTTTTTTTAATTTTTATTGTGATGTTGTTATTTTGTTAATTTTTAAAATTCCGAAAACTTTAGGAAAACATCAAAAATGTTCGTTTCTTGTATGTGTCTAAAAAAAAGAGTATGATGCTATTCAAATTGATTTACTAAAGGGTCCGCCAAATAACTTTTTTTTTTTTGAAAATGAATATTTTCTCAAATTTCCTTTTTATTTAAAAGTACAATCCTTCCGGTTAATAATGGAAAATAAGTTCATTCAACTGGCAGCCTCGGCTGGCCATGCAGTAGCCTACACGATCGGTCCTGTTTATAAGCACATTATCGATTGTGTGCAGCTGTGATTCACCAATGGCTTCACGAATATTGTCCTTTAAAGCGTCAATTGTCTCTGGCTTGTTGGCGTAACACTCATCTTTGACGGCACCCCACAGATAATAGTCCAACGGTGTCAAATCGCAGCTCCGAGGTGACCAAACGACACCAGCTGACGGTGCTTCTCTTCTTCCAAAATCCGTACGCAATTTTCGCACTCATTCTGCAACATTACCATGATTTTCAAAGTAATGTCGCAATATTTCCCAGCGTTGTTCAAGCGTATACACAACTATATTCGTTCAGCGGGAGGATAAAACTAATTATCTGTCAAATCAGACATGAGCTAAGTGTTGCCATTCACGAAATAAGCACTAGTTGACAAAAAAAAAACGTTAGATGCCGGACCCTTTATTATCAACATCTTTACTGTTGACTTTTTCACAAGATTTATGTTTTTTTATTAAAAAACATTAATTTGCGTAACATTTTTTTTAGAAAAGCATGCCGTGCAAGAAAATTGGACTTAGAATAAATGTAATGAAATTGCAAAATGCGCCATTGAGAAAAATAAGAAATAAAAGAAATAAAATCTTTAGCCAAAAAACTAAGTTTAACATCAGTAAACAAAAAATTGTTAAAAATGCAGAAAAAACTGCAGAAAATTGATCGAAAGGGTATTGGTGCCTACTGGCATTATTATTTTTATGTCGTAGCAAGAGATTTAAAATATTGACATATCACAATTACATGGGTGAACTTATATAATTAAATATAACTTGATAATGACACAACTCATTTTTTTTACTTGGGATAAAAAAAAAATCTTCAGAACCTGAAGCATATTTTATACATAAAGTTTTCCGAAGTTTGAAGATTTCGTTAGAGAACAAAATCATCAGAATGTAATGCTTTCTATTTTTAATTGCTTTTATATATTATATATATTTGTATGTATTATATATATTATGTTTATATATACTATATATTTCTATTGCTTTTGAGAAGGTTTCATAGCAGAAAAATTTCGAGTTGGATAAATTTTCTGTCAAAAATAGAAGCATTTCACTAAATGCTTCAGAAATAATTTGATTGATCCACATATAAAAAGTTTTTTGTTTTTTTATAAAAACGTCAAATGGTTTAAAATATTCTTTGATTTGTTTGCATAACTTTTTTTGTTTAAAAATTAGCCAATTAAGATTTTTCATCCGTTTCAAATAAAAATTTTTAGTTTTCCAATAATATAGTGTTTTATTGCAAAAAAACGGCTTAGAGTTGTAGGCGTTTTCCCATTAAAACTTTTGCAGGACTAAAATCCGGATTAAACTAATTTTTAACCCGATAAGAATTTTGTTAAATTTCTAATCAATACAAAAATTTTTAAATTCTGTTAGAATTTTTCTATATGAATTAAAATTAATTTAAAAAAATTATAACTTTCTGCGAAAAATTTGCTTTCTTTCAAAACGTGTTCTGATGATGGGAACCTAGAAAATTCCCGAAAAAGATATATCAACACATTCCTGAAAGGGTCAAATAATAAATTTGAAAACAAAAAAACTCTATAAATTATTTGTTAGGACAATATTCTAACGAAGAAATAAAGAGTATGGCCTCGAACTTGAATAATTTTCATTTTCATTGCACAATTAAAGGTCGAAAAAAACATAATTTTTAATAAAAATTATAACAAACTTTTTAAAAATGTTTCAAAAAATTTTGGAGGTGTCGGCGTTGACGAGGTCAATAACTTCTTGAAGTCTTATAGATTTGATGATATAAAAAATTCTTGTCCTATTTAGTGACTAAATAAGACGATTAAAACTTATTTAATAAGTCACCATCACGTATGATGAATATTTATTTCACTCATTATGTATATCACTCATACGCCTAGATGTAAAATATTATGTTATACGCTATAGATTCCGTCTATGACAAAACTATGTAAATCGAAATATAAAATTGCTTGTACCTACATATCCATACAGTGTATCACAAAAATAAGTATTCAGCTTTATATACTATATATTTTCACAAAAATAAGCCATTAAATTGATTAGAATGAAATAATTTATATTAGTTTATTAATAATACGTATAGTATTACAAATTAATAACAAAAAACAAATCTATAACTCTTGTAGTTATGTATTTATATAACATAATGTTTAAAATGTATGAATGTAATATCACAAAAGTAAGTATACACTATGTATGATATTTTGACTTGTAATAAAAATGCCTTTTTTAACATTTTATGTTATTTGTATTTAGTGGATTATCCCTAATTTTTTATAACACGTTGAAGCAGCGACTGAATTAAATAAACTAAACGTTGAGTCCCAGAACTGGGAATTTTCGACCATTCTTCAATTATAATATTTTTGCGATCTTATCGCTCGTTTTAGTATATGACGACGATTATCATCTGACGATTTAGGCGGAACTTTAAGTTGCTTTGTATTATACAGCCGCCATTCCTTTACAATGAGAGACGTATATTTTGAATCATTGTCCTGCTGAAAGAAGAATGAATCTGCCAGTTGTAAATATGTGGCGATTTCTTTACCTACTTTTGTAATGTTAAACTTTATCTCATATAATTACATAGCTATACGAATAATAGTTATATTTTTGTTGTTAGTACTTAATGCTATACTAACTATTAATTAAATAAAATAGATTGCTTGATTTTAAAAAAACTTAAAGGCTTATCTTTAATTAAAAAAATATAGTTTACACTTATGTTTGTGATACACTGTATGTTAGATTGCGTTGGCCTTTAAATAGTGAAAAGGTCCGCAGGGACCTGTAACACTGTATGGTATTTTGCTTGATGGGGTGTGTTTTGATGGTTTTGATTGTTAATTTTAGATTATATATAAGGTAATAAACAGGCACAAGAATTTTTTTTTTTTAAATCTCGGTTTTGTTTAGTATAAAAATACATGAGAAAAATTAAATAAATCGCTATTGCGATTATTTCATTCCAGTTCGGTTGTGCAGGTATTGCAACGATGCAGCAATGCTGAATGCTTAGCAAAAACTGCTTTGTTGCAAGTAAAGCAATATGCCCTGGTTTTACGCTAGCGTCCCTACTGCACACGACATAGCTGGCATGACGGCAAATTTGATTGAGACGCAAAAAAGTGCAGCTCCTGCTGTCGGTCTTTTTTCTACATACAAGGACAAAAAATATTTGGGTTTTCCGCTTTTGTATGTTTCAAAATTGTTTTATTCTACCTTTACGTTGAATGCCTCCATTGGTGGTCCGTTTTTCAATATTAGGCAGCGTGAGCAATTGCAAAAATTAACGTAGCTTATCGAGTTCTTTTACTGGCTTAATTTCATTATATATGGTAAATGCAGCAATATCTACGATATTGTAGAACATTGCAAGTGAAAAGCGGTTTGTTGATTGTTTGCAAGAATATGCGCCTAGCATCTAATAAATTGTATCCATGCCGGATTTATTAGCATTGTAATCCAGAATAATCATGGGCTTCATTTTTTCGTTGTGTCTACATCGCAAGTATATTGATACATTGCCTTCGTATTAGCGAAACAGTGAGCTGCAAATTGGACACGTAGGACTTTTCAGGATCATGTGGAACAAATGTTTTATTTGATCGTACTGTTCCAAAAAATTGAAGTTTTCTGCCTCATCAATGTACGCGCCACATCCAATGTGGTGAAAAAATTGTCAGCATAAATTGTGCGGCCTGTATTTGATACACAAAATTCTGCACCATCGCCAATAGCAGCAGCCTTACTGTGAATGATTTTTTTATGAGCATAAATCGATCGTGTGATAATGCGGCTTTGTATATTAAAGCTTGGGTAGGGCCCCACAGTTCTTTAGCAGCCTCATTATTCGCTTTAGACAGCCCAGCATTCAAAACGATATCCAAAAATGCATCGAACTGTTTAAGAGTGATTGTTTTCATTTCTTTTTCTTCGTAGGATTTGCCGAATTCCATAAAGTTGTTACTTCACTGGCTTTTCGATTAAAAATAATTAATAAATAAATAAAATTACTTAATAAATAAACTGAACTTTTCATTTTTTTACGTTTATTGTTATATTTCAGATTAACTTTGACGGCATCTTACAACATTTCTAAAAATACTTTTTACAACGAGATCGCGAAAAAAAAACCGATAACGCTAACAAAAAAGTTGTACTTTATTGAAAAAAATGCGTACAGTTTCTAGAAACTAATTTTTTTATTTCACGCGCAATCGATCTCATACAACTTCATCGCTAAGTAAAACAAAACAACATTTTTTTCTATGCTTCTTAGCTGGTTTACATTTTCTGAGCGAGACAAATATGTGGAATACCAAGAATACAAACACTAAAAAGCCTACAACCAATGTCGAAAATTATAAAATGGCTTGTTTTAAATGTGATTGTGTTTTAGTCTTCTATTGACAGTATGGCCATTTCATGTAAAAATATCAATGTCAAATTTTTGCTCAAGCAGAAAAAAAATAAAGGGTCCGCCATCTAACGTTTTTTTTTTCAACTAGTGCTTATTTCGTGAATGGTAACACTTAGCTCATGTCTGATTTGACAGATAATTAGTTTTATCCTTCCGCTGAACGAATATGCTGGTGTATACACTTGAACAACGCTGGGAAATATTGCGACAGTACTTTGAAAATCATGGTAATGTTGCAGAATGTGTGCGAAAATTCAAATCAGCCGCAAAGCTGATGTCGTTTGGCCACCTCGGAGCTGCGATTTGACACCGTTGGACTATTATATGTGGGGTGTGGTCAAAGATAAGTGTTACGCCATCAAGCCAGAGACAATTGACGCTTTAAAGGACAATATTCGTGAAGCCATTGGTAAAATACAGCTGCACACAATCGATAATGTGCTTAAAAATTGGACCGATCGTATAGGCTACTGCATGGCCAGCCGAGGCAGCCATTTGAATGAAATTATTTTCCATTATTAACCGGAAGGATTGTACTTACAAATAAATAAAAAAAATTAAGAAAATATTCAGTAGTTTTTTTGTATAGCATTTTCAAAAAAAAAAAAGTTATTTGGCGGACCCTTTATAATGTTGTTATTTATTTTATTGTGGAATGAAACTAAAAAGAATGTTCACACATCAATAGAAGTGAAGAACATAAATTCAAGTTAAAATTTCCATTTGAAATTAAAAAAGATATTAATTTCTATTTCAAAGATATTAATCAAAATTCCGAAATTTATATTCCAAAAATGTTTTTTAAAATTCAGAAAAACTCAAATAATATTCAAATTAGCTTTCAGAATTTTAAATAATTTATCATAGATTTGCGTTTTTAAAAAATTTAATTGTAAATAATATTTTCGATAATTCAAATGAAAAATAAAAATTTAAATTTTTTATTTATAAATTTCAATATTAAAAGGGAAAAAATTATTTTCACAAAGTTTAGGAAACTTTTTTATGAAATGATGAAGGTCTATTAAATTAAAAGTATATGAGGCTCATAAAATTATATAAATCTCTTCATCATATCTGTGAAAACTTCATAAATAAATATGATAAATAATCGATGACAAACAATTTATGAAACAATTTCATCAATATAAAGAAACTTTCTTCCCTGAATATACTGCTCCATTATATAAGAAATTTGGCTCAATTCTAAATGTCTCTTCAAAAGCAGTTTCTTTTTTATTTTAAAATATGAAAACAGATTTAAAATCATGAATATATTTTCTCTGAAATTCCACAGCCTTAAGTGAGAGTGTTATGAATGCAGCAACATTTTTGTGTAGGTGTGTTTATAAAAACATCTATTTCGTAATGATTTAATGTTATGTTACTAACGTAACATTACTTAAACACTTTATATTACATTCGCACTAGGAGTATAACTTTTTTGGGGGTGCAAGTTTCGACGGTAATATACAGAGACCGAAAATAACAGTTATCCCGAAAACTTTAACTTAAAAACTCTCTATGTTAGAGTCAACGGAGACGTATACTATTATATACCAATGGATTCGTATTGAAGTGCTCTTTCAGAATCTATGGTGATCTTAAGAAAACGATCTCAACTATACAGTTAAGATTTATTTCTCAACGAAAAAATTAAAGGTTCGGATGAAACTCTTAAGAAGAGAGTTTTATTTTGACTTCATTAAGAAAACTCTTTTGAGGAGTTTTATTTTTTCCGTCTGAAATAAAACTCTTTTGAGGAGTTTTATTTTTTCCGTCTGAAATAAAACTCTTTTGAGGAGTTTTATTTTTCCCGTCAGAAAATAAAGCTCATTTGAGGAGTTTTATTTTAAACTCATTTAAGGAGTTTTATTTTTTCCGTCTAAAATAAAACTCATTTTGTTTATTTTTTTCTTTTTTTATTGACTTCATTTGCTATAATGTGTGTAGTAATTTATTTGTTTAATTTAACGAACATAACTTTTTCTAAATTTTCTGCGGAAAGATTTGAACGCAGGTCGCTCAATACCAATTTAAGAGCAGAGAATGCTCTTTCCACGCTTACCTGGGTTGCAGGTACACACTGTATAGTTTTTGCCAATGTATACAAGTACGGATAGTGTATTCTTTTAGCCTCCCAGAACTCAAAAGAGGTTTATCATGTTATATTGTTCTTTATGCTGGTTGATTAAATGACGCTTTAAATTGCTGACATGATCACCTTTAAAAAACGCTTTTACACAGCCGGCATACATGAGTATTATCAACTTTTTTAAAAAATGTACGACAAGTAATATCGGAAATGGCGACCCATATTCACGATTTAAACCTACTGCAAATGTAAAATTAATAATTAATCATTCAATAAAAACATATGTACATGTGGCACTCACGCGACTTACCTTACTTTTTAAATAGTCTGCCAAAAATGTTTCTATTAAAGTGATCTTCACTACTCAACGTTATAAAGCAATTTGATTTATATTATAAAGAACTAGCAAAAACAAGTATTATTTTTTATAAATTAATACTAGGTAGTTAGATTTGACCTAACGGTAATAAATTCTTTTGCTTTAGCATAGTAAAATATAAAGTTAATATGCAAATTGAGTGATAAGCAGATGATAATAATGATAATAAACAATGAACCCAATAGGAAACTTTAACTAGGGTATACAATTTGGACCGAATTTATTATTTTACCTACTTGCGAATAGCAAAAATGCATAACAAAAACCTGCCGTTTTAAATTGTTATTGTTTTTTTTCTTATCTCTTAATGCAGTTGCAACTGGGTTTTATTCAGCTAGTTATGATAAATAAAGATATAAGAAGTAAAACAATAACCATTTAATAATAGGAATCAAAAAATAACAAATTAAAAACCCACATGCCTTTAATTTGAATGACGATTTTTTCAATTGCAATGCAAGTGATTAGGTTACACTGCATTGCAATTGAACATTTACATAAAATGAGTTTTATTCTCTGACGGAAAAAATAAAACTCCTCAAATGAGTTTAAAATTAAACTCCTCAAATGAGTTTTAAAATAAAACTCCTCAAATGAGTTTTATTTTAGACGGAAAAAATAAAACTCCTCAAAAGAGTTTTATTTCAGACGGAAAAAATAAAACTCCTCATATAATAGTATACGTCAACGGAGACGTATACTATTATATACCAATGGATTCGTATTGAAGTGCTCTTTCAGAATCTATGGTGATCTTAAGAAAACGATCTCAACTATACAGTTAAGATTTATTTCTCAACGAAAAAATTAAAGGTTCGGATGAAACTCTTAAGAAGAGAGTTTTATTTTGACTTCATTAAGAAAACTCTTTTGAGGAGTTTTATTTTTTCCGTCTGAAATAAAACTCTTTTGAGGAGTTTTATTTTTTCCGTCTGAAATAAAACTCTTTTGAGGAGTTTTATTTTTCCCGTCAGAAAATAAAGCTCATTTGAGGAGTTTTATTTTAAACTCATTTAAGGAGTTTTATTTTTTCCGTCTAAAATAAAACTCATTTTGTTTATTTTTTTCTTTTTTTATTGACTTCATTTGCTATAATGTGTGTAGTAATTTATTTGTTTAATTTAACGAACATAACTTTTTCTAAATTTTCTGCGGAAAGATTTGAACGCAGGTCGCTCAATACCAATTTAAGAGCAGAGAATGCTCTTTCCACGCTTACCTGGGTTGCAGGTACACACTGTATAGTTTTTGCCAATGTATACAAGTACGGATAGTGTATTCTTTTAGCCTCCCAGAACTCAAAAAGAGGTTTATCATGTTATATTGTTCTTTATGCTGGTTGATTAAATGACGCTTTAAATTGCTGACATGATCACCTTTAAAAACGCTTTTACACAGCCGGCATACATGAGTATTATCAACTTTTTTAAAAAATGTACGACAAGTAATATCGGAATGGCGACCCATATTCACGATTTAAACCTACTGCAAATGTAAAATTAATAATTAATCATTCAATAAAACATATGTACATGTGGCACTCACGCGACTTACCTTACTTTTTAAATAGTCTGCCAAAAATGTTTCTATTAAAGTGATCTTCACTACTCAACGTTATAAAGCAATTTGATTTATATTATAAAGAACTAGCAAAAAACAAGTATTATTTTTTATAAATTAATACTAGGTAGTTAGATTTGACCTAACGGTAATAAATTCTTTTGCTTTAGCATAGTAAAATATAAAGTTAATATGCAAATTGAGTGATAAGCAGATGATAATAATGATAATAAACAATGAACCCAATAGGAAACTTTAACTAGGGTATACAATTTGGACCGAATTTATTATTTTACCTACTTGCGAATAGCAAAAATGCATAACAAAAACCTGCCGTTTTAAATTGTTATTGTTTTATTTCTTATCTCTTAATGCAGTTGCAACTGGGTTTTATTCAGCTAGTTATGATAAATAAAGATATAAGAAGTAAAACAATAACCATTTAATAATAGGAATCAAAAAATAACAAATTAAAAACCCACATGCCTTTAATTTGAATGACGATTTTTTTCAATTGCAATGCAAGTGATTAGGTTACACTGCATTGCAATTGAACATTTACATAAAATGAGTTTTATTCTCTGACGGAAAAAATAAAACTCCTCAAATGAGTTTTAAAATTAAACTCCTCAAATGAGTTTTAAAATAAAACTCCTCAAATGAGTTTTATTTTAGACGGAAAAAATAAAACTCCTCAAAAGAGTTTTATTTCAGACGGAAAAAATAAAACTCCTCAAAAGAGTTTTCTTAATGAAGTCAAAATAAAACTCTCTTCGTAAGAGTTTCATCCGATCTTTTATTTTTACGTTGAGAAATAACTGTTTTTGGATGTTTTTTTTCTTTTTAAGCCACAAAATAACTGTTATAAAAGAAGTTTTTTGATATCACTTATAACCGTTACGGTCCCTGGTAATATATAATATTTGTACTATATACATTGTATATTTTGTACTAAGGTCGGAGGTCGCCGATTGAAGTTTCAAAGTTGCACTCGTTCTATTATTTTATTTGAATTAAAAAATATGAAATGATGAGAAAAAATTAAAAAAAAAAAATTATGATCGCAACACATCAAATCTAATATATTTTTGGACGTATATTACAAATATTAAATGCTAATTAAAATTTGTGTTGTGGAATTCGCGAAGTAGGTAAATTTTTCTACAAAAAAGTGTAAAACTTTGATCAAAAAGTTTACATACACATATATTTTATTATTTTTTTTTTTAAGAGAAGCAACACTCAGAAGACTCTTCCTATTTATTAATGTGTTGCTTTCTTTGGAAAGTGGAGAGATGAAAGGTGGGGAAAGATGAAGGTCTTTAAACATGGCAACAGTGTATTTTCGTGAGATGATAAGTCTTACAGCAGTTGTTGCTCGCCACCTGAAGGAGAGTTGGAGAATTATTGAAGCTTTTTGGTTTATAGCCCTGATTCTATTTTACTTCGGTGGTGTTAAGTGCTATGGGAACACCAAAGGCAGGCTCCGCGATACATATGAGGGATAGAAAACTCATACATTTTATTTTTTTAAATTAATGTTGCCGTCACCGGGAATCGAACCCGGGACCATCTGTGTAACAGTACAACGCGCTAACCATTACACCACAGCGCCCATTTGCATGAATACATTTCTGTGGTGGAATGTGCATTTATGTGAAATATGATTTTTGTTAAAAAATTGATTTTAATAAGCTAAATATTAGTGAAAACCCCAAAACAAACTAAATTTAAGTTTGAATTTTAACTTTTTTCAGACAATTGCAATAATTTTTTTCAGACAGTTGCAATTAATACTATAATTAATATGCAATTTTATTTAATTTAATTGTGAAAGGCGTGGTAGAGAAGAATGAGTGTATTTTCTAAAAATCATAACTACATTGCAAATTTTCAATTTTTTCTGAATCAGACTGCGCAGTTTCTGGTATTGAACCTTCGTCAGTGACCCTGTTTTTTTTTCTGAATTTTTGAATAATGTAATATTTGTTTTGTTTTTATTTATTTTTTTATTTATTTTTGTTATGTTTATTTTTAAGTTCAACTGAATGGATATCTGCTATTCTATTTAAAAACTAAATCATGATGAAAGTCCTTCTTAAGTAGATAGCTAAACTATTTTAAAGTTGGTTTTTTTCATGTAATTAGTAAAAGTTAGCGTAGAAAATTGCGAATAATTTCAAATCCACTTTTTTTTCGATTTCAGATTCGTAACCTTCATTAAAATTTAGCTCACGTTTGAGAATATGTTCATAAAAGGCGTGCAAGAGTTGGATTTACATATATATCTTTTTAGAAAATTTTAGAATTTTAACAAAAATAAGTACACTACGAGAAAACAGTTTCATTATCTTGTTCATAAATAGTTTGTCATCAATTATTCATTATATTTTTATTAATACGATAAAAAGTTTCATTTATTCATAAACTTTGTGATTTTTTTTTTTCTTTTTATTGAAATTTAGAAAATAACATTTGTAATTAAAGGCTGAAACAAAATTGGCCTAAGTGACCTTAGTCAGGTGTTGGAATGAAACGGAATTTGGAAATATAATTATTTAAACACAAAAAAAAATTATTTTCATTTCATACCAACACCTGAGTTAGTTAATCTAATTATGTTTCAGCCTTTAGACTTTTGAAAACGAAAAAAAAAAAAAAATAGAAATAGAAATAGAAATTATTTGTAATTCTGAAACATCAACAAAACATTATTTAATGTGTTCTTAATCTTAAAAAAAGCTATTTTTAATGCAATATGAAAAGCTTTATAACGTTTAATAATATCTCTGAAACATTTCATAAAAATGTATAAATCTGTCATTAAAATTTATAAAACTACGAAAAATTTTCATATATTTTTATATATTTTTTCATATATATGATGAAGCTTTTTCGCCACGTGTATAATTAAAAAAATAAAACGTCCAAATAATACAGCTATTTTTTTTTTTTTTTTAATTTGTATCTCATATTTCTTTTTGGCACATAAATTTAGACAAGACTGCAAAGTCAACTCAAAGTTTGTGAGAGTTTCTGCCAGAGACAAATTAATAATTTTTAAAAGTTAACATTATCTTCACTCAGCAAAAAATAACCTGGATTTGGTAAGCAGTAGCTACATTTGTATGCTTCCGAAATAGCACTTCACCGCCTTGCATAATATAAAGCAATTAGGGAAACCATTCCGAAGTGCTTTCCAAAAAGCGTTCTCTGAAGCAGTGAATAATGCTTACAATGAAGCAATATCGAATGCATACCATGAAGCATAATTGTTGTCAACATACAAAAAAAGCGCTTCTTTTTGCCTAAGAAGGCATGGATTTATTGCTTTATGAACTAATCGCTTTTCTCCTGCTGAAGAGAGACATGCCAAGTGGGACATCGCGAACACATTTCATGCCTTCTGGATTTGCTTTGTAATTAAATAATGCTTTCCGGAAGCGCTTCTGAGTAAGCACTATTTTTGCTAGGCAAGCTCTAATATTAACGAATTTAGATGAAACTTGGCACAAAGTCTTTAAAGACATTAAGGCATACTATTAAAAATCAAACTTTAATTATTTTTTTTTGTACCAAACTATTTTGTACTGATAATAAAATCCGTATTTAAGCCATAATGACTATTTCGTACATGCTTCATTTCTGTATTATTCTTCATATAATACCTATTTTATTGATTTATTTATTGTATCATTGCGTTGACATTGCAACAAAATATGTTTTATGAAAAACAATTTTTAAATGAGAAATCGTAAAATAAAAGTTTTTCGTGAAAACGAGAACAAAATGTGTCGAAATAATTTAAAGTTTGTAAAAATATAATTTAAAAAAAGTAGATAAAACTAACAAAAAATGTTAAGTTGTTAGCCACCTAATCGCGATATGTCCAAATATATAGTGGAAAACAATTTTGTATTCAAGATAATATAAGACAAATACAAAAATTTAGGGATTTGAGGAAATACATTACAAAACCCTGATAATTTTTTTATGTTATGATGTAATTTTGTTTAAAATGGCTTTTTTTTTGTTGATGATAATAGTTAGTTCTTCACAAATTAATACTAATGTTCCCAGGAAAAAAGTGAAATACTTTTAAATGGATTCCATTTTTAACAATATACAAATAATTTTCAAATAGTTTAAAATTCACTGCCAAAGCTGGTTCATGCACACAACAATATTTTTTCCACTGGAAAAAAGTTGTTTTAGAGTATTAAACTACTGACAACATGTAACATCATATCGTTGTCTTATATTAAAACGGAGCTATCTACTTCGATACAAGTGTTCAGGAGAGGGAAAAATCTGTTGAATACTACTGAATGCTACATGTAATTGTTCCTTAATAATTCGTAATATTAGATGATGCTGAACATAATTTTCGAAATAATGTTAAATAGATAGATACCATGGAAGCTGTGTTGTGCGTTCTCGCCGTTCTCAAAAGTTAGCTCTTGTTTTCCCGATATTCTCTTTGTTGGGGCTACTGAGCTGTTCCTATTTGCCGTCAGTGTCTTTGGATGATGGGGTAAAAACTTGTCGGGGTCTTCTTTGGTCACACAGCGGCACTTCCACGTACCCTCAATAAAACGCACTTTCCTTTTTCTTTATATTATTGGTGGAGAACTATGGTCTCCCTTCCGTTATTTATAATATTTTTTATTTTAAAAATATACTTTAACTTTTATTTTATTTTTCTTTTTATGGCAGCTTGTTTGGCTCTTTGGTTGTTCAAAAAAAATGAGAATGAAAAAAGACTTGTTGCCCGTGATGTTAACAATCGCCGATTACCCAGTTACCGATTAATCATATCCGACTACTCAGCATCTGTCACCAAACAAACGGGTACTCGCTGGGTAGTCGTTCTGGAGTATCAGTTTCACATCGCAGTAAAAAAGTGGCAAATTTGGGCAACCGACGTTTACGCCATGCAATGGGTTGCAAGACGTAAACACTCTTATTTTCGTTATTGAAATAACATTAAATCTGGAGTTTAATTAAGGAATTTTAGTTTTATTATGCTATTAATGAATAGCAATGTCCATTTAATTTAATCGAATGTGTGTCTAAGCTTTTTCCAATATTCCAAACCGTTCGATTTCTTTGCGACATTTCCCGAAGAGCCTTTTCCCCTATATTTCAAATAATTAAAAAATGTATCAGCTCTGGGTCCACTATGTAGGCAATATTTTTGTTTTCTTTTTTCAGTACTTTTACCCTGCGTACAAATAAATCAATTTTTCGTAAATTAAAGGCAAGTTTTCAATTTAATTACTAAATTAATTTTTAACAAAACTTGTTAACCCTTAAACGTGAGCAACTAAAAAAATACACGCAGAAAACAGTTTTGTAATTGCAACCGAATTTCTTGCCAACCGAATTTTGTGGTTCCACTTACTATCATTATTATTAAATTTTAATACTATTGTATCAACCGACAGTTATTTAAAAATTTCGAATTTTTATTGTAACAATTGAATATTTTATGTTTGTGGACAAAAATTAATTTTATTAATAAAATTACTTTACTTTACCTCCAGCCTAAACATAATTTAAATATGTTTTTTTTTTTTTTAAATTTCAACCTTAAATATTTTCTTGTTTCAATTAAATTAAATTATTGAATAAAGATTTAATTTTATTGGTTACAATGGAACTCCAACTAATTTATTCACTACGTGTACGTGTCTCTTTTTTTTTTTGCTCCTTTAAAACATGTCCGAAGTTCACTAAAATCTGCGAGTTCGGGTCGGGATACCTTCCTTGTAAGTAACTTAATGTAATATATTAACTTTTTTATTTAAAAATTAGATATTTTAACTTACAACTTCAGCGCTTTTGTAAAGTGAACTTTTTGATTATCGCGTAAAAGTAATACCGAATTTCATAACACATTTTCATGTATACAAATACGCCGTATACAGTTTAATATTTTTTTATAAATGCAAAAACTTATACCCCTTTTGTGCTCTTTTCTATTTAAATCACAAAAAATAAATAGAAAAGGTATGTTAGTGTTGCGGTGTTTAACAAAATGAAAACGTTTGTGTTGATATAGCTTTTTTTTAGCTTTTAAAAGGAAAAGAATGTATAACACAACGTTCCTATAAAAATATGATAGTTGGAGTTAAAAATAAAATTAACTACGGAACACAAGATTGCATGTTTTGTTTGCCTATACTAAGGTTACAGCATACACTCAAATGGTAAAAAAAATAGTATTTCAGAAATATTTCTTTGTACATAATTACACATTAATTTTTCCTCAACTGTATGGTTATGAATTTTGATATAAATTTGATATGAATTTTGGTAGAAAAAACAAAAGGCGATTGAAATTTACGAACAAAACAAATTCATATAAAGAACCTCAAATGCATAAACGAATTGTTTACACACTTTTCTTTGGCCAGTAAAATAAAAATTTTATTAAAATTATATATTAGCCTTATAATTAATATGAATGTTTAGTAATTAATACTATCATATGCGTGATTGGTGCTAAATCAATTAAAATAATATTAGTTAGTACACTAGACTTCGTAATTAATTTATTTTATATGGTAATTTTTGATATATTTATACAAAATGAATCATTGAACGGTAAATTTACATAACACACTAAAAATTATATTAATGTCACATGCTTTAAATGTCAACCCCCATTAAAGGTCTGAAAAGTTGTAGTAATAAATAAATTAAAAAAATTCTATATATGAAATTATAAATATGAAATTTTTTTTTCCTAGTATGCTTAAAACGCTAAAGTGGCGTATCATTCTTGTAATGAACAAAAAGAGTATATAAATAATTTTTTTTTTCTTTTTGTTATCTTATATATATGTATGTACATACAAATTGATCCGAAGAATCGACCATCTACATTTAAATAATTATATCAAATTAGATATAATTTGATAAAATTTTATACGAGATTTGTCAATGTCCGGGACATTTAAGTATATCTAATTAGATCTAAATATTTCTGATTTTGTATTATTTAGCTTTTTGTGACTTGAAGTTATGCTTAAAAGTATTAAAGTTGAAAATATAATTTTTAAAATTCAACCATTTTAAAAACCCATTTTGTTTAAATGAAACATAACGAAATGTTTAAAAATTAACCAGACAAATTTGAGTGTTTCAAAAATACATAATTAATTGGGGTTGTCTTATAAAATGTATAAGTGCAATTAATGTTTATCCCGATGAAAATAAATTTAAATAACAAATATGCAGGTGCTTGTGCAAATTTAAATGTAACTGACACTAGTAGAAAACATATGATTTTCTATTGTTGATTTACTTGAATAAACGTCACTACATTGCTAGGTCTGTCAAAAAAACAGAGTAGTATTTGGATGATGACAAAGCCAATTGTGACAATTTTTTGTTGTTGTTTTTGTTTTTTCTTTGATATTTTTAATTTTGAATCTCGCTCCTAGACGAGGACAAGAAATTCTCATTGAGTTTGTGATTTAACATAACAAATATCTCTAGAAATTCTAATAACAAAGTCCCCTGAAGATTTCCTTGGGCAGGAATGAAATCCGGATAGGGACACGCCTACATCAGATTGCTTTTCACAATTTGTTAAATAAGTTTTGGGGACTTTAGCACATTTAATTACTATAAGTGCAATTAATGTTTATCCCGATGAAAATAAATTTAAGTACCAATTTTTTATTTAAAGTTATGTAAAAGAAATAACTTATAAATGATTTTGTTATATGGTTATATATGAAACCATATGTAGTAAAGCCTTAACAAGCATATATCTTAATTTGATGTTGAACTTTACACTCAAAAAAAAAAGTTTGTAAAGTCAGCAAAAAATTTTGCTGAGTCAGCAAAATTTTAGTCAGGAGGGTGCTAGCAAAAAAAATGCTAATGTCAGCAAAATCTTTTGCTGAAAATCAGCGAGCTGATTTTTAGCAACAAAATTAGTAGATTCAGCAAAAGTTTTGCAAACACTTAGTAGATTAGAAATAAAAAAAGCCTTGCTAAAAATTAATAAATTTTTTGCTGAATTTTAGTAGACTGAAAAAAACGCAAAAAAATTGTAGAAAAATTCTAATTTAGTTAATTTATTTGCTGAAAATCATAAAAATATTTTTGTGATTCTATTAAAAATAATTTACAAAAATTACGAAATATAAAAATTTTCATTTTCCCACATTGACGACATGAATTAATTTAATATCTGAAAATATATAGAAATAAATATATATAACATAACAAAAATTTTCTTTCATCTACTTACATCAATGGTAGTCTAAATGATGCTTTCTTTTAAAGGACGCAACTGCCGAAGATAATTATAGAAACGAAACGAAAAAATAAACAAACACAAACGAAACGAAAAAAAAACAACCCTTTTTTTGCAATAAAAAAAGGGAACTATAAAAATACCTAAGATGTGTGTCTTTGTCTTTCGCTTTACTCTGTCTACATGTCTGTATATGTTTGTTTGTTTGCAATTTGACCACACTAGATTATAAATCTATTAACATTTATTATAGAAATACATATTAAATTTAAATATTTTCTTTTGTCTTTTATTAAATTAATAGACAATTATTTTCACAAGCCGGTGACAACGCAAAATTTAAGTTGTTTTATGTATGAAAAACAGATACAAAAGCCTTCCATGGTTGATTTTTTTATATGTCTTATTAGAGTTGTACTTTTTAGAATCATTTTCCTCTTATCTACTACATCTTGACATGCCGCGACATCTGTTTCATTCTGCGTATTTCTTTCAATCTGGTTGTCGTCCACACTATTAATGTGCTTATCAGCACAATTTTTTTTTGGCAAAATTAATTAGTAAAACATTAGTATATTAGTAAAGCATTAGTATAAAACAGTTAAGTGCTGAATAAGTATAACAAAAATTTTAGCTGAAAACACGATTTTAGCAAAAAAAATTTGCTAAAAAATAGTATACCTGATTTACAAAACGTTTTACTAACTTTTGTACTGACTTATTTTTTTGAGTGTAGCAACATATAAATGGTATGTATTATGTATAAAGCTGTATAAAATTTTAAGGAAAATAATTTCAATGAAAATTAATCAAGTTCGAGGCCATATTCTATATTTCTTTATTAGGATATTGTCCTAACAAATAATCTATAGAGCTTTTGTTTCAAATTTATTCTGTGACCCTTTCAGGAATGTGTTTATAGATCGATTTCGGAAATTTTCTAGGTTCCCATCATCAGAACACGTTTTGAAAGAATTTTGGTTTCAAATTAAAATTTCTAATAAATCGCGTCGTAATTATTTCTTAAAGCAATGCAAGTTCACATCCAATAGAGAGTAATTTCTACTTTTTTATAATATAATATGTAGCGATGAAGTTGAACTTGAACGTGGTCACTGAAACCTTTCATTAAACATATGCAAGTTTTCCTAAACTTTTATGAAAAATATAACTTATTATAACAAAATTTCCAATCACTCAATAAAGAAGCTCTAATAAAAAAACTAGTTTCATAAAAAGTATAAAGCTTTTCATTAATTAAAAAAAAAAAAAATTGTCGTTCACATACAACACGTTCGCGTTCAACATAAACTGCTTCATGCACATAACAATACTTTTTCTACTCCAAAAAAGTTGTTCTAGAGTAGTTGAACTACTGACAACACTGAACATCCAGTGTAAAATAAATCAGAGTTTGAGCTAACTTGCAACTACTTCAGTGGCTTAGCCCGCTGTTTGGAGTGTTTTTTAAGGTGTTTATTGGGTGGCCTTCGTGAAGAAAAATTTTATTAGTTCACAGAAAATTTTCATTATATTTCGTTCACAAAAATTCTCTCTTCAAAAACTTCGAAACTGAAAGAGATTCTGTAATTATTTTTTTTTTAAATTTATTAAATTTTATTATTATTTGTGTATCTATAATTGTCAGATTGTCTCTATATGATAAAATTTTCAGCAATCTGCGTCTGTAAGAATCAAACCTGAGCTCTTCTTACATTACAAACGTAACAATACCAAGTCATGACCGTTTAGTGATCACACCGAAGTATCGCCTCGAATCTAATGCAGCTTAATTGCAGTTTTATTTCGGATTAGCTTTTTCTGTTATTGTATATTATACTCAGAAGTGACAACACTAACAACACAAATATTCTATTTTTAGATTTTTGTTTATTTTTCTAATCTCCTCCGTCTCTATTTCACAAAAAAATATTTTGATTTGATTGCGGGTAATGTGGAATAGTCTTTCACATGAGCATGTAGACTTTTTGGGTACTTAAGGGTTTTCGTGTGTAAGTTTTTTTTCCAATATATATAATGCAGTTTTGTTATGGACACAGTTCAACAACAATTCAATTAATATTTTAACATCGACTTTGTAAATGTATCGTCTATACTTTGGCAGAAAACTACAAAAATAAAATTGCTATTCCACAGTACCCGATCTTACTCTATATTCTCAAAAAAAAAATTACATGATACGAAAATATTTCGAAGGGAATGATGTAAATATTAAAATTGAGATCTTTTAAAAACTGCATATGAGAAAATATTTTTTTTGTCAGTTTTGAAATCAGCGTTCATAGAGGTTTTATTAATATATATCTGTTTCAAAGCGATGTTTTTTTTCATTTAATTTTTTTTTTTAGTTGATTTTGATTTGATTAGGACCTACAATTTGTGTCATTCTTAATTATTTAGCAGTTAACTGTATGTTACTGTTTTGTAATGCAAGATTATTTGTAACTCACACACATACTCAAACACTTATAAATACACTTTTACACACATTTATTTTCTATGGAAATTTATAATTTTTTTCTTACATACGTAGTACTGTGTTATTGTGTTTGTGTTTTTGTTGTTGTTGTTTTTTTTTTTTTTTGTTGTTGTGTAGTTATTTACGTATGTGTGTGTTTTTTGTTCACTGTGTTGCACTTTCATCAGCAACCATATCACGTTTTTGTTATAAATTTATTTTATTTTTCTTATTTTATATTTTTTCACATTTTCTGTATTTTCCGGGGTTTGTTATTTCGGTTTTTGTTAATGTCTGCATGTGAGCTTAAAAAACCGTTTTTTTTTTTGTATTTTCAATTCACATTCACTTTAATATACCTTTAGTTGTTTAATAAAATATTCTGAACATTTTGCGGTTTTTCATCGCCCGTCTGTCTTCCTGCATGATTTTTAATCAAATTTATTGTACATTTTTTTAGTATCTTTTATGTGAAGAATTGTTCTTGGTAAATTTCAATACTCGTATGTTGCAAAATAAATTGAATGCAGTAAAAAGAAATACAGGATTTTTAAATTAAATAAAGTCATACAATATACAACATTTATGTGTGAGTCTAATATTTTAGTTATGATGGTATTAAAATAAAGCAAAATGGAAATTGTGGTTGACATTCCAATTGCCAAAAGAATGCCTGGGCAAATGAAGATTCTTAGATTTTAATACATTTCTAAAAAAATATGTAATATGAACCATTTATTTTGAAAGTTGTATGAGTCCACTTGTATGTAAATTGAGATATAAAAGGTTGTGCGTTTCTACGTGCTTTAAAGAATTGTTAAAGAATTTGTGCACGCCTATCTTATCACCATGTACCAGACACTCATGCAAATGCATGATTTTCCCCTTAAGTTTTAGAACAACCTAAGAAAAATATCTTTCCGAAATAAAGAATTTGTGTTAAAATAGGACATGTTTTTAATAGCATATTTTTGCACATTTTGCTATAAATGCATATTTTTTCATATTTTTCTTTAAACGGGCACTTTCATTGCATATTTTTACTTATTATGCTTTGAATACATATTTTTACTTTATTTAGCTTAAAATGTAAATTCTTACTGCGTTTTTCATATCTTTTCGGTTTGTTCCCGATCTTGACCTTAACTCAAATACTTTCAAAATAGCAAACTTTGAATACTATGTAGGTAAACCCCACTGCAAATGGAGTTAAAAACAAATGTAATTTCACTTGAAGAAAGGACGACTAACATTTCAGAAAATTCAACTAACATTGTAAAGGGTCCGCCAAATAACTTTTTTTTTTGAACTCCTGAACCAATTGGACTTTGTATGGCGTCATACCAAGGTCTTTATGCAAAATTCGTCTCAATGATGTCTCCGAAATGTTCAATTGTTGAGAACGACGGTGAATTGATGTTGATGGCGCTTCACGCACACTTTCTGCCACAGCAGCAATATTCTCGGGTGTACGCACTGTTTTTGGCTTTTCACGCTTTGGTTTATCGATGAGGATGCCAGTTTCTTTCACTTTTTTCACAAGATAACGAACATACGTTCCATATTCGTTCAGCGGAAGGATAAAACTAATTATCTGTCAAATCAGACATGAGCTAAGTGTTACCATTCACGAAATAAGCACTAGTTGAAAAAAAAAACGTTAGATGGCGGACCCTTTAGTAAACATTTAACACATATGGAGTAAAAATAAAAAAAAATATTAATGTTTTATTTTTTTAAATAAAAAAAAGTACTGTATACAATGAATGTAAAATCATAATACAGTAATTTGATGTGGTTTGTTTTTTTAAATGAACACCAATTTTAGTCAAAAATGAAATTTTTTCTACAAATGACTAACTTTCACTTAAAAATATACAGTGGGGAGCTCTTGTGGGTACATGTAAGTACTTTTTACACCTAAAGATTCAGGCCGAAAAATGTTTGACACTAGAACTAAATTATACTTTTCTAAAGGTATAAGGTACGCTGAATCCAAATCTGGCCTTAGATTCACTCTTCGACATCAGGCGTTCGAGCTATATTAACGAGAAAAGTATATTTTTTGATCAAAATGCTCCGATTTTTGACCTTCCTGGAATACATTTTTCATAATACTTGGAACGTCACCTGAACAACCCAGCAAAACTTTGGTAATGTATGCGATAAAGTAATGCATTACCTTGTAATGTGTACTCCTTACCTGTATCATTATTTTCGAACAAGAAGTAATGAGGTACCGATAATTGAACACTCATGGATTACCTTGTAATAAGACCTCATTACATTTTACATTACTTCAAAACATAAAATACTGACTTACCGATCATCAATTACATAATGCATGAATTATAAACATAAATTAATTATTAATATATATTTTTGAAAATCTATTTATAGACACATTACTTTGTGATTTTTTGTAAGCCTAATGGTAAGGTGTATATTTTTGAAATCACGAACGAAAACACGAAGCACAACAACTCATCTACATTTTAAGCAATAAATTATTGTATGTATCGACAGTTGGTAGAGTTCTCGCCTAACTAATTGTTAAATAGCAGAGACGTCAGGTTCGAATCCCAGCATAACCATGTATTTATTTAATAAAAAAAGTTTTTTAAATTTATTTTATCGGGATAAACATTAATTGCATTTATAGTAATTAAATGTGCTAAAGTCCCAAAACTTATTTAACAAATTGTGAAAAGCAATCTGATGTAGGCGTGTCCCTATCCGGATTTCATTCCTGCCTAAGGAAATTATTTATTTAATTAAAAAAAATATACCTGTAAAAAAAAAATTTTATGCATTTTTTTTTATGAAAATCTATTTATAGACACATTACTTTTTCCCACCATGCAACCATATAAGTAACCAGTTACTTTACCCCCTACAAGGTAATGAGTTACTTTGAGGCTCATCGCCTGTATTATTCATCAGTGAAGTAACGTGTAAAGTAATGCATCAAGCCCTATGGCGATGCATTACTTTACCCATGATTTGGTAATGTGTGGTTTTGCTGGGAAACTACTCTTACCATTTTTTTTTCAGTTTTTTTCAATTTTTAAGATAACTTATTTCCTTACGACATTATTGTAAATTGACGTTGTAACAGCAATTTTAAAGTCCCTCAATGCAAAATTTTAAAAAATTCGAATTTATTATCATGTTCAACGGACGATAATGTCATAAGGAAATAAGTTATCTTAAAAATTGAAAAACTGAAAAAAAAAATGGTAAGAGTAGTTTGTTCAGGTGACGTTCCAAGTATTATGAAAAATGTATTCCAGGAAGGTCAAAAATCGGAGCATTTTGATCAAAAAATACACTTTTCTCGTTAATATAGCTCGAACGTCTGATGTCGGAGAGTAAATCTAAGGCCAGATTTGGATTCAGCGTACCTTGTACCTTTAGAAAAGTAAAATTTAGTTCTAGTGTCAAACATTTTTCGGCCTGAATCTTTAGGTCTAAAAAGTACTTACATGTACTCACAAGTGCTCCCCTCTGAATATACAACTCAAACAACTACAAATATTTACAGCGGAAGTTCAATGAGTGCACACAGAGAAAAATTTAGCTATACACAGAGGGAATTCATTGGATTAGTTTTAATGCAATTTTTTACTTAACTAATGAAGTTTTCTTCTCAATGTGAATCAAAAATTTCTTAAACTTCATGAAAAAGCTTCATAATTTTAATGAACCCACTTATAGTAAAACTTTTAAATTATTTTTTTTTTTTTAATTATATGCAATTTTTCATTAAAGTTTATGAAAAAACTGCATTCATTTATTGAAAAGTATCAATGGACGAGCTTCAGTGACAATTCACAGATCTAATGTAAAAAATCATTGCTACAATACAGATAATTCTCGCTGTGTACAGTTAATCTAGAATTACTTCAATTACCTTAAAATATAAAACAAACAGCTTAATTTATGAGGACGATATTTTTAAAATTTGAGCGGAATCTGGTAAAAATTAAAAATTTGTGAAGAGAACATCCAAACTGAATACAGAAAAAGGGTATATGTACAAAGTACATATACCCCTGCATGGTGGATCTTGCACATAGATGGTGGATCTTGCACATCAAACAAGTTTTCAATTTATTTTTTGATCAATGGTTATAATCTTTAACTTCAAACTCATATGTATATTAGCTATCATGTAGTGAGTAAACTAGTTCATATGATTGTTCGATGTTTGGCATGGGATTGTTGCCGCTTTCAAAACGTGTTCTGATGATGGGAACCTAGAAAATTCCCGAAATAGAACTAACAACACATTCCTGAAAGGGTCAAATAATAAATTTGAAAACAAAAAACTCTATAGATTATTTGTTAGGACAATATCCTAATGAAGAAATATAGAGTATGGCCTCGAACTTGAATAATTTTCATTTTCATTGCACAATTAAAGGTCGGAAAAAAAAAACATAATTTTTATTTTTAATAAAAATTATAACAAACTTGTTAACATTTTTCTTTGATAAATTTTCGCGAAATTTACGTTTTATTGAGGATATTGGTCATAAAATTTTTTATAACTATATTTTCTTACTTTCCCATACAGGTTGCTACCCCCCTTGCTTTTTTGGTAATAACTAGGGCAAGGAATTTCATGCAACTAAAAATAAGCGCTTAAAATATTTAGTAAAAATCCAAAATATACTCTTAAAATATTATAAAAAAACATATAATATCACTAATAAACCAAAAATATGCACTGAAAAAAAAAAAAAAAAAAATAGATTTATTATTCGATCTTGTTGGTTTAAAAAAAACTTAACTTTAATTATTACAAATTCCAATTAAATTGAAAATATGCAAAATATGCAACAAAAAATGACTAAATATGGCATAAAATAGAGTTTATAGCTAAATATGCTAAAATAAGCATTAAAAAGAAAATATGAAATAACAAATCGATGCCATTTTGTTACAAATTCTTTGATTCGGAAAAGTGTTTGGTCAAAACCGATGTTGGGCTACTGACTACAAACATGCCTTCGCATGAAATTCCTAGCCCTAGTCATAAAATCAACGTATCGTTGCACAGTGGGGTATTTTAATTAATAATGTTAATAAATCTAGGACTTTTAAACGAATTATCCGATCGCACACTGGTCGAAATCATTGATCTAACGGCGCTTAAGTCAAAAATTAAATCTTAAAATCGTTAAATGTTTTGCATTGTATCGATTACCGATACTTATCTGAGAAACTCTGCGTTTTTACTTTTATTTTGCTTTCAATATTCGCTCAGCTGTTAGCTGTCAAACATAAAGTTTGCTGCAGCAAGTGCATTTTAGGAATTTGGCGCCTAATTACTCAGTGCGTGTTTCTTGTCACCTTTAAGTCAATTGTTTATCAATTTTGAGCCTAAAAGTTGTAATTGAAAGACAAAGGTATGTATTAACTAAAAAATAAATGTTTGTGACCTGTGTGTATCTAGTTTAGTAGTAGTGAATTGTAGAAGTTGGAATTTGTGATAGGGCGTTTAAAGTGTTATATACTATTGTTTCATTTAGTGCAACTTTTGGCGTTCGATCGTGTTCCGTCCAATTCTTTTTTTGTTTATTAATTTGGATTATTGTTGTTGTGAATCGTCCAATATGGCATGCCAGTTCGCGCAATGTATTTGGTTAATTAATTTTTTAGGCACAATGAATGTTTCCAAACTCACACTTTTCTTAATTTGGCACAATGAAAACATCCCAACTAGAAAATTTTCGGCTGTGGAGGACCACGTATTTAACAATATAATAGACAAAACAAAGTATGCTGAAGAACAGTGCCAAGAAATAAAGAGAAAGTTGCGGAGCTTTATAAGCAAATTAGTTGAGAAGTGGAAGAGTTGCCACAGAACATTATCTTATTTTGAAGAACGTAACAAAGAATGGTTGGACAGTGAAATAATATTAGTTGATCCTATAAGTACCACTTCTTTTGGACGACCTGCAAAGGATTTCACAGAATGTACCTCTAAAACCCAAGTCAAAAAAGTTTCACAGCTTGTAAATAAAACTTCTTCCCATGAACTTATGGTAGCGACGCGCGTAAGTTTACACAAAGCAGGAAAGAGAAAAGCTTCAGATGTGGTGTCCATGGTACATTCTGATACCGAGGTCGCAGCAAAAATTCAAAAAACCATTACTTCTACGGAAAAAAATTCTATTCCATACAGCCCTGATGAAGCTTTAGCTCTTTACGTGGACGGGGATTTCACAAAACACTCGTATAAATTAATGCAATCTGGTGCAAAAATAAGAAACTCAAACATATATCCAACATATGATGCATTGTTATTAGCAAAAAAGAAGTGCTATCCCGTCGGAGTCCAAATAACCGACACATCTGCTGAAGTGCCCCTACAGACCTTGGTTGATCATACTGTTACAAGGATCGTTGAATCACAGAAGGAAATTTTCGTCAACCTCAATGAAGACATCATTACTGCTATATACAAGTGGGGATGTGATGGCAGCAGTGGACATTCCACTTACAGGCAAAGCTTTTCTGACCCTGAATCGAACAGAAATGATGAAGCTTTATTTGCAGTGTGCATTGTGCCACTACAAGTCAAAATGGGAAGCGTTATTCTATGGGAGAATTCTCGGCCTTCTTCTACTCGGTTTTGTAGACCAATTAAATTGATTTATGAAAAAGAAACTTCTAACTTAGTCAGAACTGAAATTGAAAGAGTAAAACAGCAAATATCTGAAATTATTCCAACACAGTTTGAGTCGTTTCAAATTCATCACCAATTTCACCTGACAATGATCGATGGAAAAGTTTTTAGTGTGATTGCAGAATCCTTGTCACAAACATGTGGCATTTGTGGAGCAACACCAAAAGTTATGAATGACTTAAATTCTATTAAAAATCTACCACCTAATACTAATATGTATGAGTATGGCTTGTCAACATTACATGCTTGGATAAGATGTTTTGAATGCATTTTACACATTGCATATAGATTGCCCTATGTTCCAACTAGGAATCCCAGGAATTCATATATATATAGATTGCCAATTCAAAAGTGGCAAGTTCGTAGCACTGATAAATCAGTTGTACAACAAACTAAGCTGGATATACAAGAAAAGTTAAGAAATGAGATGTGTTTACTAGTTGATATACCTAAACCTGGTTCGGGAAATACCAATAGCGGAAATACAGCTAGACGTTTTTTCCAACAACCAAAATTGGCTGCACTTTTAACTGGAATCAGTGAGGAACTAATCAGTAGATTTAGTATTATATTACGAACTATGGCTTGTGGGTATAAGTTAATACACATGCTTTCAAAATATATTCCTTTGAAACAGCGCAAATATTTGTAGAAAAATACCCATGGTTCTATATGCCATCTTCCGTTCACGAAATTTTAATCCACGGTGCTGACATCATAAATAATGTCTCGCTCCCAATTGGCATGATGTCAGAAGAAGCACAGGAAGCCCGAAATAAAGATTTCAGGAATTTTAGAGAGCACCACACACGCAAAAATTCAAGAAAAAACACAATGGAGGATTTAATTCACTCACTTCTTTTCTCTTCTGATCCTCTCATATCCTCGCTCTCCAAACAACCATCTAGCTACTCCCGAAACATTATAGAAATAGGCAGTGATGTACTAAATTTGCTTTCAGAGCCAATTATACAAGATGACGCTGTTGGTTCTGATGATTCTGAATAAAAACTCGTATATTTGCCTTAAGCCTATTATTTCCAACATAACTGTACCAATATATACATATGTCGTTTTATTAACACTGAAATAAGCACTGAAATAAATAAAAATTGTTTAAAGTTTAATATAACAGAAAAAAAATTTTAAAAAATAAATAAATTAATGTTTAAAAAAAAAATGATTTTAATATTAATGTTTAATATATTTTTAGCCCAAAAGAATGTGAAACATTAAATATATTAACTTTATAATGTTTTCCTGAATGAAATAAAAATGTCGTAAATATGAAAATACTTTAAACTTTCACAAAAAAAAAAAAATATTAATATATTTTTAAAAATTTTTTTTTTGTTTAACATTGTAGCTTAATCTATTTTCAACTAAAAAAAAATATTACACAAGCAAAAAAAAAAATTCCCTAAGCGCTATTAATTAAACGCCGCTAAATGAGCCTTTGCGACCACAGTGGATCGGTACGACTCAAATTGGAAATTGTAAAAGAGGTGTTAATTTTTTATAATATTCTGATTGGGTTGTCAAAGTTGACTACCTCGTGTATAAAAAATCTTTTGAGGGGTGTAACTTTTGTAAATGTGGAAGCAATTTCTAAAATTTTTAGCCCAGAGTAATAAAAAGAAAAAAACGTCCTTAAATTAGTTCGTTATCTCCACTACTTTTAAAGTTATTAAAATTTAAAAATAAAAATTTTGTTCTTTTCCATGAGTGTTTTGGTTTATCATCGATTTAAAAACAAAAAATTTTCCGTGTTCATAATACTTGAAAATTAGCTTTGATAGTTTAGTCGTAAAAAATCCTTAAAGTTAAAAATTTAAAAAAATTATGAAAAATTGTCATTTTTGGCCAAAAAATATTTATATTTCTTTACAATTTTCTTGTAACTTTGTTTAAAACTAATACAAATTTTAATATTTTGTGAAAGATTGGGCTTTGAAAAAAATTTGAAATGTTATTTCACTATCGACACAATGTTGGCAAAGCATCGGCGACTATCGGATATGTGTTTGCAGAACATGGGATTAACAATATTGACGGTATTGTACTGATAACAGTGGCCAACCATTGGTTTAATATAACTTGTCACCGTTAGCATAGCGTTGGTAATTCAAAAAATTTTGAGCTTTTAAAATAGATTAAATAAAATGTGTTTTAAGAAATACATATAATTAAACAAAATTAAATGTATGATATATAAAAAAATATTAAAAAATAAGGTTTCTAAGTGATTGTAATATTGGCAAAAACAATACTGGCAAAGAATTTTGCTTTTGGCACTGGCAAAACACATACTTTGCAAACAAAATAATGTTTTCCTAGTACAATATTAGTTGCACCTTTGGTAGTTTTTAGCATGGTGTGTTTTACAAAAATAGCTGTGGTTTGCCAATACATTTGTTTTTTGGCACGGTTGGTAATTTCTACCTGTAAAAAATAAATATGTAATAATATAGCGCCATATTTAAGTAACTGGAAATACATTTTTTTTGAACAAAAATACTTGAAAGTCTATATACATAATTTGTGCACAGTGCATATGTCTTTTCGTTTGATACAAAATTTGTTTATAGTAACTTTAAATAGAACTAAATAAACCGAGAAAACGTAAAATGAGCTAATTTTTGACCCCACTTAGTAACATATAAACATGATATTGGGCAGCTAAAAAAAAAAACACTGGTCCATAAAATGTTTATTCTCTACAATCTGCAGATCTTAATGAGTTTCGGATATAGCTCATTAAGATCTGCAGGTCTGGGTCGGGATACATCCTTAGTTAGTATACATCATGTTTTGGAGCAAACTAATATGCCAATTATTATAATTCAATCATGATCCAGCCAAAACAGTGTTTGGCGCACGTATTCCACCATCGTCGGCTCTTTTTCTTCATTAAAAGCCTACAGAAAGAGCAAGAAACAAAACAAGAAAAAGTCTGTGCTCCTTTTCGATTTATTATCGAATTTTACTGCTTTAGTTGCCAATGAATAAAAATTCTTAGTACCGCAGTCGGTTGTTCTTGGGATAGTGGCGCTGCCACAATAAAAATGTATAGAAAAAGTAAAAAACTCACTGAAAATATGTTTATTTTTTCTTGAAGGAAATTAAAATGCGAAAGTAAATATCACACAATCAGAAATTAATTAAATGCAAATAAATTATTTTTGGAAGTTTGTTTGTGTAAAATCCTTGCCGAGTAGTGCATTCTTAAGGTAAATGGTAAATGTTTTAATTGTAAAAAGCTATCTTTTTATAACATTGTAAATATGTTTTTGAAAAAAAAACCTTGTAAAAATTGTTTTATAACATGTTTTGTTAATCTGGTGAAAAAATCGGTAAACTGTTCCACTGTTTATAAATGCAATGGTTTTCCGCGTCTTTTTCTGATATTTGTATAAACCAGCACAACAGATGCTGGTGGCAAACTGCAAGAAAGATAAACACAGTAAAAATATTAAACTTTTTTTTGATAAAAATTTTAATTTTGTCAGTAGGGAACCATTCACCACTTTTTTTAATCTTACCCATTCTGGCTTTTATTTGAATTCATCAATTTCCCGTTTTCTTATGCCTTATATAATGTTTTTCAGAGCAACCTAAAACGGCTAAACTGGCCTAACTCGTGGGGCACAATAGGATTTATTCTAAAAGTTCTCATTTTTTGGCGGGTATTGGACATTATTACGTTATAATTATGAGTCTACATTAGTTTATTAAAGAGAGCGGAAATGAGAGTCTATTTTAATCCAAATTTGCACAGAAATTGTTCATTAAGTAGAGATGTAGCAGTGTCCGTTACTGGTAAGTTTCATTGTATTTGTTGTCTTTGGCGATTGTTTACCATTTGGACCTTAACCCCATTGGGAATGTCCCCAAAGAAACTACTATGGCTGCAGGATGGTGAATGTACCCCAAGTGCAACCACTCCCACATAACCATAACTTTTTAAAAGCATTTCCAAAACTTTTTGCAAAACTAAAAATAAAAAAATTTATTTGTTTGCAATTTATCAGTTAAGTCCGTCGTGAATAGTCACTCTAGGTACCTACCTATGTTCTTAAGCCTTATTTTATAAAAAAAAAAATTTAATTTCCCAAAATTTTTAAAAAGTTCATAAAGTATCAAATTATTTTAAATATATTTGTGACTGTTACACGCAAAAAACATAGATTTTCAAAAATGTATACCAATTCCTTATAAGTTTCTGATGTTCCTATTACATGATTGGTGCACCTACATTAACTTCGATTACCTCAAACTGTGTATATTAAACAGTTTTTTAAAAGTTGTTCTCAAAACTCAATTTCACTATACGGCGCAAAAACCGTTTGGAAAATTTTGGATTCTCTTGTAAACCATCATACAACTTTGTACCAAGAAGCGATAAGAAAATGAATTTAAGGAAATATATCTTATAAGTTTAGTGACTCCATTTCGTATTAGCTTGGATCTGAAAGTTAAAAACTATGAGTAAAAAGTAACATAAATGTAAAAACTCTTGTAAGTTTGAAGTATTTTTTTTATTTTTCGATGTTTAAATTGCGCTTAATTTTTTAGGTGGCGACTTTGAAACTTTACATGTCATAGTTTTTAAGTATATTCTACCGAATATTGTCCATAATTTCTCTCAATTCAAAAAAACCTTGAGAAATAAGAGGCATCTAAAGTCAGAATTAACATTTGTCGAAAATGTTTGATGTAGCATATTTTTTTCAAAACATACTTGTTATATTTTCGTTTAAAAAAACTAGCGATTTTGTTGTCAAGATTATTAGAGATTTATTTTAAATGTGCAATTATGTATACACTCATTTCAATAAAACTCTTAGAATTTCAAAATTTCATTAAGTTGTTTACTCAAAGTTTTTTTGTATGCAGTCAAATAAAATTGAATACCATAAAATAATACCACAAAAATTTCAAACATTTTAATTGAGAAATTGCAAAAAGGTAATGAACATTATTTTATTATTAAGAATATACATATGACATAAAAAAAACAAAAGGCATTATTTTTTCCTGCCATACCACAGATATTCCATATAGAATAAACCAAACCGGAAATGTATATATAAAAGGAAATAAAAACCAACATCATGGCGGCAAACAATGAGTTTTAAAAGAAAACGTACTTGAATTATAGTTTTTGAAATAGAAAACCACAACAAAAAATACTACAGGTAGACAAAGCTGGTTGAAAAGCTCTAGCATGAATAATAGCAACGAGATAAATGACTTTGGAAAGTGACCTAAAAATAGGAAAATAAATGTCATTTCCTAATGGATTTCGTATTTGATATACATAAAATGGAATATGGAGTACCAAAAGTATAGAATTTAAAAATTTTTATAAATAAAAAAAATGGTATAAACAATTATTGCAGGAAATTGGAATTAAAATAAAATTAATTATTGATGAACTTTACATACACATAGAGAAAAAGTTTGCCATTTGACAACTGAAATACAGTTAAGATAACTGAAATCGTTTTATACAACCTAATATTGGTTTGCACAACAAAGTTTAGTTAATACAACTGAATTTTAGTTTCAGCATCCAAAATATTTAGAAATGTAATTTAAATTTGGTGATGGAATTTAATAGTTGTTACCAATAAAATACACTTTTATATTTGGTCGGAACTTTATTTATCTGTGTGTACCTATTCAATAATCTCAAAATATAAAATATTTTATTTCATTACCTTAACACTTATATTAGTTAAAAAGTTTTATGTGACCCTTTTGTTACCAGAAAAGTAATAGTTTTGGTCACTGCTGTTGTGTCTTTCTAAGTTCTGTTTTGACCGAATATCTTTCAACTGGACGCAGTTCTGGACAGCTTAGACAGTTTTTCTATATTCCTCTGTTAAATTAGCCGCTTAAATTCAACAGACTGATGCATTTTTAAATCTGAAATTATGTTTATATACTTTTTACGGTCCTGAAATCAAGTAACGAATTAAACAAATTTAGTTTGCCTTATAAACTATTTATAAAAATTCAATAAACTAAAAAATACAAACATGATTTCGTAATATTTGTTTAGTACATTGTACAAAAATTTGTAATGTTACAAATATTACATATGGATGTTGATGTGGTTAGAGATCGGATTTGCGATCAGAATGTTGCGAGTTCAACTCCTGGCCAGAACAAATTTTTTTTTTAGTATTTATATTTTTTTTGTTTATTAATGTTTTTTAAATTTCTATGTTTTATTTTTTTATTTCATTATTACTATTTTTGTGATTTGATATAAATGGATATTTTGTATTTTGTTTACTAAAGAGGATCCTAAAACAAGTTAAAGAGGACCCGAAAACACTACTTCCACTTTATTTGCCGGGTTTAGTATGAACTTCAATAAAACAAATAAGATAAAATATTTAATAATAAAATGCAATTAGTTTGAAATTGTTATTTAAGTTTTTTATTATTATTCTTTTATTATTTTTATATTTTGTTTTTTAATATATTATTTGATATATTTATAAAAAAATTATATTATTTTAATTAGTTCAATAAACATAATAAAAATATTTAATTGCCATTTTACCTTTTTTATTAAACATTTGTAGCATATTTTTCTAGTTTTCATAAAAATTTCATAATATTTTTCCTTTTTAGTTTGTTGTATTGCATCAGCTACTTGGTGCAAATGGTAGAGGGGTCTACTTCAACACAGCAGGACGTCACTGAAATCGTGAGTTCGATTCTGGTGTGGCACCATTACATTTTTTTTTTAATTTTAAAATAAACCCGTAAGGTATGTATTTTTATTTAAAAACTTACTTACAAAACTTTACGAAATGTGATTTGTATGTTCTACAAATTTTTTCGTAATGTCAAAATAACCAAAACTTTAGTAAAATGAACAACGGTTTTCGTGTATTTTACATATAGATTATTATGAGTGTAGAATCAAAGTTCCACAAGCTTTTTGGAACATAAATAATGTTTATTTTTACATTTACATTATGAAAATTGTCGAAATTCCCTCTTAAAATGTGTAAAATCTGGGTAACCGGAAATGTCTTCTAAAACATCAAAAACGGAAAATATGCTCTTAAAATTTTTAAAATATGCTCTTAAAACCACATTTTTTTTTTAAACTCGTATTATGTATTTTTAAGTACGGCTGGAGTAAGTGAAATTTATTTAAATTACCATCAAAAATGTGACAAAAGATTACATTCACAATTTCATTATGTTAAGAACTATCTAAAATACCTATTAAATTACTTGAAAACACAATTGAAAATAGGACTACTGATTTATGTTCAAACCATTTTAATATTTATTTTTAAACTTTGTTTAAGTAATCGATATAAGTAGTAAAAAAAAATAGAAAGAATTTTAAACCAATTATCAATATATATTTATAGTCGGATTTTGATATGTAAAAGTTGGTTTTTGTGTGTGTAATTAAACCAAAAGCGGTAAAAACATGAAATTAAATTTGCAAATTGCTTAAATTTCCGAAAGCGTAGTTGCAAAGCCCAAAAAATATTGAAAACAATTTATTGTATCAATCAATTGTTTAAAAACTAGAAAAAAACGCTAAGCTATGCCTTTGCTCTAAACATACTGACTGAAATATGACTTTCTATCAAATATGACCTTAAAATGCAAAAATATGATATTAAAAGCAATATATACAAAAAAAAAAATGCTTAAAAAATCAATGCCAAAATTCGTAAATTGTTCTGAAAAGGATAAATATCTTATCCATTTTTTAATACAATGATTTCGTGAACCGTAATGCAATTCAGTAACTTGTATTAACGATAATCGAATTGTTTAAAAAAGTAAACAACAAAATTAACATTTATTTTTCATTAGCATTTTTAAGCGATATTTGCTATTGCTAAATTCAGCTGCTGTTGTTATCTAAACGACAACGTCAAATTCAAACTCAAACAATAATCAAACTTTGCTCTCTTGCAATTCTTCCCTAACTACGTAAGCGCCATCTATCGAATATACAAGGAATATATCACAGACATTAGAGTGAGGTAAGTTTCTAAAAATAGAGCTGTTGTGTTGTTGGAGTTGTTGGAGTTGTACTTCTGAGATAATGTATGCAAAAACAAAAACACCGTGTATTGAATAAAACTAGTTTTAATCACAACAAAACTCGACCTGATGATAGATCAGTGGGCTAAATCGCTCTGTCTAACGTGTAGTGCGAGTGCATGTGGCATTAGAAATCAGTTTATCTATACCACGGTCAGTGATTGCACAGAAAATTTCATATAGACGCAATCGAACAAATAAAACATAACAAATATTACATTATTCAAATTCAAAAAACAGGGTCACTTACGAAGGTTTAATACCAGAAACTGCGCAGTCTGATTCAGAAAATTGAAAATTTGCAATGTAGTTATGATTTTTGGAAAATACACTCATTCTTCTCTACCACGCCTTTCACAATTAAAATCAAATAAAACTGCATATTAATTGTGGTGTTAATTGCAATTGTTTGAAAAAGACGTTAAAATTCAAACTCAAACAAAAATCAAACTTTGCTCTGTGGCAATTCTTCCCTAACTACGTAAGCGTCATATATCGAATATACAAAGAATATATCATATATATGGCTTCACTTACAACATATGGGAAACCAGTGGACATTAGATTGAGGTAAGTTTCTAAAAATAGAACTGTTGTGTTGTTGGAGTTGTACTTCTGAGATTATGTATGCATGAACAAAAACACCGTGTATTGAATAAAACTAGTTTTAATCACAACAAAACTCGACGTGACGATAGATCAGTGGGCTCAAATGCTGTGTCTAACGTGTAGTGCGAGTGCATGTGGCATTAGAAATCAGTTTATCTATACCACGGTCAGTGATTGCACAGAAAATTTCATATAGACGCAATCGAACAAATAAAAACATAACAAATATTACATTATTCAAATTCAGAAAACAGGGTCACTGACGAATGTTCAATACCAGAAACTGCGCAGTCTGATTCAGAAAATTTAAAATTTGTAATGTAGTTATGATTTTTAGAAAATACACTCATTCTTCTCTACCACGCCTTTCACGACAAAAATTTATATTCAATCGAGAAAAAGTTAAATTTTTAAAATTGAGTCATTAGTGCAAACATCAAAAGTTGTCCATACATTTTGACATTGTCTGATCGTTACTGAATACTATAAATTTTATGCCAGTGCCTGAAGTTATAGAGGTTTTAATTTGGATAATTCTAATATTTACATTTAACGTCATCAATAGCAAATAATTTGAGCAACTAATAATTTTTATAGTAGCTTGAACTCTTGAGTAGTGATTTATACGTTTGGCGAAAACATCACACAAAAAAAATTAAAACTTTTTATATTTTATATCTTTAGTTTGTTGGATACAAATCCATCTCAATGTTCCCGTATCCATTCCAAAAATTAGAAAATTTTCTTATAATTTATAAAAGTTTTTGTGTTGTAATCGCCCCAGAGTGGATTTGGCTATAGAAGATTACGGCTAAAATCCGTATGATAAATTTACTGGTTTTTAAATAGGACCGTATCGGCAATGAACGAAAACACCATAATGTGCAATATTTAAAACGGCGAATTAAGTTTTTTTTATAAAAATTGTTTTTCTTTCATCTAGAAAAAAAGTTAGTGAAAAAATCACGTCTCGACTTTAGTTTGGTTGAAGTTATGAACATTTTTCTATAAATACATATTTTGGAATAAAATCGCCGAAAATCCATGTTTTTGGATTAAACGAAACAAAGACTACAACAATATCAAATAAACAAAAGTCTTCTTTAATGCAGACTAATTTTTACCCAAAGTTTTTGTAACTTAACGCTTATTTTAAAAATTTTCTTAAAATTACACTATAATTATGAATCACTAGATAATTACATAATTTAACCTAATTAAAAACGCTTAACAATAATAACTTTTTATGTCGCATCAGTCGAAAAATAAGACATAGGTGAGTAAATCTTCCGAAGACATCGAAGCAATCGGTTGAGTAGTTTAAGCAATAATTAGAAAAAATGTACGTTATATGTAGCTATAACAAGCCCTATTAACAACACTCATACGACATGATGTTCTACAATTGCTTAGGTAAGTAGTTGGCATGCATCGCGTATGATTTATATTTAAGTTTAACGCTCATACGCACCGTAGCCCCCAAAAACCACTTTCATAACAAAATTTTATGTTATTTAACTTACAATTAAAACGAAATTAAATATATGAGGAATTTTAAAAATTTTCGATACTTTGAAGTAAAACATTTGACAAATTTTGTTTGTATAACATTAATAACCTTTTGTGTATGTATTAGCCTATGATTAAGCATGCAACATCCATTCGCATTTAACTTTAACGACGTAAAAATTATATCGGTTTAAAGTTCAAATCAATTTAAAAATACAAGTTTGTGCCTGGATTTAATTTAAGTTACATGAGTTTATAGATGTCATTGTACTTAGCACATTTCAAAAAATATATTCACACAAAAAATATACAAATACATTAAAAAAAATTTGTTGTCATATAGCAGAACGACGATTATTTTGTACTTCTCATATTTTTAGCCGGCTTAATGATATTAATATATGTTTTGGGTTTCTTTTTCGCAGGAAATAATATTAAATAATTGAAAATTTTTGAAGTTATAAAATTTTGAAGTTATAACCTCCATAAAATTTAAAGTTCCTTAAATTATTTTAAGCCTTTTCGATTTTAGTATAAAGTTTATTAAAATCTTTTATTTGAAGAACATTTTAGGGGAATAGATGCAGCGCTTTAGTTGGCACAAAGCGAAATATGTTTGAAAAAAACTGCCGCTATAGCCGCTAGGAACGAAAAAAAAAAAATTATTTGTTTGAACAAAGCGTTCTGAAAACTTAATTCCATTAAACGACGCCAAAACCCTATGGAAAAAGCAAAGAAAGTTTGAAAATCGCGAAATTTTTATTTCACTTTTAAACCACCACCACAACTTTAAATCAAGCAGCGATATGGTAATTTCGTTTTCAGTGAATGTATCTCCCAAATCTAGCGACTAAACACAGAGAATAAAGTGCCAACCGAACTCAAAGTGTATTTTGGTAGCAACAACCAGTGGAATCGCTTAGTACAACTATAATTAAATTTGCTTTCTTAAGATTTTGGCTGCTGCAACTAAAATTTAGTTGCATTAACCGAACTTTGTTGTGAAATCCAATATTCAGTTGTTCCAACCGATCTCAGTCGTAGTAACAAAATTTGAATCGTATTAAATACAGTTCAGTTGGCAAGTGACTGAATTTCTCTCTGTGTGCATACTTTGTGTTAGTGTGGATCTGGAGTTAAAAACTTTGAGCAAAAAATACAATGACTACTTTGAAGAAATTTTTTTAATTTTTTAAGATTTAAATAGCCATCAATTCTTTTTGTGAAAACGTTTCAGCATGAAACTTTGCATGTCATAGCTTTTAACTATAGTCAACCTTATACTGTTAATAGTTCCTGTAAACTAATAAAACATTGATCAATAGGAGGCTTCTGAAGTTAGTTTCAACAGATGTCAAAAGATTTTATATTAGTTTATATATTATTCAATTTTAAAAATATACAAATATAAATAATTTAAAAATATATATTAGCTATTTGAAACATTTTCAGATGCTTCTTATTTGGCAAAGTTTTGTGAGTTGGGAGAAACGATGGAGAAGATTAGAAAGAAACGAATTAAAAAGTATGAAATGCAAACATTTACGTTTAAAAAATGCACTATAAAAGCAATTTTCATATCAATGCTTGATGAAAAGCTTTGATATGGTTTACAGCTGAAATCAAAATTTCCAGAGTTTTAAACTTTGACAAATTTTTCATGAGGTTTTTACACCGTTTAATGGCATTTAAATGTCAGAATAGTATTTATAAAATGCTGTAATTTTGTGCAGTTAGAGGTATACCAAGTTAATGCCATGGCACCGATAACGGCATACAAAATTCACAATTTTATATTCATACTAATATTTGAAATTGGTTAGCATATTGCGTGAACTGGATTTGTTAGTAGCTCAGCCGAGTCAAAAAGGCATTTCAATATTTTTAAACGCAAACGTTTTATGAACTTTTTAAAAATGTTGCTAAAAAAAAGAGACAGAAACAAGTATAACATTTTGGGTCCAACGAAATTCATATCAATTTTTGTATCAAATGACAAATTATTAAAGTGCATTCATCATGTGAAAAAAAATTGAATTAAGCCGAGTTATAATTTTTGATTTATAGGCGGCGCACAGTGATCGATTTGAAGTATTTAGGCGGCCAAAAGTCAAAATCTTAAATACGTAGTAGGCACAAAATATTGACGTCTACGTATAATAAACGCTTCCGCGAACTACCCCCACCCTTTTTTTCAACAACCATACGTCACCTCTTCCGTGCAGTTAGACGCAATTTGATCGTTAACTTGATACGTACACGCAGAGAAAAATTTAGCTATTTGCCAACTGAAATTTGTTTACTACGACTCAAATTCTGTTATTTCGAATTTCAGTCTGTTGGTACGTCTGAACATTGGTTTTCACAGCTAAGTTCGGTTAGTTCAACTGAATTTTAGTCGCAACACCCAAAATATTCAGAGCTTTAAAGTAAATATCATTGTACTTACTGAATTTATAAGTTGTTACTACTAAAATACATTTTTCAATTCGGTTGGCGTTTTATTTCTCTGTGTGTATTTCTATTTGGGTGCCCAAATTATATCAAATTTCGCACTACGCATGTATGTTTATTTTAAGTTGTGTATAGAAGTGAAAGTGAAAGTGATTCCCATAGCTCAAGTAAGCTTCTATTAAATAAATAATAGTTTTAACTTTTATTTTTAACTTTCGTTATATTTTTCGGTAGTTGAACATACCCTCTTTTTCACATAAAAAATGTAATTTTTTTAATTTCAAAAGCAATTTTGTTATGGATCAGGATTCGTCAGGATCATATTTTTTTGCTTATTGAATACGTTACACATTCAGCTTATCTATAAAAAAACAAGAGCCGCAGAATTCCGCTTATTCCTTAAAGACAGCAGTTCAAAGTATTTTGTTAAAAAATTTAAAAAACCATTTTTTTTTAATTTTATGTTTTTTTTTTTTTTTTTAGTTATGGAGATACCTAGTTCGTCGGGGTGAAAATAGTGACCCGTAAATGTATGTTTGAGCAAATGCAACTACAAAATTTGCCAAGTATGGATGAGAAATTGGAGTTTTTAGAAAACCACTTGCTATTGTCTTGCGGAGACACTGTGGAAAGAAAAAAGAGCCTTAAGCATAAATTTTCCTACATCAAACACGAATTTAAACAGAGATGGCTAAAAGCTCATAAAGTTCAAGAAGTTTTTATGAAAAACAACCAGAAGTGGCTAGAAGGCACTTTTGAAATACCAGTGCATTCGCTTAATCAACCAGGTCGTCAGAGCAAATCATTTTCGGATTCGAGTGAACGAAGCAAGAGAAGAAAAACTGAGGAAATTCGATCAAATGTTGATGATGAAATGATTATACATGCCGCACAAGTCATATTGCAAACGAAGGGAAAAATAAATGCCTCAAAAGTGCTCAAAGATATACGAAATTCACCAACAAAGGCCTATTCCAAGACCAATGAAGCAATTGCTCCTTTGACCCCGTTCCAAGCCCTCAAAATGTTCGTAGAAGCTGATCTAACAAGACGACAATATGAAATAATAAGGGCAACTAACCCAAAGCATTACCCTTGTTACGACCTTTTGTTGACAGCAAAACAAGAATGCTACCCACCAAAGACGGCATTGCGAGTAACGGCTACCTGCGAAGAAATTAATTTACAATGCCTAATGGATCATACTATTCAACGATTATCAATCTAACTGGAAGAAGTGTTATCAACCCTTAACGTAATTGAAAGAAAGTCATTAACGATCATTTATAAATGGGGGTGTGACGGGTCACAACAAGCACGGTACAAACAAAAATTCTCGGAAGACACCGAATCCGATGCTAGTATATTTTTGAGTTCTTTTGTCCCACTTCAAATTATTTGTGGTAAAGAAAACAATAAAGTGTTGTGGCAAAACCCAACACCATCATCACCACGATTTTGCCGCCCCATCAGATTTCGGTATGTAAAAAAAACTATAGATGTAACAAAAGAGGAAATAAGTTATATGCAAAATGAAATTAAGAACCTCACTCGTACAAAAGTAAATATTGATGGAAAGAATTTGCTTATAATCACATTTTAATAATGACCATGATTGATGGCAAAGTTTGCAATGCTGTAACCAACACGACCTCAACTAGCCGATGCTATATATGTGGCGCCACTTCTAAAGATTTCAATAATTTAAGCAAAAAGAACTAGATAAGTCCCGATGCTCTTGAGTTTGGCATTTCGGTATTGCACGCAAAAATACGTATTTTGAAAGCATTCTGCATTTGGCATATAAATTGCCCGTGAAGAAATATGGAAAGAAAAGGACCAATGAAAAAAAAACATTAGAAGAAGAAAGGAAAAAAGAAATCCAAGAAAGATTCCCCTTAGAAACTGGGCTGTTGGTGGACATGCCTAAAGCCAATTTTAGTAATACCAATGATGGCAATACGAGTAGGAGATTTTTTAAAAACACAGAATTAGCGGCGGACATAACAGGCATTAACCACGAATTAATACACAAATTTAAAATCTTATTAGAGGCGATTTCAAGTGGACACAAAATAAATACAAGAAAATTCGAAGAATATGCCTTCAACACCGCGCAAATGTATGTGGAATTATACGGATGGCATCCCATGACTCCAACAATGCATAAATTACTATTACATGAGGCGACCATCATAGATAATGCACTGTTGCCAATCGGCCAATTGTCGGAGGAGGCTGCAGAAGCACGAAATAAACATTTTCGGTCATACAGACAGAATTTTCAAGAAAATTTTCAAGGGAAGAATGCAACCGTGATATTTATCAAAGATTGCTTCTTACTTCAGATCTACTCGTAAGTAGTGAAAGATCGTTAAAGAAAACTTCACACAACATTTTTTCCAGTGAAGTTATAGAACTATTAGTACCCTGCCGAGCCCCACAGACAATCAAGTATTGAGCACGAAGAAGTCGAGATAGAAACATCTTTTAATAAGACAATTTAATGCATTTTTATTTATTTATGATTTATGAGAATAAAATGAGTTTTTATTATAAAATATATGTTTTTCTTATTTATTTTTTAAAATAAATAGATAGTTTTTTAAAATACAGTCTTTCGAAGCCATTAACGTCCAAAAATATTTTTGGCCGCCTAAATACTTCAAATCGATCACTGTGCGGCGCTTAAAGTTGAAAATTTCTTATTCAATGGAAATTTAACTGTTTTTCGAAAGCACTTTTGTCTTATATTAAATACTTATCCGATTTTCACAACATTTTGGTCGTTATTTTAGATTAAGTTTTTGTTCTAATATCTTATACAGGAAATTAAAAAAATTCAAAATTTAATGATTTTATTCTAAAATAACAATTACAATTATTTGTTACCTTCAATTATGTGTGAAACAACAAGAATATTCCATTAAATATAATTAATTTTAATAAAAAAAAAAAAACAATCCTTACACTTGTGTGATGACTAGGATATTCAATCGGTTAACCGTTACTCGATTAATCAATGAATTTTAATCAAAAAAAGGTTTGAGTAAATTAAAATAGCCAATTTCCAGTAACGAATAACTCGAACAATTTTGGTCAATTAATTGAGTCAATCGACTAAATCAAAATATGTCGTATTTTATTTTATATTTTATAAAACAAACCAAAAATAGTTTCGTTTTTTTTAAAAAGATTTTTATAAAATACTTTTGTACTTTCTTTATTTACATTTTATGTTTGTTAAGTATTGCTATTACTTCTTGACGTGGTTTGTCGTGTTGTTGGATAAAAATCGTTTAGCACCGAGACCAATGCCCATAATGTTGCATTTTTAGCAATTTTCAAAGATATTTTTTAATTATGCTTGAGAAATTTAAGAAACTAAAAACTGTCGTTACCAAAAAAAAAAAAAAAAATAGACAGCTCGATTTCCATAAATTAACCGTACGATGCATACCCAACTTTTCTACGAGAACACACACCCGGGATACGTTTGTACCTACTAGCTTATTTTGGCTTTTTCGAACGTTTAAATGGTCCAATTTCATTATATTTTTTTTAAATGCTTATATTAATATTTTCCAAATGTTTTAGTTTTTGTTTTATGCAAATATTCTACGTGGTTCAAGAGATATAGGCAAAAAAGGTCACGGGCATGGGATAGCCAAATGTTGTGTGTGTTTGCGTAGGTGTCGACTTTGGAAGCTCGTAGCTCCTGAACCACTGTTCCGAACTGGATCAAATAACCTTTTAAAGATTAGAAATTACTTATATTTTCTAGATCCGAAATCTCTATGCCCTAAGTTAAGCCGTTCCTGAGTTACAGCACTGCAAATGGGTTTGTGTTTACGTAGGTGTCGACTTTGGAAGCTCGTAGCTGCTGAACCACTGTTCCGAACTGGATCAAATAACCTTTTAAAGATTAGAAATTACTTATATTTCCTAGATCCAAAATCTATATGCCCTATGTTAAGCCGTTCCTGAGATACAGCACTGCAAATTTGCAAGTGGATACATTTGTACCCGGGTGTGTGTTCTAGGGTTAAGCAAAGTTTTTAAATACACAGAAAAAACTAAAAAGGGGTTTTAATTAAAAAATTTGTTGAATCAATTAATATTTTAATTGATTTTGCACCTATCACGGAAATAATAATATTAATTAAAACTTTTATTGAAAATTAAAAAGAAAAAAAAGTTATAAATAACTTCAACAAAAAAAAATATGATGCTTACAAAAAAACAAGTGTGGGAACAATACGTTGAAATGTGTGTTTTTGTTAATGCTGCGTCTGTTTGTATGTTTGTTCGTGTGCTTGTTTGTAAACTTGAAATGCATTTGGTACTTTATAATGAAAATTTTCTATTTAAGCAAACAGTGTATGAAAAAATAATTTGAGAATTACGTCTAAAATAAAATATGTATTTACATATTTAAAAGTCAATTAAAATATTAATTGATTCAGTTAAATATTTGCTTAGAAATTTAAATCAAATCAAATCTTTAATTAGATATTTTAGGTTGATATTTTTTTCTGTGTATCTAAAAAATAAAAAATTTAACAAAAGCATGTCTGAAAACACATTTGCTGCTGCAATTTTTTTAACAACGGGGAAAAAGTAATATTAATTTTTCTTTATATTTTTCCAAGGCATAGACACTGATATGACATATTATTTTTGATATTTGTAAAAAATCCTAAAAGTGCTAACCATAATGTTTGCTTTAATTCGCACTTTATAAAAACGAAAGAAAATTAAGTAAAACACCGCAATTGTATATTAATATCAGACAAACAAGTGGGAAAAGCGTTGAGACATAGTTTTTTTTTTCATTTAAATGCCGATGCTTTGGCATTAGCATTTATATAAAAAAAAAACAAAGTCTCAATGCTAAAATCCCAACTACGATTTCTGAAGATCTTTTTAATTTTAAATTTATTACCTAACGTATATTTTTAATTTTAATTAAATACATTCCAAAACTCCTGATTAAAAAAATTAATGAAATACCGTTATTGAAGTTATTGAAATTACTCAAGTAATTTTAAAATACTCGTATTACTCATTTAATTGAGTGAATTGAAATTCCCAAAATCAACCTACACGTTTATTTAAACAAAACATAACCCGAGTAAATTGAATACCCTATTAGAAAACGAATATACAGTTTATTTCTAAGAAATATAAACAGACGTAAAAAACAGAAGATGGTTTAATTTTTGACCCCACATTTTAAACCCTAAATGTAAAAATGGCCAACTAAAAAAATATAGATTTCTTAATTTTTGATTCTTTATAACATATCCAAATGTCATAGCAATCTTCGGGAAGGCATGAACGGAGTCTCCTTGTAAGAAATAAGTCGAGATTGACTGCATTGCTAGGTTTCCTGTTATTATAGGGTTTTTACACAGAAAAGTTAAGGAAGCGTGAGTTTTTTGGCGACACCGTTTTTGGCTGCTCAGCTGTTTTCGTGTAACATGTTACTGTTAAACATGTTCAGCTTGGTCTATAATTTAACCATTTATCGACTGACAAACTAACAATGCTTGCAGATTATTGAATTTTATTATCAAAATTCATGCTCGGTTAAGAAAGTGCAAATTGTGATCAGCGACGATCACACGTACTTATTCAATCATTTCTGGTTGAATGGATACGTGAACTGTGCAAAGTGCAAATTGTGCAAATTGTGATCAGCGACGACCACACGTACCCATTCAATCATTTCTGGTTGAATGGATACGTGAACAAGCAAAATTGGCGTATTTGGTGTGGAGAGCAGCCAGAAGCATTGCAAGAACTGCCAATGCATTCCGAAAAATGCACGGTTTGTTATGGATTATGGCGAGCGATACCGTGCGATGATTACAAATTTTTTTTTGCCCAAAATGGAAAGAGCTGGACTTGAGTGACATGTGGTTCCAACAAGACGGTGCCACATGCCACTCAGCACGCGAAACAAAGGCACAATTGAGAGGCGAATTAAGTGAATAGTTTATTTTACGTTTGATGCCGGTCAATTGGCCGCCTAGATCGTGCGATTTAACGCCTTTAGACCATTTTTTTGCGGGGTATGTTAAGGCCCATGTCTACAGGGACAAGCCCGCAACGGTTGATACAATATTGAAGAATTTATTCGTGAGGTACCGGCCGATTGTTGGACCCAGCGTATGAACAATTTGAGGCGTAGCTGCGGTCAATATTTACATGAAATCATCTTAAACATTGAATTATATAGATCGTTCTATAGACTCCAATGAAGATTTCATACATTTTTCTAAATTGTATGTGTTTTTTTTTAATCAAATCCGAAAGCTCTTAAAAAATCACCCTTTATAATAAAAATGGATTTAGCCGCCAAAGCGACCTTAACATGTCGACTAAACCATTGTTTAATCTTTTGATGAACAGTTAATATTACTTCTACTCTGCTTACTATTTCTAAACAACTCTGCATTCATTCTATTAATTGCCATCTAAAACTGGCACACATGCACTTACAATACTATGTAAGTAAAAACCACTGCAAATGTAGTTAAAAACAAATTAAATTTCGTTGGAAAAAATATGTTGAATTCAACTAAAATTGTCAATTGTTTTTTATTGTTGAAAAATTGAACTACAAATGCAGTAAAAATTAACCACAAATGTAGTAAAATATGCACAAACGTTTATTTGTTATTTTTAAATAAAAACAAAATAATTGATAAAATTAATTTAAATTCATAGATCAGAAATTTTATGTGGTTTGTTTTTCTAAATGAACTGTAAACGTAGTCAAAACTGAAATTTATTTTAGAAATGACTGCTTTTCACCTAAAAATAAGATACTGTATTACTACACAAACAACTAAAAATATTTACAGCTGAATTTCTCTGAGTATACAAAGTCAGATAAAAATTAACATTTAAAATCTCACGCCGGCATTTGCCATTTTAATGTAATTTTGACCGCCTTCTCGTAAAATTGCCCTCTATGCGGCACCACCTTGGTATTTTAAATTAACAAAGTTAATCTTTAAGCTGACGAGTTAAACTTTAATTGTCAATTGTCAAATGCATATGTAAACGAGGAAAATTAAAAATGGTTGGTTAATGTTAAACTGGTAGATTAAATTTGCTATCTGAACTCACTATAAATCATGTTATACCGCGCTAAATGCGTTTAAAAATCTCTAGATTTAACCAGAAAACAGCTAAACTGGCAACAATAATCAAAAATTTCTCTTGTATAAAAAAAAAAAATAGTTTGAACGAATCTCAAAAGCAATTTGGGTTCGTCATATATTTTAGTAGGGCTAAATATACATATGTTAATTTTTCTATCATACTAACCACGAAACTATAAAAATTTATCATGACACTAATGCCTGCTTTTAATGTTTATACATCATTGCAAATTGTCCCATGATTTTTCATATTCACCCGTCATTTATTGTTCCGTTTTTTTTTTTTTTTTTCTATTTGTTAAACACGCTTCATATAGCAAACATTTATCTATGACATATGGATGATGATTTTTCATGTACAAACTTCATACAGCAAACATAGAAAACTGATGGAATTTTTATGTTTAAACTCAATCTGATACTGTTGTTGTTGTTGTTGTTGTTTGTGTTTTTTTTTTATAATGCAGTTTTTATTCTAATGGCGTAACCGTTGCTGAGAATGACGGTGTTAGAAAATCAAATTAACGCCACAAATACCGAATTAAATCGCATACTCATGTTTAATAAACAATTTTCATAATTTGGTATTTGACCGTTTTCGATGTAGAAGATAAAATGTTAAAGGTGTGAAAAGTACAGTTAAGGGTTACGTCATTATAAAGTTGTTGTAAATTTGAACATTATAATAAAAAGCTCGATAACTAATGTTAAATGTATCTCTATTTTAGCAGCGATAGCCAAAATTTGGTGCTTAACCCATTTTTCACCAACGTATCTTTAAAGACACACCAATTTTAAGAGTCTATATCATTTAGTAGGATATAACAACGCAATAAAAAGCATATCAAAATTTATCTACAAAAGTTGTTTACAATTTTTTTAAATTTGTAATTCCAGAGTGGCCAGAGTTGATTTGAAGAAAACTATTTTTTTTTGCATTTTTTGAAAGCACTTCTTTCTTTCTTTAAAAATAATCGGAATAACGGCTTTAATGTCGTTAAAGTCGTTAAAGACATATATCTAAGAAAACTTTTAGAAATAGAAATTTTTTTCTTGTTTTTCAATGTGCACTTTTTGAAAACAATTTAATTGTCATATCAAGATTTGTTCGGCTTTGTAAAAATGGAAATATACGTAAAATTAATTCATTTTTGTTTTTAATGTCAAAAATGTGCTATTTCCTTTCCAGCACCACAGCAACATATAAATTTGATCGATTAGAGCTGCCAAATAACAACTGTCTGAAAATGCCAACATTTTCAAAAATGCGTAAAAATAGTGCAAAAACAACAATCAATAATTTTGTTAAATTTTTTTTTATATATACTTGACTTGCTAATACACAAAAATTTAATTTAAAAAAAAAATACCAACTCTTTCAGTGCGTAAAAAGCTTCAAAGTTTCAAATTCAGGCTTTAAAAGTAACTGAAAATTTACATGAAAACGTATGTTCCTACCACGTTTTGTCAAACAATTCTCACGGAATCTATGATTGGTAAAAAATGGGTTAATATCGTTCTACATACCAAATTTGCACGGAAATATATGAAACTAAAAATTGACTTTGCACAGTGGGGTATTTGAAATAATAAATAAATATAGAATTTCGAAACTACTGATCCGGTCGGTATAAATCAAAGTGTAAATTGTAAAAGATCAACAAATCTTTAAAATTTTCGTTTTGAGTGAAAAAATTGATTTTGTTTGTTTTCTTAAAAATAAAAACATTTTAGCTTTTTGGACATTTTACTTTAACTTTGTCGAAATTTTTCTTTTCAATTATGATTTTTTTTTTCTAAAATGTTGTTGTTTTCTTCAGAAAATTTTCATTTTGATCATTATTGACTTTTTTTACTTTATATTATTTTTCGAAAAACTTCTCGCATAAACCTTTTTGAATTTCGATACAATTTTTGTATTTAATTAAACTAAAAACTAATATTTTGCTAATATTAAAAAAAAAAAATTAAGATTAAATTTTAATGTTTTCACTGATTTTAATAAAAAATTTAGCGTTTTCACGATATGTGCATCAAAATTCGCAGAACAACGAGCACATTAAGTAAAAAAGCATTAAAAAAAAATGGTGTGCAGTAAGTTTGGTTCTTTAATTGTTAAATCGTAGAAAAATATATTTTCAGAAATTGCACCTTGTACTGCAGTTTTGTGTTACAAGATAACCCAAAAAAAAAGAATTTTTATTATTAACATAGAATTTCCCAATACGTGGTTATAGGTAAAAATTTTGTAGGAATAGAACTTTAAAAGAAGTTTTAAAGAATTTTCAATTTTTGTAAACAGTAAGAATATTATTCACAATTTTAATAGTTTTTTAATTTTAAAAGTTTTTTTAAAGTAAGTAATTAGTTACTTAAAAAAAACAGATAAGAAAAAAAATTTATATATTTAATTTTCGTAATGTAAGCTAATGTGGTCCCGATACATAAACGTTTTAATGAACAACATTTAAATAAATTAAAATATTTTTTTTAATTTGACATTATTTTCCAAAATTATATACGTCTTTAGAGAGTTTTTTAATTTAGGTTCACTTTAGTAACCATGCTAATGGTTATATTACTTTTTATATTAGTTGCCACAAGAAAATAATCTATAGACAAAACTTGTTAAAGGAGTTGGCCCAACAGCTGCTGTGTTTTAATGTGGAATATCCCTTAGTTTTTAGCCTACAACCCAAACGTAGGGTCACTTTAGCGAGCATTCCATTGTAACGCGTTTTACAAAAAAAAAAAAAAAAAAAATCCCGTAATAGAGAAATAGTGTGTAAACGATGTTGTGTCAATCGAGAGATAGGTGTATAATAAAGGTTATACGTCACATAATCTAAAAACAATAGATTTTACACAACTATCGTTCAAAAATTATAAAATTTTATCTTTTCCACCCTTTATCAGTAATTAATTAATTGTGGATTATTACAAAGTAAGTTCCTGGCTTTAAGTATGTAATTCCATATACACTGAGAGAACTCCCTGCATTCGGTAAGCAAATTGTTGGATATAAGCAATCAAGTTCCATTGGAACTCAGCATTGAAACTTTTCATTAAACTAACTACACAGTGTTGAATAAACTACACAGTGTTGAATAAGAAGATTTTAATGAAACTTGGATATGTTGCTGAGGACAATAAAGTAGTAGACACGTAAAGGGTCAGCCATCTAACTTTTTTTTTCAACTAGTGCTTATTTCGTGAATGGTAACACTTAGCTCATGTCTGTTTTGATAGATAATTAATTTTATCCTTCCGCTGAACGAATATGGTCCGTATGTTCGTTATCTTGTGAAAAAAATGAGAGAAACTGGCATCCTCATCGATAAACCAAAGCGTGAAAAGCCAAAAACAGTGCGTACACCCGAGAATATTGCTGCTGTGGCAGAAAGTGTGCGTGAAGCGCCATCAACATCAATTCACCGTCGTTCTCAACAGGAATGTGTTGATATATCTTTTTGGGGAATTTGTTAGGTTCCCATTATCAGAACACGTTTTGAAAGAGGTGACAATCCCATGCAAATCATCAAGCATTCATATAAACTAGTTTTCTCACTAAACGAGAACTAATATATGAGTTCGAAGTTAAAGATTATCAACATCGATCACAAACAAACTGAAAACTTTTTTATGTGCAAGTTCTACCTTTGTTAGAAATACAATACACGTTTTTATGTTTTTTTCTCCTTTTTATTTTCACACTTGTTTTGTTTAAAAAAAAAAAAAAAAAAAGTATACAGGGGGTGGCAAGACCGTACTTTGTTTTGTATAAACAAATTTATTTAAAAAAACGTCCGACTTTATTATTTTTGAAACCGCTTTTTAACCCCTAATCTTGAGATTGCGCACCTGCAAAAAAAACTTGTCTAAAATTTTGTTGCCACCAACAACAAATCCAAGGTTCATTCAAAACTGCGGATTTGGGTGCTTCAAAATCTTATCTTATGTGTATGGACCACCACAGCATATCTTCCAAAGTTCATCAAATTCGAATGACGTTTTAAGGTTGCTAATAATTGCAATTTTTTCGAATATTTTTTTATAGAAATTTACATACAAATTTAAAAAAAGTTTACATTATATTTGTAATTATTTATATTAACATCCTTCAGGACTTTTTAATGGGTTCTGAATCAAAATTGTATTTCTTTTAAGATTGTAGAACATACATTTAATAAATTATTAACGGGTTTCAAGGTATTCGCGTTTTTGTGATTTTGAAAAGAATGAATTTTATTTTTTTTTAAGAGCCAGTGCACAGGAAACAATGCTCGGTTCAGTATATTAATTTAATCCTCTTCCCCCAATTCTTAATTAAGATGTATGTCATATCCATTTCAGGAAGGACAAAGCTATCCTTGGGATGTTTTGTAAAATATTAGTTATTTCACCTTTTCCTTTATAACTTTTTAGACAACGGACCAACTTTTTAATTCAAATACGTTTTCGAAATAGGCTTTATATACATAATGTTTTTTGTCAGATTGGAAACGCTAGGGAGTAGAACCTTTAAAATGTTCAAAAAATTTAAAAAAAAAATAATCCGCATTATCGCGAAACTCTATTTTATTTAAACATTTTACCTCATAATTGTTATTGTCCCCAAAATATTTTATATATTTAATGTATCGTGTTCTATGGTATTCAATATAATATTAGCTTCCCGAACTGTAAGAATTTAAGGGTTGATTGATCCAAAGTGACGACTCTGTGATATGTTATGGGGAGGCATGTCACGAATCTGGTAAAACCCAGTTGTGGTGTACCTAAAAGTATTAATTTGGGTGAAATGACTAATCAAGTGACTATAGTAAAGGTGACAAAACATTGAGTGGTTGGTACCAGATATATTATGTAACTGGAGAAAAAAGTAACATACCATCAAAGTGTACTGAAGCAACTAGGACCTTTGCAGTTGAAGTTGTTACTGGCCGTTGAACTGGTGCGCTAGCAGTGGATAAAAACATGTCAATTACTGCCAAAGGATTCGGTCACTTGACTACTACAAAGCGGACATAATACTGAAATAATTTTATCTGTACACTCACAATATTTTTTCCCTAAAGACTACTGAATATACACATTATATTAACTGAGAATCAGTTAAAAACAGGACTACTTATTTTTCGTTTAAAACAATTGTATTTTTAGTTTATTTTCAACTGTTAAAAAATTAATTGACAAGATCCATAAAAACAAAAGATTGTTTTCGTTTATATCAATACTCAATATAATATAACAAGTTTTTGTTTTAACTGAATATTTTAACTATTACCGAAAGTCCGTTTAGTTGTTTATTTTGTTTATTGAATAACAGACAAAAAGTTAAAAAATATATTTCTTTGGTAATTCAACTGTATATTCCATTGAAGCAACTTTACCGATTCAATTTTGAAATAACTGTTGATTTTTTAAGGAAAAGTTCTTGTGAGTGTCCCGAATTTGTGACAGGAGAAATAAAGACGAACTACTGCACTAATTCAAAAGAACTGAATACGAAACTGTTTAGATGTTTACCAGGGTTGACCGTAATGGCGATTTTAAAACTAGTTTGGCGAGTTATTTTTTTTTTAATTTTGAACAGGTATTATGAAACACTGTTTTGTGTAAGTTCGGTGACCTTGTTCCGGATGGGCAATTTAGCACCCCTTACATAATATGACCTTCGGTGAATAAAAAGTGTCAGGTTACTTGCTAATTCCTTTTCACATGCCCGGCGACATGTTTCCATTAGAATTTTTCTTCAGTTCTATGATACGTACGTGTAGGTTTACGTCACGTGATAATTTTCTCCCCACTGGTCCTGTTGCGTATCACATAGATCCTAAAATTATCCTACTTTAACACTACCTACTTATAACTTGTACCGTAGCTTATTCATTTCAGTCGGTAAGGTGATATTTTAAATTCGTCAAGTTCTTGGCAACGTCACAAGGGTACTCCAAAGGTAGGAATTGACACCTGCTATGGCAAGCCCATGTTAAAAGCACCGGTCACTTTCATATAACAAAACTGAACTAGGACAGGTTCCACACGTGACCATTTCCCGCAGGGCGTTTACTCTGAAAAAAATCAAAGTGCAGCAAATGAGATTTAGGTGAAAACTTAAATATAACTTTCAACTTGGATAATTATCATCGTTGAAATCTTAAAGTTTATACATTTTCACCTCCAGCATAACTTCTTCGCTTAAACATTTTTGATAATTCTAAGAAATGTTTCGTTCACTTTTTGAAGAAAAGTTTCACAAAAGCTTTCTTACACTAAAATTCTCGTTGTGTATTTAAATACATTTAAATAATTTAATAATCTAAAGCATAAAGTATTATGTTGTTAAATAATTATCCATAAACACTGGCAACACTGTTCGTGTACGTATGTATGTTGTTTGCTTATGGGTGTGTTTAGATGATGCATCCTTTATTTGACTACAAATTTGATTGTTCATTCATTTGTAAGCACATAATACTCAAATATGCAGCTATACTTATGTGTATGAGTGCGTGTGAGTGTATAAGCTTAAGCCACTATTGCAGTGATTTACTGTTTGAATTTACAAAATTTTGTTTTATCATTCTAACATATAAAAAATATACTTACACACATGTATTTCTATTTTGCCACTTTTCGCGCTAAAATGTTTGTTTGCTGTTTGTATATTTGCAGTTATTGATGTTTAACTTGTAAAATGGATAAGTTTTTTTTTTTTTGCTCTGTTCCTTTCCGTTTTTGTTGATTTGTTATTTATTCGTTTGTTTATCTAATATTTAGGTGTTTGTGTGTGTGTGTGTGTTTGTGTGTGTGTGTGTGTGTGTGTGTGTATGTATGAATATTTGCATCTATGTTTTGTGTATTCAAATTTTTGGTATTTTAAATTAAATTGGATTATTGTCAATTTTGATTGACCATTCATTAACAGGAAACAGGATGTGTGGATGTGCTATGTTGATATGAAATCAATTGAGGTTGTATTGAAATGCATATGAAATGAGACAGTAAATAAATAATCAATGAAAATATTTTGAAAATAGTTGTATAAATAATGACTATTCACATTATAAAAAATTATAACATTAAATTGAGCAATAAAATTATTAAATTTTAAATTAATTGAAATTTTGTATTTTAAAATTATTTTGACATAAAATGAAATACGTCTTTAATCTTAAGGATGTAACTCGAAAATAGCACAGTTGGTTACGACACTACCCAGTGTAGAAAAGCATAAGTGAACATTTAAATACATGTTTTGTAACGTAAAGTGTTTACATTTCTCATAACATATGGCATTACTTTACATTTCTCATTACATATGGCATTATTATTACAAAATATTACATATTATTATCAAACACCTTACGAAATCCGAAAAAAGTATGTAGTGTATATATGACAAATAATAAGTATAACAAAAAATTAAAAAAAAAACTGAATTTAATAAAACAATTTATTTAAACATTTTTTTAATGAAATTTTGCAAACAAGGGATTAGAACCTGAGACACCAGGTTGTCAGTCAACCGCTCCAACTGTTGAGCTATCTTAACATGTTACACTTGATAGATAAAAACATAAATGAATTGCTTGCACAAAGTTCAAGTACTACATATGTAGCTATGAATGTACTTCCTAGAGTTGAAAAAATAGTGAATCTAAAAATAGATTTTCTAAAAATTTCCACATAATTGCCAGTATAAACAATAATGACATGCCGTTTCTTTTCTGCATTTACTTTTGCACGAATAATACGGACTTAGGTTATGTTAGGTTAGGTTAGGTCGGAGTGGTAGCCGGCTCCGTGAGCACCAGCACACTTAGACTCTGAGGTCCGTTGTGATGCCACGAGACTGACGGATTACCGATCTGACTCCACCGTTGAACCAGGTAGAGCTCCTTACGAAGATCCAGATCCAGAGCCGACCAGATGTGCCTTGTCACCACACAAGTCACGCCATTAGCCCACCTAAGGTCAGTCGCCCTCTCGGAGTAGAGCCGATTGTTCAGCTTACAGGTTGCTAGGGGAACACCAACTCCTGTCAGAAAAGATGTTAACGCTCGTCGTTCCGTCCGAGTCAAGCGGCTACCTCTCCTATCGCCATCACCTCAGCCTGAAAAACGCTGCAGTTATCGGGCAGCCTCAGAGCCAGTTCCAGACCGAGCTCCTCGGAGTAGACGCCGAGACCGACTCGCCCGGCGAGCACCGATCCGTCCGTTAAAAATTAACGCCACGTCTCCTTGCCGGCACCTAATACGGACTTACTAATAACTAGTTAATTACACAGCTAAACACTAAAATACAGCGGTCAATTCTGATAGATTTTAGGAAATATATAACGAATGTGAACACCAAATTTTAATTGTTTTACTTTCAAATTTTAAAAAATTAAAACCAAAAGTTTATTTTTCGATCTTTTATCATAAATTATGATGTGAGCAAGATTATTCAAGTTTAAGATCATTTGTGTTTTGTTAAACAAAAAACCGTGCAGTGTTTATTTATTACTCAAAAAAGTTTTTGCCCGCTTACTTATAGCAGACTTTATCTACTGACAGGTCCTTACATGTTTCATTTCGCGTCACCGAAAATCATCAGAGAACCAATGTAGAAGGGGTAGCATATTTTTACCCAAATTTTGAAGGAAAAAGATCAACACTTTACCCTTATTGTTTTATTTACCCGATGAGAAGTAAAAAACAGAATTGGAAGAATTGAACTGATTCAAATCAAAAATAAAACATTTTTAACTAATAAACATTGTTCGTGTATAGGCGCTAGAATCTCTAGTCATAATACACTGTGTTTTTATTGTTTATTAAATAAACAACAACTTTCTGACTATAGTGTAGTGGATCGATAACGACTCACATCTCTAATTACTTATTTTATATTGTGAATGATAACAGCTGATTATACTGTGAATGATAACAGCTGATATAAGTAAAATTATAAACAAAATAAAAACATAGAACATAGAATAAGTTAGATTTAAGTACCGTTATGTTAGTTTATAAGCAGGACGAAATTTTAAATAAAGGAGAAGTTCGAATCAGCACTTCAGCCGAGCAATTGGCTTGTTTTTTCCTATTTTTAAAAACCAACAGCGCTTTAAAAGTGCTTTGCTTGGTGCTCTTTAATGAAGGCCAAAATAAAAACATTTATTGCCAGTGGCGTTTAAAATGCCGGCAAAGAAACCCTAGGTACTGAATCAAATGTCCACCACCCATTACAATAGTATTAGGACCATAAATCAGTTTTGCCGTACTCTGCAATTTTTAAATGTTTTACTTTTAAATTTTAAAAAATTAAAACCAAAAGTTTATTTTTCGATCTTTTAATATTAGCTCCTTTTCTTGAAATAATCGCGAATTAAAGTTTTACAAAAATCAACTTTTTCTTTAAAAATTCTTCTTAATTCATATACCTGTATAAACTACGAATAAATTTTAATATGGTTCTAAAGTATGAACTTTGAACATTAAAAACCATATCAATTAATTGCGATTGGGTGCAAGATGTAGGATATCTTTCAATTAAATGAAAAATTTACTTATTTCTATTTTTTGCCAATACTAAAAAAATTCCTTAATCGAACTTGGAAGATTTTAGCACATGGTGTTAATTTATATTCCTCTTAATTAACCTTCGCTTTCGTATCAAAATTTTCCGAAAATTTATTCTGAAGATCACAATTGTTGACATTTTTTTAAATTAATTTTTTATGTAGATATGGCTCTGGATATTATTGAGGAGAAATGGAATATTATAAAGGAAATAACCTTTTGTAACAGATTTTCCTTTATTAACAATATTAGAATTGGAAGAAACACGGCAGTTGTCAATTGAGATTTGCTTAAATATTCTCAATTGAAATATTTTTATTCATATCGATCTAAGTTTTTTTTGGGTGTATAATTAACATTTTTTTTTTTAAATAACATAGTTATGCTAGTTGTTTATGTGAAACTTCATTTAACATTTGCATAAAATGTTATAGTATGTTAGTTAGCATAATTTATGTTACACTGGCGATCAACATATTAACACAACAAAATTTTAAAATTCCATAAATTGTCTTTAAAATTTGATGTCACGATATAAACGTTTGGCATGTGTAGAAGTACACTTATATACGTTTTCGGTTTTGATTATTTACACTGTTATCGAATGGTTGTAAAAAGAATGATCATCAGTTGTAAAAAGAGTGATCAGGCGAGCCGGAAAGTCAAGTAAAAAAAAAAAAAAAGTCTTCCGGTTTCTTTCTTTTAACTTTAGAATTCAACGTGACTAGTTCGGAATTGAAATAAACCCAATATTAATTGGTACACTCAAAAAAAAAAGTTTGTACAGTCAGCAAAAATTTTGCTGAGTCAGCAAAATTTTAGTCAGGAGGATGCTAGCAAAAAATTGCTAATGTCAGCAAAATCTTTTGCTAAAAATCAGCGAGCTGATTTTTAGCAACAAAATTAGTAGATTCAGCAAAAGTTTTGCTAACACTTAGTAGATTACAAATAAAAAAGCGTTGGTAAAAATTAATAAATTTTTTGCTGAATTTTAGCAGACTGAAAAAAACGCAAAAAATGGTAAAAAAATTGTTATTTAGTTAATATATTTGCTGAAAATCATAAAACATATTTTTGTGATTCTTTTAAAAATAATTTACAATAATTACGAAATATAAAAATTTTCATTTTTCCACATTGATGTCATGAAGTAATTTAATATCTGAAAATATATAGAAATAAATATATATAGAGCAATTCCATATGAAAGCGATCACCTTTTGGACGACCCCTCTCCGATTTTAAAATAAATAGTCTCAATCGATTGCCCAGCAAAAAATAATGTACCTACATATTTTGTTTTTTTTTTATAGTGACTGGTTTAGTGGTGGTGTGCACCACTGTCATGTGACAAAATTGAAGAATTCTTCATAAGGGACCTCATTGAAAGTTGTTTAAAAAAAAACTACTAAAGCGATCGCAACGAGTGATAGCTCGTTGGAAAGGTATTGAATCAGGCTTTAATTGAAAAATAAAATTTTCCTAATTTTTCTCAGAAATTTACCTTTTTTCCCATGAAAATTAAATTTTCCCATGAAAATTAAATTTTCCGATTTTCCACAGAAGCTCCTAAATTTTCCGGCTAATTTTATTTTTTTTTGGATTCCTCATAATTTTTGCTTTAAGAATGAGCAATAAAAAAATGGGCCCCGACTCCTTGTTTGGACAGGAGAAGAGCATTTAAGAGACCACCTTGTTCTCATTGTTTTTATATTTTTTATAATTGAATTATTTTTAATTATTTAACAAGAAAAATTAGGAAAATTTTATTTTTCAATTAAAGCCTGATTCAATACCTTTCCAACGAGCTATCACTCGTTGCGATCGCTTTGAAGAATTCTTCAATTTTGTCACATGACAGTGGTGCACACCACCACTAAACCAGTCACTATAAAAAAAAAAAAAATATGTAGGTACATTATTTTTTGCTGGGCAATCGATTGAGACTATTTATTTTAATATCGGAGAGGGGTCGTCCAAAAATTTGCCAATTTTGATCGTTTTCATATGGAATTGCTTTATAACAAAAATTTTTTTTCAACTACTTACATCAATGGTTGTCTAAATGATGCTATCTTTTAAGGACGCAACTGCCGAAGATAATTATAGAAACGAAACGAAAAAATAAACAAAAAAAAAACAAACGAAACGAAAAAAAACAACCCTTTTTTTGCAATAAGAAAAAGGAACCATACTAAGATGGGTGTCTTTGTCTTTCGCTTTACTCTGTCTACATGTCTGTATATGTTTGTTTGCAATTTGACCACACTAGCTTATTAATCTATTAACATTTATTATAGAAATACATATTAAATTTAAATATTTTCTTTTGTCTTTTATTTTATTAACAGACAATTATTTTCACAAGCCGGTGACAACGTAAAATTTAAGTTGTTTTAATCCTCAACAGATACAAAAGTCTTCCATGGTTGATTTTTTTATATGTCTTATTAGAGTTGTACTTTTTAGTATCATTTTCCTCTTCTCTACTACATCTTGACATGCCGCGACATCTGCTTATCAGCACAATTTTTTTTACCAAAATTAATTAGTAAAACATTAGTATATTAGTAAAGCATTAGTATAAAACAGTTAAGTGCTGAATAAGTATAACAAAACTTTTAGCTGAAAACACGATTTTAGCAAAAAAATTTGCTAAAAAATAGTATACCTGATTTACAAGACGTTTTACTAACTTTTCTACTAACTTATTTTTTGAGTGTAAGAATTGTGCAAAGTTTTTTTTATATTTTAATATTGAGTAAAATAATTAATCTTAATGTTTTAATATTGTTTTAATCACTTACTCCAACATTTATTGCATTTTTATTGCAATTCTGCATTTAAACTGTATTTAAACAACCCAATAAAGAATACTTTTAGTTAGTCATTAACACAAAACAGAATTGCAACCAATTCACAAGGTCTTCTTACAGTTCAAGTGTTGTATGAAGAAATCAACACATTTGTCTTAAGCTATGTGCTTGAACAGTAACAATCCAAAAAGACACCCAACGACCCCCTTCAAAAAATTATATAATAATGGTCATTAGATCAATATCACTTATGGCCATATGCTCTTTATAGAAACTACGGGAACTTATTGTATGTACTTAGTATTAGGGCAAGTTTTTTTGGCATTTGCCACAAACTGCAGCATTTCCCATTTTTTAAATTATTTTCTAAAAATGCCACAAAATGCCATATTATTTTATAGATTTTTTTCTATAAAAATGCCATTTTTGCCCATTTTACCTTAAAATTTCCGGATTGTAAAGTGGCTGATTTTATACGTTTTAATTTTGAAGATGCAAATTCGCTTATTGCAAATTGTAAAGCAGTATTTCTTAAGGTAAGTTTAACATTTACGGCCTAGTATTTGAGATGTCAGTTAAACTTCATTAAGCTAAACAGACTACGAATTTTGTCCACCATTTACAAATTTATTATAAAAAATTAGCAGTTTTCCAGTTACAAACTGCGTTAAACCAAGATTAAAGATAATCTACATCCTAAAAACTCGGCTTAGTCTAGTTTATAATTTTGATATCTCTTTAGAGTTGATACAATCAATTTATCCGAATTTAAGTAAACCTTTGATTAAAGCTGAAAATGTTGTTGAGATAATTTCAATGAAATTTGTGACGTATTAAATATGCTCAGTGACGATAATGCAGAGCATATACACAATGCTAAATTTATATTTAAAAAACATGGAATAAAATCTGACTTAGCACATATAAAAGGTAATTTAGAATGTCACCAATTTGAAAACCAAAGAACTCTCTATAAAAAAAATTGTAGATGGTATAGATTGCGTAAAGGAAAATATTAAGGGTGCCAACAACAAAGAAATTATTGAAAAACTAAATAAAGTGTTCAATGAAGTTCTCAAATAGTGGCCTACACACTTTGACTAAAACTAAAAAATATATTTTTTTAATCGGAATACATGCTTTCAAATAGGCTGTAGTTACATCTACAAAAGTGGAACTCATATTACTTTACTTTGCAATCAAAATTGAATAAAAATTAGAAAATAATTTTTATCGTTTTCGTGCCAAAAAAAACTTGCCCTGCTTATTATATATTAGATCCCTTCAAAATGGGAAAGCAAGTGTTATTAACAACATCCCAGCACACTTTTTTAAAGCTGCACCGACTTTATTTGCGTATATGGCACAGACTCTCTTTAGATTTGTATGGATACAGCACACTTTTTCAAAGGACTAGAAAACTCCAAATATAATCAATAGGGCGGGTCGATTTAAAAATCGCTCAACGTTCAAGGAAAATTGTATTCTAGGGATCAAAATAAGAAACTTTGCCGAAGGAACCATACCTCTAAAACGAATTCTGATGTCCCGACTTTTGACCCGTAGGGTGAAATTTTGAAAAATCCCACTTTGACCCATTTAGAGAGCCCCAATCGAATCCAACCCTATCGAATATATTTATACTCTATTTCTTCCGGAGAAGAAATAGAGACCCTAATCTTGGAAAGACTCCTCTTACTTTCTGAAATATCTCTATACCGAGATTTGTACATTTTTCTAAAAAAACACGGCTAAAAAGGACCTCTTTTAACTTAAATTTTAACCCCTAGAATGACGATTTATGCATTAATCTACTAGCGCGTCTCCCGGAGAAGAAGTATCTCCCATAATCTTGGAGAGATTCCTCCTACTTTCTGAAATATTAAAGTGGGCTTTTTCAAAATTTGACCCTATGGGTCAAAAGTCGGGACATCAGAATTCGTTTTAGACGTATGGTTCCTTCGGCAAAGTTTCTTATTTTGATCCCTTGAATACGATTTTCCTTGAACGTTGAGCGATTTTTTTGCCTCCATACAAATTGACCCGGCCTAATAATAAAGCTTCCGAAAAAAGGAAACTTAGAAGATTGTGATAATTGGAGTGGAAATAATTTATTATGTGTGACAATTAAAATGTTTATGAAAGAAGTCTTGGAACGCTTAATTCTCTGCGAATCATAATTGATTTGATTAAAAAAAAAAAAAACACAAAAAATGAAATCTTTATTTGAGTCGATAGACCGATCTATAAAATTTATGTTTAAAGATTATTTCATGTAAATGTTGACCGCGGCTACTCAAATAGTTCATACACTGGGTGCAATTTTGGCAAACTCTCTCCAACAACCGTTGCGGGCTTGTCCCTATAGACATGAGCCTTAACATAGCCTCACAAAAAATAGCCTAACGAACTAGGCGGAAAATTCACCGGCCCCAAACGTTAAATAAACAGTTCACCGAGTTCGCCTCTCAATTGGGCCATTGTTTCGCTTGCTGTGTGACATGCGGCACCGTCTTATTGAAACCACATGTCACCCAAGTCAAGCTCTTCCACTTTGGATAAATCAAAATTTGTAATCATCGCATTCATTAAGAGTTAGCCCTTGTGGTACGTCGTGAGGCTTCAATTCTTACACCAGCTGTATTTTAAAAGGTTTTAACCCCAAAACCTTCCGCAAAATTGCTGCGAACTGCGCCAAATCCATAATTCACTGTCATCAAAAACACTGGCAGATACAGCTGCGATATTTTCCTCTGTCCGCCCTCCACATAAATTGGTGGTTTAATGCACAATAATGTAAATTTGTTGCGAAATTTAGTCACAAGACTCCCAAGCTGAGCATAACCGAGCATGAATTTTGATAATAAAATTCAATAATCTGCAAGCGTTGTTCGTTTGTAAGTCGATTCAAGATGAAATTATAGACCAAACTGAACATGTTTAATACTAACATGTCACACGAAAACAGTTGAGCTGCCAAAAATAGTGTTGCCAAAAATAAAGTTGCTAAAAATCACCATTTACATGCTTTTTATAGACTATGAGAAAGCATTGGACTTTCCTGATCTTTATCCAGAAACAAAAAATAGCGTTAATACTAGCATGTAGCGGGTTGGACACGAAACAGTTGGTACATAATGAGTAAAACAAATTTTGAAATATTCCAGCAAAATATAGAGCTTACCCAAAAGTAGTTCTGGAAGGCATTATTTAATTACCGAGCGCTTCAAAAATTCATTCCAGAAGAAATGATTTTTGTTCGCGATGTTCCACTTGGTATGTCTCTTTTAGGCAGTTGACAAGCGTAAGGATGAAAAAATCAATTAATACATGCCTTTTTGAGAAAAGAAAAACGTTTTTTTTTATTCTTCGAGAAGCGCTAAGATGATGTGTATTTAATAACAATTAAAGCGATCATTCACTTTTCTAAAGAAGCATTAAAATATATACTTCAATAAGGTGCTATTAAAAGGCATTGTTTTCATTGGCTTCTAAAAAAGCTTCTTTTATGAAAACATTTACAAAAAAATTAATTTTCATACCGTTAAATACATCTTGAATTAAAATAATGAAATCGATGCATTGATACTTTATTAATTCATTGTATGCATTATTAACTGATTCATTATGTACATTATTTACTGCGTCAGAAGAATGCATTTAGGAAAGCACAACAAACTGCCTTCCTTGATTGCTTTATTGTTTGCATGACGGCTAAGCGCTATTTTGGAAGCGTGCAAAAGAAGGAACTGCTTATCAAATCGAAGTTCCTTTTTGCTGTGATGTTAGTACAAATAAATTAAAATTATTCTTTTAATTTAGATTTAATTTTCTTTATCTTTCACCGAGGGAAATAAATAACTTCCCTAATAAAAATTGTTATTGTGTTTTTTTTTTAAGACCGTTTTCTCGATCCCCTCAATTAAAAATCTTAAAAGTGTTAATTTTTTTAGTATATATAAAAGTTTTTTAAGGGCCATAGTCTATGAGGACTCGCTAATACATATATTGGCAAGTTATATCTTAATTTATTGCATCTATTATAAATAGAATTTCAAGGTAGTGTTTCAAAGTTTTTCTTTGTTTTTAGTTTGTAAAATTTAACATTTCATAATTTTTTACTCTTGTTTAGTCACGCATAACGATTTGTATGCCTAAAAACTTTTCTTGTATTTGTGAAATGTACATTAATGCATGTGTACATCTGTATATATAAATACGTACGACTAGGTGTTAGTATATATTGGTATGTGTATGTTGAACACCTGCTCATTAGTAAATACCCATGCTTTTAGCATCATCATTATATTTTTTGGGTATATGGATGGCACTATGCTATTATTACCTGTGCATATAAATGAATGTACGTGTATTTGTGTAAATGTATAATACACTCTAAAAAATGCATATACAATTACTACCATCAAGTATGTAAGTTTTCATGTAAAATTGCATATATCACGCTGTATGCACTATATGGTTGAAAAACGTATATACAAAAGCATACAAATACAATCGCCACAGTGTTGGCAAAGTGTCGGCTTCGGTCGGTTATGCGTTCCAGAACGTGGGTTTAAAAATCTTGACAGTATTGTGCTGTTATCCGATTAATAACAGTGGCCAACCGTTGGTTTGAGTTCAAAAAATGTTGTGCTTTTCAAAAGCCCTAAATTTAATTAGTTTTGAGATATATATATAATTAAACACATTTTCAAAGCAGCAATACATCTTAGTCATTTACATCATATTTAAATGCATGAAATGAAATATAAAAAAAAAGAAAAAATGTTTCTAATTGGCTGTCGTATTGACAAAAATTTGCAAACAAAATAGTGCTTCTCTAGTACAATATTAGTTTTGTCATTGTTAATTTTTAGTACGGTTGGTCTTAACGAAAATATGAGTGGTGTGCCAGTACTGACTTTTTTTGTACGGTTGGCAATTTCTACCTGGGAGTTACATAAATGCATACAAAATAAAGTATTTTACATGTTGATAAAGCTTGATTCACACACTGTCCACCCATAACTACTATTGTATTTTGTCACTTACAATAATTTGACAATTGGTATCACCAATAATGAGAAATAGTAGATATGCATTGATATCGTGTGAATTGCCCCTAAACATGTTGATAATTTTTTCATAAATACATACATTGTTTCAAATATTCATATTAGGCACAAATTGTAAAACTATACATACTTTAAGCAGTACACTCAAAAAAAAAATCCGTAAAGTTAGCAAAAAGTTTGTTGAGTCAGCAAAATTTTTACTGGAATTATCGTTGCAGAAAAATTGCTAATATCCGCAAAAGTATTTTGCTGAAAATTAGCTCACTGAAAAATAGTTTTAAATTGGCTATACTGAGATACGATTAAGCCTTTACGATGTCTCTGTGTAGGTTATTTTTTATAGTTTTGACCGAAAAATTTAACGGAAATTTTCCATTGCCTTTTTAAAAAGCAAATGGCTACCTAAAGCCACGTTCATTATTTGAAAATGCAATGGAAAATTTCCGTTACATTTTTTCGGAGAAAAATGTAAAAAAAATGTAAATAAAAACATCGTAAAGACTAGGGTATTCAATTTACTCGGGTTTGCTTTTGTTCGAGTAATCGAGTAACTCGGTTTTGAGGTTTTTAATTTACTCGAGTAGGCGAGTAAGATTTTAAAATTGCTCGAATAACTCGAGTAACTCGAACAATTTAAATACTTTAATTTTATTTTCCAAAAACTCACATTTTTGTAAGTTTTTATATTTTATTAGTACTAATATAACATATATATAAAAATTAACAAATTAATTCAAAATTTTAGTAAAAAGTATATTTAAAAGAGAAAAACATTTGCTAAGATCATTTATTATTGCGACAGTTTTGTCTCAGTACACTCAATGAAATTCTTTATAAATATGTTGAAATCTTCATTGATTTTCTTTCAATATAACTGGTTCATAAATATGTATTAAACTGTTTTATAAAAATATTTGTAAGGTGATCCGTTTTGTAATTTCACTCAGACTTGACACAGTTTTGTTATATTAGTGTGTTAGTACTAAAGGAAAAAATAGTCCATTTTGCCCTATTATTTTGGGATTTTGAGATATGTAATTTTTCTAAAAAAAATTATAAAGAAGTTTTGAAACAACTTTCATGAATATTTAAGAAGATAGTGAAGATTTTCATCATATTAATGAAAACTTCATTACTTCTATATGTAAGCTTTAATATGTGAAAATTTTGCGTAGGACCGCTATGAATTTCCATATAGGGCTTCTAAAATTGGCTTGTTACAACGACATAAAAGGGACCAACAAAAAGTTTTTAGTAAATGACATTTAAAAATTCCTTTTTGAAAATATAGTATTTATATGTAGTTTCTTTAGATCAAATGGCAACTAAATTAAAAAAATAATGTTTGATCCCACTTTTAACCCTCAAATCCGCACCAATAATCTTAAACACCGCAGTCTTAGAACTTCTTTCTTTAAAAAATATCCAAGTTTCTTCGATATCGGAGTTTTTCGCATTAAGTTCTTCGTTTTTCGCAATATAATTTCTTTAACAGTGCTCACTTAATATAAAAATACACTTAACATTTAAATATTCACTATAACAGTCACATTATTTTATACAAAATATTAAAAAAATATAAAATAGTTCATATTTTTAAATTACTCGAGTTACTCTATTAATCGATCAAAATTGTTCGAGTTATTCTTTACTCGAAATTGGCCACTTCGAATTACTCGAACAATTGTTCGACATCATTTCATCGATTAATCGAGTAACGGTTAACCGATTGAATACCCTAGTAAAGACGTAAACTTATCTCGGTATAGCGTGTTAAAGCTATCCGATTTTTCTCGAATATGAACCAAATATCTTTTACACCCAATACTACAATAACATGAACAATAAATTTAAATTTTAAATAAATCAAATTTAATCTCAAAATATATTATTCGATCCAAAAAAAAAATACTTCTCCTATTGGATCTAATTAGATCTAAATTAATCCCATGGGGTGTTTTGGGATCTATCAGGGTCTTAAATTTGTAACTATTGGGTCACCCCATTTTGAGATTAATTTTGATCTAATTTAACCAGTAATATATTTGAAGGATCTATACAAGCTGAAATATCTACATCTAGCTTTTTCAGATGCTCGCCATGCTTTAAATGTTTATTGTTTATCAGCACACTTTTGGTAGTGACGTAAATTAGTTAAACATTACTTAAAAATTAGGTTTGGTAAAATGTTTTAACTAAAACTTTAGCTGAAAACGCGATGTCAGCAAAAAAATTGCTGAAAGTTGGTTAAACATTTTAAATAGAAGTTTGATAAAATTTTCAACTAAGTTTTTTTATTTTAAGTGTAGAAAAAAGAAAAATAAAACATTTAATTACAAAAATCATTATAAAAAATATTAGCGGTGTTTTTTTAAATAAAAGCAATCAGAAAATATTGAATTCGCAATGAATAGCAAACAGAATTGTATGTGTTGATATTGAATGTAAATATGTGAAAATATATCTAAAAGCAATAAAATTATATGATTTTGTTGTTGCAGATTTATTAAATTTCAAATCTTTCAAACATACATGGTTGTAAATTTAAGTGAAAACGATCGGATTGTCTGAAAGTCGTCTAAGAATTTGATTTCGGGAATTCTTTTTATTACGATTTTACTGTATGTATCTTCCATAACGGTTGGGTGTTCTGATTTGTCGGACTCAATTGAAAGTCTATGAAATAAGCACTCCCTGTAATAAAACTGACAAGGGAATTGTCCGGGGTTCAAAATCGATCCCTTAATGATACGCATGTGGTAAAGGTGAAAATAGTAAGAAGATTTCCTAAGAAACGTAGCTGTCCAACTTTTTTGTTTCGTAACCATTCAACAACGGTCAACGCGGTCATCTTTGACCCAACATGTAAACCCATAAATATAAGATTGGGCAGCTAAAAATAGTCGTTTCTTATTTTTTTTTCTCCTTAACAATATTGCCATCGGATTATTTGCACCTGGAAACCTATAAACTATGCAGATTTAATACAGCTTTACTTTTCTGACTTATTACATCGTAAATACTTTTATTTATTAATTATAATTTCAAATAAGAATTAAATGCTTTTTCTTACAGTTATATTAGTTTTTTGTTTTTATATACATCGAGATTATTTTTATGTTATTTTCAATTTATAACGAGCATTCAACCTCCTTATATTTACAAAAATAAAGCAAATCAAACATATTGGCTAGGTTGATACTAATATTTCGATCTGGCTAAAGATCTCATCAGAACCCGAAGTTTTAGAAAAGCTAGAGCCTCCATAACAGGCAGAACTTTAGCAAAAAACCTATTAATCATCAATTTTGCTCCATTCTTGTCATCTTAGTAATCAAGCACGTGGTTAGGTCTTTTCCTAACAATCACCATGACGTTACTAAACTTTGAAGAAAAAAAAAATGTTCTATTTATATAAAAAATTTTAAGTGTGTACTCTGGCTCAAGTAATATTTTTTACAGTTATATTAGTTTTTTTGCTTTTATATACATCGAGATTATTTTTATGTTATTTTCAATTTATAGCAAGCTTTCAACCTCCGTATATCCACAAAAATAAAGCAAATCAAACATATAGCTAGGTTGATACTAGTATTTCGATCTGGCTAAAGATCTCATCAGAACCCGAAGTTTTAGAAAATCTAGAGCCTCCATAATAGGCAGAACTTTAAGAAAAACCTATTGATCATCAATGTTGCTCTATTCCTTTTTTATTAGATTTTTTAAATATTTGCCTTAAGATTCTAAGAAAAATTTCTTAACTATGAAGTTTACATAAAAAATGACAATGATGGTATACTTCCGAGGCACCCACCGGATAAAAGTAGGAAAAATGATAGATAGGACAAACCTACTACACCTATAGAAAAACATAAATAAATTTCATAAATGTTCGCTCATGTAACCATTTCATCAATATTTATTAAACATTTCATAAACAACAATAATTATAGTGAACATATCATGGTCTCTATGAATTTTATTTTTGTTAACAAAAGTGCTGAATTCCTTACTAATAAAAAATATTTTTCATATATAGTGAAGCATTTCATAAATATGATGAAATTGATTTTTTTTTATGATATATTTCATAAATGCTATGAAGCTTTTCCTTAGAGTGTATGTACACATTCTTAGCAGACTAATATCAAATCAAAGGGGTAAAAAGTGAAATTCTAAAGTATTTAAAACTTATCTGTGTATACTCTTTTGTGCGCCATCAGATTCCTCTTTCCAATATCTTTAATCCTAATGCTCAGTATTTGTAAAGTTAATTTCATTTTTGTTTAAGATATATAAAATTATTAAATAAACAACCATTTGACAATGTAGATATATACACTCTATATGGAACTTTAAGCACATTTAATGTACATTTACATGAAATCAGTATGTTGCTAAACATTTTTTAAGCACTTTACCATGCATACTTACATATTTTATGCCCATTTCATGTACATACAATGTGTGTAAATATTTAAAATTAGGCGCAAAATGTAGTTTACTCGAATTATAGTAGCAGCAGTAAATTTACATGAAAATTTGTTAGAGTGTACATGTTATAAGTAATACAGAAAAAGTTTTAATTACAAAACAAAAGCGTGATATTATATATGAATATTTGTAAGTATCAACACACATACACGTCCACATTTAGGAGTAAAAATGAGTAAAACATACACATAATTAGCAAACTTATATAAACTCAGGTAGTAGTAAAAAAAGAGTTTTAATGAGCTTATGGTGAAAGCAACACTAACGAACATGCACACACAGATTTTTATACGTATGAGTAAAAGTTAAACAATATTTACACATACAATCATATATAAATATAAAATTTATTTGTATGTGAACATAAAAGGGTGGAAGTCAATATTATTATATATAAGCTAATGGTTTTAAGTTTTAGAGAACAAAAAAGCAAATGTATAAATTTTTCCATATATTCAATGAATACCAAAAGACACGTTTTCTTGCTGGGTTTAAAAGGATTACACAAGGCAACAATTTTGAAAAAATTTTAGGGGCTTTGAAAACCACTATACAATTTTGATGTATTGTGGTCCCAGTAGTACAAATATGGTTCAATTTTGAAATTCTATGGAGAGGTTTTTTTTTAAAAAAATTTTTAATTAAAATTATAAATTTTTTTAGACGTGTCTCCACATAATTAATGATAACTAAAAAAAAATTAGTCCGATATTATTCAAATAAATTTAGAAAAACTGAAATTTACATAGCCTTTAATCCGTTAATATATTGCGTTTCAATCGGCTCAGTAGTTTTGGAGTTATAATAAAAAATTGAGGGAAAAAATATTTTTTTTACGTGAAAATAGCAAATTTTTTTGGTTAAAAAAATCATAAAAAATCGAAAACGGCAAAAAATCGTTTAGATTTATTGCTTTATCGCAAAGCCACATGTAATAGGAACAAAATGAGATATCGATCATAAAAATCGATTGATTTTTTTCGAATTTATTCACAATTAAGTGAATTCGCTCATTTTCACCAAATTTTAGTTTTTTGTCTGATATACATAAAATTGAGTAGTTAATGTTCTTCTTTCGATTGATTGAATTTTGAAAACATTTTCCCCATGCTATGTACAAATTTTCACATCAAAAATGCATTACATAGTAACATTCGTGTATTTTTTGGCAAAACCCTACCTAGAATATACTGATTCTATTCTTCGGAAAGACATTTGTGTTGGATGAGCTTAAATGTAAATAAATAAATAAATTAAATAGTAGAAAATTTATATTTTATTATTCACATTTATTATAATAAATAAAACAAGAAAATAAATAAATAAATATGTATTATAAACTACAAACTCTGAAATTTTCTTTTAGTCGATTTTCTACTATTGTTGAATAACGAAGTGTTACTCTGAATACTCCAGCAAAAATCAGCCATCATGTGTGCATCCCAGCGACCCTGGTATCGTTCCTCCATTGTCCGGATATCTTGGTGGAATCGTTCGCCCTGTTCTTCACTCAAGTCTCCTAGATTTTCAGGAAAACGATCTAAGTGACTGTGCAGGTAGTGTAATTTGATGCTCATGTTGCATCCAAGATTCTGGAAGTGAGTTAACATCTCTTCAACGTGCGCAACGTAATCATCACCCTTGTTATTTCCTAAGAAATTTTGAATAACCCATACAAACGAATCCCATGCATTCTTCTCAATTTCTGACATTGAACTGCCAAATTCAGTATCGTTCACCAATTTGCGAATTTGTGGGCCATCAAATATGCTTTTTGTACTTAAACAAAAATAACACTCGGATGCGTGGTTCGCTGTTTCTCTCCATAGCATAGGCTTCAAAATTTCCAAGTGTCGTCTGTAAAATGAAAAAAAAAAATTGAAATCAGGAATATGAAGAATTCAAATTTTAATTAAGAAATATTGTAATTATAAAATATTCCAAATCTATTAATTTATACTTACTTTACGTTAGAAGACTTCATAGATAAATTCAATCGACATGGAATGCATATAGTACTCGGTGTCCAATGCTGGTTCAAATTGTGCGGATAGATATTATAGCAATCTTGATATGACTTTTGCAATGAAGTTAAGAACCACTTCCGTTTTTTCCCGGTGATATATTGGCCGCACACATAACAAAATAAATCTGGATCGTTTTTACATGAAAATGTTCTGGCTTTCTGGCTCATTTTTATTAATATTTGAAAATTGTTTTTAACTTCTAAGCTGTATGACTCTAATTTTTGTGTAGGTATTAAATGATGTTTGCGTTATCGCAAACACTTCTTGAATGAAATAAAAAGGGTCAAGGAGATCTTATAAATACTGATACTATAATTTGGGATAACCCTTTGTGTGGATACAGTTTGTGTGTGCTGCAAATTTTTTATTATTCCCAAGAATCCTAAAAAACATTAAGGACTTTTATGAAAAAAAAAAATTATCCGTTACAGGTAGCTAACGGAAAATAAGAGCACTTCAGCGTACACGCACATTTATGAGCGTTTTATTACTATCCTACCGCAATCGTAAAAATTAAACAATCTTTTGTTTATTACTTATTTTTTTTTAATTATTAGAATCATAAAAATGTCATAGAGGTTTTTCCCAAAGGGGTTTTGCCAAAATGCGTGTCGTAAAATGCACCTGAGTTTTTATGTTCTGCATTTTCATTATGTAGGTACAATTTTCTACAGTGCTTGTAAATATGCGATACCTTCAATTAATTGTAAATAAAAATGTAAAGCATGCATCGATTTTTATGATCCATATCTAGTTTAATTCGCATGATATGTAGCTTTACTACAAAAAAATAAAAAGTAATATTTTTTGCAGTTTTCGATTTTTTCCAGATTTTTGTTTTTCAAATTTTTTCAAATTTTTTTTGCTAACAATTTGTTTCATAACTTTGAAACTATTGATCGCATTAAAAAAATTTGTACAGTTCTTTAAAGATATTGTAAACCTTAATTTTTGTAAATTTAACTTGACAAAATCGGACTAGTTGTTTTTGAGTTATGACAACATAAGTGGAGAAATGGCTCAAAATATTGTCAATTTTAAAAAAAAATTTTTTTAAAAAAAAATTATCCATAGAATTGAAAAATTTTACCATTTTTGTACTTAGGCAGCCATGATGCATCAAATCTATATAGTGGTTAGTCAAGCCTTTTTTTGCTGTTGACCTGTGTTATCTAAAAAAAAATAATAACACTAAAAACAAATTATTTAAAGTAACAGAAAACGATTATTAACCGAAACACTGTTAGATCAAACAAAATATTGGCTTTTGCAATCCATATTGAAAAAAAAGTATTATTTTTTACAGTCTAATAAATTTTCATGTAAATTTACCTTTTTATAGGAGCCTATATGATCTATATTTATAGTAGGTATCTCTGCTCCTGCATTCGAATTTACATACATTGTATGTAATATTTATAAGCATAATGTACACTTACTTAAAAATATCCATATCCTTATTATGTGAACTTCATAACCGTGATCAGTTTAAATCACAATAGTGTAAGAAAAAAAAAAATTTGTAACGAAAATTGCAGAAAATTACATTTAAATACATTTTTGTTGTTACACTCCATTTTTATTGTTACAATTCTTCTGTATATTAAAAATAAATAATTAAAAAGATAAATATCTGTATGGATTTAGTTCGCGTATTAAAAATGCAATTTTACCAATATATGAATGCATATTTAAACACATACAATTTAAAATACGTACTTATAGCAGTAAACATCAATGATGCTAAACATTTTTAGGCACTTATATGCGTGCCTATATATATTAGCAGACCTAAATAACTTTCAGAAAAGTTGTTTAGGCAGAAAACTTCCAAAGAATCATATTTGGAATGCTTCCTTTGTATGACAAGCAGGTGAATTCCTCGATGAAAATGCCAAATTAGAAGAGATACAATTTTTGTTGGATACTATTATAAAAAAAACTACGGTTAAATTTAGAAAAATTTACCAAAATATTCGAAAAAATTTCGTGAATGGTGTAAACATAAAAACCGCGATTTTCCAAAAGCTCCAAATGCGAAAAAAAGTGTTTTACCATATAGGTATTCCGTATTGTCCGACTAAAGAATTCGGCCAGAAAAAGTGTTTTTTCGGTATTCGGTATTTTAGAGCATTATGCATAATATTGACAAATGGAAAAATGTACCGAGCATTCGTCCAAATCGCATAAACTTCAGCGGCCGATAATTCCACTTTACAGCTAAACTTCGGCTTTTTATTTAAATTTTCGCATTAAAACGGCTAAACAAATACATATGTTTTCAATATAAAAATTTGTGCACATTGTCCCCAAATACAAAAAAACCGACCAAATATCGGACACTAATATTCAGCTTACATAGGCTAATTAAGAAAGATGTATTTCAAAGCCAGTTTTGTTTTTGCCGTTGAGTAGTGCTGTATTTTTACAAAATTTTCCCGGTAGTATACTTATAAATGCCAACATTTCATTTTCTTTATGTGGTTTTTCATTGTCCACGTGAAAATAATTTTAACAAAATGTTATAAGAGTTATGACCATAAAGCAATGCCAGATGAAGCAAAGCCAAAGAAGTTTTTCGTTACGATAGTATAAGATGTTCTGACAAAGACTGCACAATTCAACAATCTCTTGTGTGTAATATTGTATTAGGTTTTCTTTTTTTTCATTTCTGAGTCATACTTTTCAAATATGTATACACAGAGGAAAATTTAGCTATTTGCCAACTGAAATTCGGTTACTAAGACTCAATTTCGGTTATTACGAATTTCAGTCGGTTGGTACAACTGCACTTTAGTTTACACAACAAAATTCGGTTAATTCAACTGAATTTTAGTTGCAACACCCAAAATATTCAGAAAGCTAATGTAAATATCATTGTACTAACTAAATTTATTAGTTGTTGCCATTGAAATACACTTTTAAATTCGGTTGGCACTTTATTTCTCTATATGTAAGTATGAATAAGGGTTAAGGTGTACCTTAAATAACCAGTTGTCGATTTTTTATGCTTAGGCCCGGTTCACACACGGAAATTTTACTTGCGCAAGTTTTCTTCAATTCTCCTTTGAACTTGCTTTTGTGTTCACACAGGAAAATTTTGTTTTAGCAATTTTCGTAAAATTCGTGTTGAAAATTGCGGATGACAAAACAAAACGAAATTCGAGTACGGGAAAGTCTGTACCATTCTCTTTTCCTGCCGTGTGTGAACCGGGACTTACACTTCAGATTTTTTTGGTATTACATGTAAAAATTTGGAATAATTTTTTTTTGGCAAATCGATACTACTGAATATATTTTTAACAAAATATTATCTTTTTTCTTTATTTGAGATTTTTAAAGCTTATTTCTTTGTTTATTACAGCTCAAGCTTTAAGTAAGGTATAAAACTTCAAAATTATTTCAAAACTTCAAAATTTTATAAAATACTTCCATGTCTTTTGAGTAAATCGAGTCCCTTGGCAAATCAAGTCTACTGAATACAATATCAAATTTTTTTCACACGATGTCATAATTGTTTCTATATTTGAGATTTGTAAAGCTTTATTTTTAATTTTTTTAACTCAGGTATGCTACAACAAAATTGTTTTAAAAACTTTAAGAAGAACTTCAAAATTTAAAAAAAAAAATAGTACAAAGTCTCTTGAGTTTATACGAATGTAATTAAATTTTAACAAAACTTAAATAAAAAAAATTAATATTATGAATGCAGAAAAACAATGCAAAAATAATGTGCAATTCGACAATCCGTAATTTAAGGGATATCTAAATGTATTTACAGATAATATAATATACCCAAAAAAAAAAGAACAAAATCGTTGTGACAGCAGAATTTTTTTGCCAATTGAAAAAAGGACCCTGTTATTTTGATGAAAAGGAAAATGCACCAATAATTATCCTCATTGTTTTTGGTAAAACAATTGATGGCATATTCGTGACATTTTTAATATCAATTCAAGTTTTTCCAATATTATAATGGAACATTAACAATAGCTGTTTTCAATGACCTATATTTTATTTTAAGGATTTTGCTATGCAATTGAGAGAATATTAATCGAATATACGTTGCAACAATAACTATTATAAATGTATTGTTTGTGTATATAAACCATCAATCATTTATGAGACAACAAAATATTAACAAAAGCTTAAACAATACATATACCACACATGGTAATACAAATATGTCATACATTCTTTGAAAGAACATGCAAAAATTGTAATTTTTGACCTAATGTGTTACGAATTTCTCTGTGTTAAAAACATGTATTCTCTATGGAGCCTACCATATTCAGTAGTGTCCGACCGAAGACTTCGACCAAAAAAATGATAATTGGTCGGGTTTTTGTTATTTGAAGAAAATATGAACAAATTTTGATATTGAAAAAATATTTGTTGAGCCGTTTTAATACGATTTTGAGAAAAAAAAATTAAAGAAAAAGCCGACGACTAGCTGGCAACTTAATTAATAGGCCGCGGAAGTTTGTCTGAGTTGGCCGAATGTTCGGCAGCCGAATTCATTGCTTAACTATGGACTTTTCTTTAAATTTTACACTCAAAATCGCTTCTAGTTAATAAGCCTAATAAACATTTTTCCATTTCCCAAAATCCCCAAAACTATATAATTTTGAAGAGCAATATATTCAAAAGTTGTTATAGGGTTTCTCGAATAGAAATGCGCTCGATTGCCTTTGTTGTCTTCTTTCACATTTGTGCAATAACACAAATTTTAAAAAGCACTTTTGATGCGATTTTTGTTTGCTTTGAAATTGGCAAGATGTATTCGTATTTAAAAAAAAGTTTGACACGTACTTTTGGAAAACTTAAAAAAAATTTAAAGGAGTTATTTGTGTTTAAAAATTCAAAAAACATGGCAAATGTTTCGACATGTACTTCCGTTAAGTGTATGAGATGCAATTTTCTTTGAACTTTATAAAATATACAAAACAAAATAGAATACAAAACCGTGAATTCTTTAGAGAAAAAATTATTAATTTTCCGATTAAGAAAGTTCATATATGTACAACTATGTTCATATATGGTTGAGTATATGGACAAATAAGCAAATATATGTTTCATATATAGTCATATATGGAGGTATATGTGATTTCATATCTGAAAAAGGTGCTCATATTTGAACATATATGGAAGCATATGTTATTTCATTTTCGCAAACGAGGGCCATATATTAGCAAATATGAAAATATATGTGCAAAGAGGACTCATATATGAACATATAAGGAAGAATATGTGACTCCATATAACACCATATATATACGAGTATATTAACCAATTTTTTAATTTCAATATGAAGAAATATATTAAAATTACGTACACAGAAAAAACAACGGGCATCAACGATAAAATTTGTAAATTCTAACAACCCTTATTTTTAAATTCAAATTTATTTCCAACAAATTTTTTGTTTGAAATAATTGTAGTTTTTCATATAAAAATTCTTTAAAAAGAAAACTTCAAAATGACAAAAAATTAACAAAAAGTTGTTTCTATTTACAAGCCATAGTTGTTGGTGCCAATTTAAAAAACTTTTTTTTTTTATTTACAAAAATGCTCTATGACACTTGTTTAATACTACAAACAGAATTTTGTAAATTATTTCTACGTACATTGTTTTTTTATGCATGATATATTTATTTAAAGTTGTAATAATGGCAGAAAACGATTTTGAGACATATAAAAATGGTGTATCCAATCAGTTTTATAAACCTATTTTAAAGATTGATTGTAAACAACTTCCACTTTTATGAAATTCATAAGGACTATGATTTATATTTTTATTTTGTAGCACATACTTAAATTTAATTTAAATTGAAGGGCATCAGTATAGAATATAAACTAATAACGATACTCTCCTCGTCAGTAAAATACGTAGATTTTTTTTTATCATTTGTCTTCATTACGACAATATTAACGCATTTAAAACTTTTTTTAAAATTTTATTAAGTCCAGCAGTGGTTTCAAAAAATCCTTTAAAATTTGTTAGTTTTGCACAAAGAGAAATAAAGTGCCAACCGAACTGAAAGGTGTATATTAATGGTAACAACTTATGAATTCAGTGAGTGCAACGATATTTACATTAGATTTCAGTATATTTTGGGCGTTGCAGTTAAAATTCTGTTGAATTAACCGAACTTTGTTGTGGAAACTAATGTTAAGTTTTGCCAACCGTCTGTTTTTCGTAATAACCGAATTTGAGTCGTAGTACCAGAATTTCAGTTAGCAAAAAGCAAAATTTTTCTCTGTGTGTGACAAATAATTCAAATAAGAATATAATAGAAAATTATAATTTTTTTTAACATGACCTCGCAGATAAAAAAAAAAAACGAAATACTTAAAACGTTCAATTAGTATGAATCGTTGAACTGTAAGTTCACATTTTCACTTTAAATTTCTATATATAAAGTACAAGTATTAAGTACTTTTGACGCGGCATATTCTGCAAATAAGGTTAACCGGTTAAATAGAAAATTCACAGTTTTTTAATTGAAAGAGAACAATTAAAATTTATATATAAACCACAGTTTTCACAATTTTAGCGAATATGAACGCCGTATGAACAATAAGTACACCACTGAAATCAGGTTGTCCGAAAAATATATAATTGATGGTCAGATCTTTATTAATTTTCAAAAAGTAACATTAAGTCCTCATGTGTTATTTGTGGATGCGCCCCGGTAGGCTAGTTAGTAGCGTAGTGGCTTATCAGTGTGGGCCATGGCTTCGATTCTCACCACAGGCACTGGTCTGTGTTCGACACTCGGTTAGGGTAATATAATATAATCTGCAATTACATGATTATTAATATATAATAATAAAAATTAAAATTTTTTTGAGTAGTTCGCATTTTTATCGGTAAGGTCCTATTTAAAGAACTTGTTCACAATTTTTTTTAAATTAATGCGGTCGTATTGTACTTTAATTTAAAGTTGTTTAAAATGTCGTATTATTCGAGAAATATTTCGTTCTGATGCGAATATAAACTGAATGTTTGCGCTGACATAATTACATAACATTGCAATTAGGCCGTTTAAATTACATTTTTTTTTATGAAAACCATTTTTTAATATACAAAATTGTGTAAAAATATTACGAAATATATATAATGAGTGAACGTATGAACCATATAAAATAATTTTTCTAGTATGTACGAATATGATCATATAAAAAATATATATGATCATATATGAACTTTTTTAACCGGGTTAACAAAATTATGGTTTCAATAATAAGGGGCAATTCACAAGCTACCCATATCAACTATTTCCACTTTTTAGTGATACGAATTGGCAAGTTATTGTAAATTCTGTTTTGAAAATGAGATTAATACTGGGAAATAGTAGATATGGGTGGAAAGGGGGTGGATAGATATTCAATTCCTTTGTATAAACATCAGAGCTTATTTTTTTTAGCCAATTCGCATAACATTTTATTCATATTATTATTTATTCGAACGATATTGTTTCGAAAAATTATTTTATTTATATATGTAAATTAAAACAACCATTTTTGGTTGAATTGATTTATTAGTTTTAACTTAAAACCAAATCAATTCATTTGATGGTGGGAAAGCACTTAAATTTTGTTTATTTGGGCATTGAAAAGGTAGTTGTTTTTTTTTATTTGGGCGTTGAAATAGCACTTCATCTACTTTTGAAAGCATTGGCCACTGCGTGTAACGGTGTTTTTATTTGGGCGTTAGAAAGCCCTGGCAGCAAGTACTCATACCACCCATTTCTGTGTTTGTCAGTGTTGACACCTTTGTATTTTTTACCTGGGTTACTTAAAATTTGTCCTTTTTAAAAGCGTATGTATATCTTTTTTTATTCCCAGTCGAAAATGATAATGTATGGTAATATATGAACATACATGGTCCATGACCATATATTGTGTTATATATCAGCATGAATGTAGATGTGTGGCATGTATGGAAACATATATGGGTTCATACAATCAAACAAAAGTTCATATATGGGAATGTATGACATCATGTATCGCAGTATATGCTAAATATTCCCCCTGGTAATATAAGGCGTTTACGTTTTTTAAAGCATTTACATATAAGAGTTTATAACCACTATTATTGAAATATTCAACAGTTCAAGACTTAAATTTCATCAAATTTAAAAGAGATTTGTCAAAAAAAAAATTTAGTTTTTGTTAATTTTGATAAATTTGCTATAAATGGAGGCGCATTTACATAATCAGGGTGATTAATAATATGATATGAATATTATATGTAAGTATAAATATGAAAAATATTCTACATATCAAAATATGAATACATATGACCTTAACTATATGGTCATATATGAGCCATATACGCCATATACCCTCAATTTTCTGGAGCCGAACATATATGAACCTTTTTTCATCTGCGTTGTTATTAAATTTAAGAAACAGCTTTTTTTAATTTCAAAAAAGTCTCTAAGAAACAAGTTTTACAGTTGTTATTTCTAATTCTTAAGTGAGTAATTCCATAATTATTATTGACGAAAATATAAAAAATTAAGATTGGAATCACAATCGGTTTCTTAGAAAAACGATTTTTTGCAATATTAATAAAATTTAATTAAAAAATAAATTTTTTTTTCAAGAATTCAGAAATCACTGTATTTTTAAATTCATTACATGATTATTTTTTTATTATTATTTTTTTTTAATTTAACAATTTTTTTTTAAGTTTTGTAAACTTGTGTTGTTTTATACTGAATATATGTAATAGTAAAAATCGACCATATTGCAAAATTCACGCATTTTAAGATAAACGCGAATCCAGGATATTTTATAGATTTTGTATCCTTTTTTAGAATTGTAGATTATAATGTTTTACATATCTCAGAGTAGACAAAATCAGCTTTAAAATACGATATAAATTTTGAAAATTAAACTAAGCGTTCAATAATTTCAACAATTTCTCATACATTTAAAAAATAAAATACAAATTTAAAGCATATATTAAATGCGAATGTAAACGAATTAAAAAAAAAAAAAAAATAAAAAAAATGCTATTTTGTCATCTTAATTAGGAGAATATATGCACCAAATTTCATGCATGTAGCTTATGACTATCAATTTGGAACGACCCAAGTATTTGTTTTAAAAATTGCAATAAGTTATGTGAACATTTTTCAAATAAAACTTGAAAATATTTTGTATACATTCACTGTAATCGAAATATACAATTTTTTTTCTGTAGTTTGGTAAACATAATTTTTTAAGCTACACTTAGAATACTATGTAGGTAAGGACCACTGCAAAATTTAGCTAAAAATAAATGATATTTCACTTAAAGAAAAGACGACTTACATTTCATTAAATTCAACTAACATTGTCCTTTGTTTTTTTAAATAATTAATGAGCAATTAAATTTAATATCACCGTGAAATTAATCGATGTTTTCCGATTTTGATAAAATTTTGTGAGTGTTTGCGGTAGTGAACCCATGTATTAAAAAACAATTTTTTTTTTTTTTTTGAAAACTCTGGCAACTCTGGCTTCAAATTGTGGGGTATGGACTTCACTTAAAAGGTCAGAACTTTTGATGTGTAAAAAATAACGACAAATGTATTTTTGCATAAGAACGGCTAGGTTTTGGGGTATAAAAAAATTAATTAAAAAAAAATTTTACACATTTAAAAAAAAAAAAAATGTGTAATGTAGAAATATGTACACCAGAAAATGTGTTTTTTTTTAATTGTTGCTATTGAAAAACTACTACATATTACTATTACTATTGAAAGAAAAAACACATTTTCTGGTGTACATACTACTACATTTTTTCTGATATATCACTAAGTAAGTAGCTTTCCACTCTGAAATTTTCAGGGTGTTTAGAACACACGTGTAAAGTTTTTTTCTAAGTTTCCTGAGTGTAGTTATATATTATACTAAAAGATGAACTCATAGGTTGTCCTTTTACACTATGCTGTCATATAAATCTTAAGCACATTTCGCGCTTTCTCATGCAGCGCACTTTCTTTGTTATCCTTTTTTACACGAAATAATTGCTCGTATTTGTCTTTTTGCTTTTGGCTGATGAATTGTGTAAAAATGGTAAAATATAGTAAAATCTGAGAAAAACTCGGATTTACTTGCTTATGCTGCACATTTATAAATCAAATTTGATACCCGAATGTTAATGAAATTGTTTTATTTACACTCCCATAACAAATTCGGTTGTCTCAACAGAATTTTATTCAACCGAATTGATTGTGGTGCTGTAACCTCGTAAATTCGGTTGTCACAACTGAATTCGGTTATTGTAACCGAATTGGGGGTAGTGACAACCGAATTGGTTTGTGACAACTGAACTCGGTTGCAGAAAGCGAAAATTTTAAATTTTTATTAGAGTGTATTTACCATGAAAATCCTAAATAAAATATAGCCTATAAGTGAAAAAATTGGGTAAGCCATTAAAATCAATGGTCGGTACTCTTGTTTTATTTTTCGAGTTGCGCAGTGTTATTGAAAGTTTTTAAGCAAACATCATATCATGTGGGAGTGGCAGTTGTCCTATTCCACCCATTTTGTTTAACAAATGTGCATCTTGATCCAATAATATTTTCTATCAAATTTTGTAGGTTTATATTTATTATTTTCTAAGATATATAATTTTGTCTCTCTGAAATGATGAAATCTTACACTGCGCAATGAGTTCTATTTGGGCAAGAGTTTTTTTTTTTTACAAAAAATACCATAAAAATTTGTAATTTCATTGCAAGATATTTCAAAATATATTAAAATATTAAAAGCTTTTATATATTTTTAAACATTTTCATCAATGTATGTAAAAGAAATACACCTTTAAAAAAACTTGAATTTTTCCAAAAACACGTGTCAAACATTTTTTTAAATAAGAATGCGTCTGCCAAATTTAAAAGCAAATAAAAATTGTGATGCAGAAAATCGTTCGGTTTGACATGGGATGTCTCATTTTCGAAACTGTTCTCCCCTTTTAAAAGTTTTTAAACAGGCATCAATCTAAAACTTAACATTTTTTAAATAAAATGAAATTTCGCTTTTTCTGTGAGTAGTAAGCAATCTGAACTTTATTCAAAAAATAACATACACATTTTTTCCAAGCAAAAAAAAATATTTTTTGTAAAATTTTAAATAATATTTTGAGCAGGTTTTAAAACAGTTTCAAATTCAGAACACTCTTTTATTAACAACACAAAAACATAATTTGAACAGTTCATGCGAATAAAGACGAATAGACCATTTGTAGAATTTTACAGGGGACAATAAAAACGCTGGAAACGGTTAAAAAATAATATTTTTGTCAACTTTTTGGTATTAGCTTAAAGATTTAAGTCACATCTACCTATATAAAAAAGGTATTCGAAAGAGAACTTGCCAAAAATTGGACTTCAATTTTTGCTTAAATGGAAAAAGGGCGAATATCTAAAAAACTGTATTGAAATTTGAATAAAAATGTGTTATTTTGCAGCAGATTTTGACTACATTGTCATGAGACTTGCAAAACTTGACGAACTATGGTTGGTATTTGTTTGTAACACTTTAAGGACTTCAAGGATACACTTTTTAAGGATTGCAAGAAAATGCAAAAAAAATTTTGTTTGTTAATTTTTTTTAATATTCCTGCCATTTGATGCAGTAGTAATGCTTTATGACACTAAATACATTTTTAGGAATTATAATGTTAACCCTTGACTCGCAGCTAAATAATTTTTATATAATATTTTGTTAAGGATGGATATTCGCCCTTTTTGCTTTCCACACTTTAAAGTCTTATAACTCAAGAACGGTAAAATTGTTTGCCAATATAATAAGTGTGGTTTGTTCCTCGTAATTAGCCTTTTTTAGCCTTAAAAGTCAAAATTTCCCCAAAATTTCTCCATAGGATTGTAGGGCTCTGCTAATAAAATGCATTTATGCAAAAAAAACGTGTTTGCGAAAAAGTGGTCTATTCGTCCTTATTCGCATGAACTGTTCATTTGTTTAAATTTATATGTCTAAACAATTAGTTTTTGATGCAGATGAAGTTTTTGGATGTATTTTGCAAAATTGATCCACAAATTGCATTCGCATCAAAAACGCATTTTTTGGTCAGATAAACCTAAAACAAATTACGTTTTTTATACGAAATATAATGTGTATCTAAAACTGTTTTAAAAGCTGTTTAAATATGAATAAAACTTAAAAATTATACAAAAAATTTAATTTTTTGGAAATATTATATAAGTTTGTTTTCCAATCGCAATTATTAGATTACATTCGCGTCCCAGAAAAAGCAAAAACTTATTTTATATAAAAAATGCAAAATTTTCGTTTAAAAAATTGTGAAAGGGAGAATAATTTTGAAAACGCATATAGAAACTACATTTGTATCAAAAATGTTTTTTTATTATGTGTTTATTTTTTTATTGCACTAGTGTGAAAGAAGATATATTTTATAATGCTTTTTGAATCAGGGAAGTCCGATAAAAACTTTCGAAAATTACATGTTTAATTTTTTTTTTTTTTTTGAAAATTACTCAATTTAAAAGATTGTCGGTAGATTGCAATGTGATGTATCAAAGAACTCATGATATATAAAGATCAACAACAATGGCTCAACTACACAACAAATACATGAGAATATATATAGAAACCCCGTTGGCAATGTCTTGAAGACATCTTTGAGGACGTGTACACTCATAGTAAATCGTTTAAGACATTTTGGCGACATTCCCAGCAAATCGTTAACGACTTTTTCAAACAAATGTCCGGGAAATCTTGCACGACGATTTGAGCGACATTATCGCTCACATTGTCGTTGATGATCACATGGGGGACAATATAGATCGCTTTGTCGTCGATAAATATATAAGCGACTTTTTTGCTATATTATCGTTAACGGTGTGAGCGAAAATGTCCTGAATTTTTATTTTTTACAGTAAAACTCGTTTAGAGCGAACACGGATAAGAAAATTCTCAGTTCATACAAATTAATTTGCAAGTCCCGACATTTAGGAAAACATTTATATTAATTTTATGTTAATTCGAACTCGCTTTAAATGAACCCTTGATTAAAACGAACTGCTGTTGACAGTCCTATATACAAATTTTTATAAAGGATCCGCCATCTAATTTTTTTTTCAACTATTTCGTGAATGGTAATACTTAGCTCATGTCTGATTTGAACGATAATTAGTTTTATCCTTCCGCTGAACGAATATGGTTGTGTATACGCTTGAACAACGCTGGGAAATATTTCGACATTACGGATTTTGGAAGAAGAGAAGCACCGTCATGTTGAACGCATTTTTGGTCACAAAAATTGAAGAGGAGTTTATTGGCAACATTTGGTTTCAACAGGATGGCGCTACGTGCCACACAGCCGAAGCTACACTCTATGTTTTGCGCCCTGTTTTTAAAGATCGCATTATCAGCCGCAGAGCTGATGTCGTTTGGCCCCCTCGGAGCTGCGATTTGACACCGTTGGACTATTATTTGTGGGGTGCCGTCAAATATAAGTGTTACGCCAACAAGCCAGAGACAATTGACGCTTTAAAGGACAATATTCGTGAAGCCATTGGTGAAATACAGCTGCACAAAATCGATAATGTGCTTAAAAATTGGACCGAACGTGTAGGCTACTGCATGGCCAGCCGAGGCAGCCATTTGGAATGAAATTATTTTCCATTATTAACCGGAAGGATTGTACTTTCAAATAAAAAAAGAAAGTTGAGAAAATATTCAGTAGTTTTTTTTTATAGCATTTTCAAAAAAAAAAGTTATTTGGCGGACCCTTTATAAGGTTTAATTTTTGATACGAACTTTTTATTGTTTGCAACTTTTCCTAAACACACAACAATTGGTTTTAAATGTTCCTCAAACAGTCTAAGATATCCAATAAACGGTTTGCACAATGTTTTGGTTTTCAAAAATGCTAAATATTTTGCGGATAGTTTAAAAATTTTATGTAAATTTACAACGGTATTTAAAAACCTCTCTTATAACGAATAATTGTCATGGTCCCTCGTAGTTCTTGTTAATCGGTTTTTACTATATATATAAAAAATTTGACACTTTATTTTTCATAAATTCATTTTAACTGTTTTTAGTTACAAATTGAAATGAAAAATCCAAGTAAAAAATTAATAAATAAATTAAGCAATTAATCATAAAAACGGAAACTCCAACAAAAACCCAACGTTTTACTTTTAAAATTTAACTAAATACTGATATATTTTTTACGTTTGTTTGTTGTTGTTTTTTATTCGATTATTTTCCTGTTATTTTGCATTTTTATTTTTTTTTGAAACAGTTGCTTATGGACGACAAAATTCCTGCAAATGCTGCTCAATTTTTCCTCAATAAAATCTTATGGTAGACGAGGTAATGACATTGGCGCTCATAAAGTCGTCAATGTGGTGTGAAGCGTGACACAATGGATGCAATAATCGGATAGTTTGTCCTTAATAAAATTAATAAGACATGTTTAGAAATTTGTCGCTTATCAAGTCTACAGTAAGGTTTAATATACGACCAAATGTATTATATTGTCCTCGATATTAAAAAAAGGCGATAAATTTCAAAATGTCGTCAAAACATCATTGATGAAAATGTCATCTAACACTAGTTAGCCAACTGGGAACCTTAAATCATAAACATTACTAACACCCATATAAACTATTTATGTCATGCACTACCCGGCTAAAAAAGTTCATAAATCTACAAATATGTTCATAAATATATGGACATATATGTTTGCTTATATGGACAAATATGAGAACAAATGTTTCATATATGAGCATGGAATTACATGCGATTACATATATTCACAATGGACTAATATATGGTCATATATGGAGGTGATTTTATATTTGCAAAAGGTTTTTTTTTTTTGAACTTGAGTTTTATGTATTGCAATCTGTCTTAATACAAAATTGTGTGACATTCAGAAATACATGAGATCATTTATATTAAATACTACTTAAAACTAAAACAAAATGTGTGATGGTATGTCGCCATTCTCCCATCAGGTTTAACGCAAGCTGATTCGGATGTTGTTGTATACGGGAAATATATCGATTTGCATTGTTGTGAATTTCATCCTTTACCAAAGGAATTCTTAGTTCGCGGTGTAATTGAGATATTGATATGTATTGTGGTGCTCCTACGATTTGTCTCAATACTTTGGACTGAAATCTCTGCAATATTTCTAGGTTTGAGTTTGCAGCAGTACCCCAAAGCTGTATTCCGTAGGTCCATATAGGCTTTAAAATGCACTTGTATATAGTGAGTTTGTTTTCGAGGGATAATTTGGATTTACTATTTAGCATTCAATTCAAAGACCTTAGCTTAATTCCAAGGGCTAATCTCTTTGTAAATATAGGTTTTCTCCAAGTTAGTTTGTCGTCTAAGTATATTCCTAGATACTTTGCTTCTTTGCTTTGAGGAATTTGAATATTGTTTATTTTTACGGGTTGACAGGGGCTTTTTCGCAAAGTAAACGTAACATTTTTTTTGCAAAAGGTGCTCATATATGGACATTAAACGAACCCACGAAAAAAAGTTTATTTTCTGATGATTCCCAAAGTAGTTCGTGACTAGTATTGAGATCCTTTGAGCTGGACCGTTTTTAAAAAAAGTATTTTTTTTAAATAAAAACAACGTATACAATATTACTACATATTAAAGGATTTTTAATGCGAGTCCATCAGTATGTAAAACATAGCAACGCATGTCCAGACATATTCTTTTAGGGATATTCTGTAAAAAATTGATTATAATCGATTATATCAAAGATAATTATCTTAGTGCTTTTGTACGTAGATTTTTGTTATTGAAATATCAAATTGATATATTTCACTCCTTAGTCGATTTAAGTAAATACGTGTTTCAGTTTTTTTTTTTTTTTAATTCGTTTTACTAAATATGCAATATGGTCGAAAACTATGTTAGGTCCTTTTAATCTGTGCTCTGGACCACATTTTGAGTAAAATGTTTAACTAATCTAATCTACAAATGTATTCGGTTCCTAAACGAAAATGTAGCTTAGGAGAAAAAATCCTATACACGTTTCTTCCCCGGCATTATTTTTTTCGCGAATTAAAAAATGCACGCAGTTGTCTATTTAGATATACATCGATGTTAAATTGTTGCTTTTTTAAAACAAAAAGCTTTGTAAAATTTTAAATTCGCAAAAAAAATATGACTAAAAAAAAAAGCGATTGGTGGTATTTTTTTCTTTAAACCGATTTTTTATCCTTACATCAATTATAAACTCAATCGGCTTGCAGATTGGATTAATTAAAAATTGTTATAAAAATTTGGTTTCGAAAATGCATTCGATTTGCAAAATTTTAAATTATTTCCACTCTTCGATGTTGCACTTGACTAAACAAATATATTAGTCAAGTGCTTAGAACGATATTCAATTTATTAGAACATATTTTTCCCACCCTATTGAACTTTTGCTAAAACGTGAACCAGTGCGAATTGTGAAAACAGTTTAAACACGTATTTACTAAAGACTAAATAATGTTTTAAATGTGACAATGTGACAATGTGACAATTTGACATTTATATCATAAAAATCTCCATAGAAAAAGCTTAAAACTCCTTTTTTATATAATATCGCTGAAAAAGGATATGTCTGATCATACTTTGGTATGTTTTATATATCGTTCGACGCGCCTTAAAAAACCTTTGATATGATACTAATATTGTACACTAGGGTGATAACTTTTGCATTTTTTGAAAATATCAAATCTCCCCAGACAAAATCGTGTAGGGCATGGACAAATATTAAGAACTGCGTTTTTAGTTTTTCGCTATCGTTAAAAAAGGTTCCGCACCAAACGCGTTAAAGTTTTGAATCAAACAAAGTTAAAAAAAAAACTTTTTTTGATACCTCAACGTCTGACCATCACATCTATATAATTAAGGCATGCTGATATCAATAGTAAAGTCCGTTTTCGAGTCAATGGAATAGTTTTCTTCCAAATTTGCTTACTTACATATGTATAAACCATATTTAAAAAAATTGTTATTAAAAAAAATTTTAAATAAATATATTAAAGGCATTTTAGAAATCGCTGTCGGTGCGCAAGGATTTTTTTACCAAATTGAACTGAAATAGTTTTTTTTATCATTAATACAATATTTGCCATTAGAAAACCCCTGGGGAGAATGTTGTCCAAAAAAAGTTATCACCCTATTGTACACCTTGTCTATAGTTAAAGCACAAAATTCTTTGTAAAACTAAAAAAGAAAAAACTTTTTTAAAAACGTCCCAGCTCACGGGATCTTAATGTTCGACACAAAACATATTGGAAATCATTATAAAAAAAGCCATGGTACATTTTGAAAGGTCAGTCTACAAAGTGAGTCGATCTAATGGACATATATTGTAGTATATATTATTTCACATTCGCAAAAGAGGGCCGTATGGGAAAATATGGCAGTATGCGTCCATGTGTGCAAATAGGACTCATATATGAAGTATATATCATATCATAAAGAAGTATGTCTGACTCCATATACCCAAAATCTAATACATGTACGAATATAGTAACCCAATATTTTATTAAATATAAATATGAAAAAATATGTTAAAATGATGTACATACTTTTTTTATTTATATGATATATTTGTTTAAAATTATAAAAATGACAGGAAAGATTTTGTAACAAATAAAATTGGTGTATCCAATCAGTTTTACAAACCCATTTAAAAGACCGATTATAAACAACTTCAATTCTTAATCTAGGTCATAAGGACTCTGATTTATATTTTTAATTTTAAAGCACATTTTACGCATTTTTCATTTAAATTGAAGTAAATTTAAAGTGAAGCAAATTTCTTTCATTATTCAACGAAAAAAATTTATATCCAGGAATCCAAAATGACCCGCAAATTAAATAAAAATGCAAAAACGTCTTTCTTCTTTAATTAATTTTAAAGATTTTTTAAAATCCCTAATTTGAAGACATCGACTGCAATTTTTTTTAACACAATAGTTGTTAACAAAAAAAAAAAAATTGGAAAAATAATAATTCCAGTTTGTATTTGGAGCGACTCCTTTCTAAGACATTTTATGAAAATAGCTTATTTTGTGAAAAATTAAAAAAAAAAAATTTTTCTCAAAAATATCACTTAAATTTATTTAGACTATAATTAACTTTATTATTATATAAAAAATGAAAAGAAAATTATTCAAGTTCGAGGCCATACTCTATATTTCTTTATTAGGATATTGTCCTAACAAATAATCTATAGAGTTTTTTGTTTTCAAATTTATTATTTGACCCTTTCAGGAATGTGTTGATAGATCTATTTCGGGAATTTTCTAGGTTCCCATCATCAGAACACGTTTTGAAAGCGGTAGCAATCCCATGCCAAACATCAAACATTCATATAAACTAGTTTACTCACTACATGAGAACTAATTAATATATGAGCTTGAAGTTAAAGATTATAACCATTGATCAAAAAATAAATTGAACAAATTCAAACAAAAATCAAACTTTGCTCTCTGGCAATTCTTCCCTAACTACGTAAGCGCCATCTATCGAATATACAAAGAATATATCACAGATATGGCATCACTTCAACATATGGGAAAACAGTGGACATTAGAGTGAGGTAAGTTTCTAAAAAAAGAACTGTTGTGTTGTTGTAGTTGGAGTTGTACTTCTGAGATTATGTATGCAAGAACAAAAACACCGTGTATTGAATAAACTAGTTTTAATCACAACAAAACTCGACCTGACGATAGCTCAGTGCGCTAAAGCGCTCTGTCTAACGTGCAGTGCATGTGGCATTAGAAATCAGTTTATCTATACCACGGTCAGTGATTGCACAGAAAAATTTCATATAGACGCAATCGAACAAATAAAAACATAACAAGTGTTACATTATTCAAAAAAACAGGGTCACTGACGAAGGTTCAGTACCAGAAACTGCGCAGTCTGGTTCAGAAAAATTGAAAATTTACAATGTAGTTATGGTTTTTAGAAAATACACTCATTCTTCTCTACCACGCCTTTCACAACGAAAACTTGTTTGTTATGTGCAAGTTCCACCTCTGGTGGATATTCAATACAATAATAAATTTGAAAACAAAAAACTCTATAGATTATTTGTTAGGTCAATATCCTAATAAAGAAATATAGAGTATGGCCTCGAACTTGAATAATTTTCATTTTCATTGCACAATTAAAGGTCGAAAAAAACATAATTTTTATTTTTAATAAAAATTATATCAAAATTATTTAAAATATATATGTGACCCTTAGTTGCCTGGGGACAAAAAAGTCGAATGAAACTGAATTTTAATTATGACTACAAGATTGTTAAACTTGTGGGCGTTGTGTAATGGTTAGCGCGTTGGACTTTTACACAGAAGGTCCCGGGTTCGATCACCGGTGCCGGCAACATCAAAATAATATGTATAAGTTTTTTCTATCCCTCATACGTATCGCAATGTCCACCTTCGGTGTTCCCATAGCAATTAACCCCACCGAAGTAAAATAATGAATCAGGGCTATGAACCAAAAAGCTTCAATAAGTTCGCCAACTTTCCATCAGGTGGCGAGCAACAACTGTTCTAAGACTTATCATCTCGCGCAATTACAGTGTTGTCATGTCTGAAGCCCTTCATCTTTCCCCACCTTTCATCTCTATACTATCCCTTTCCAAAGAAAGCAACACACTAAATATAGGAAGTATTTCCTGAGTGTTGCCTCTCTTTTTAAAAAAAAAAAAAAAAAAAAAAAAAAAAAAAAAAGACCCTCTCCGAAATTTACAGAAAAACATATTTTAAAATTTTTGGAAAAATATCACTTAAACTTGATAAGTGACATTTGTTATTCACTTATTTTCTTTTATTCAAAAGATCTTTAACCCTTAGTGACCGGGAGACAAAAAGGAAAAATTAAACTTAATTTAAATTATAACTAAAGGGCGTTTTTTATGTTGTTGTTTGTTCAGTCGTCAATCTATTCATGTTCAAATGCCAAACCAAACTAAACATAATTCACTTGACAGCTTACAAAATGGACGCCATTGCCAACTTAAAGTTTTATACCTGTGTAAAAACACCATTTACAGGAAAAGAATAAGACGCCTTTAAATTATATTTTGAAAACACTACATTTTCATTTTAATGGTAGTTGTCTACCATGATGACCTCAATACCAATATGAAAATGTTTAAGCTACGATTGCAATAGTGACATGTTAATTCTAATACCAAAGGGTTTGTTCTAAAATTTACCCATTAAATATTGTTATATCTACAAAATACCGTTATAAATCGGACTTTCGATATTTTTGCGTTATTTTAACTTTGGCTTCAAGATATTTCGGTTATACAAGAACAATCATGTCTTTAATGGAAATGCACTTTTAAAATTTTCTTTTCGGCCGTTATCTAACTGTGGCAGCCAACTACCGTTATTAAGAAACTGTATTTAAGGCCATCCCCACTTTAAATGGATCAACAAAAATGTCTACTCGATAAAAATTACTATTTTGTGTAACTTGATCCATATCGGCCCAATGATTTGAATTTTCTTCATAAAATACCCACTAGAAAATTTACAGAATAACACGTTTTTTAAGGGTTAAAAAGCTGTTGTCAAAAGTAACCCTTAAAAATAAGATTGGGATTACAAAGAATTGTTCTTGTTCGTTAGTTGTTTACCCTCGGATATCCGAATTAAAAAAAAGTAGTTCTGTAAATTTCCAGGAGGTGTTTTACTATTGATAGGTGAATAATTCAAAAAAAGTTTTATGGGTCTTTTTTGTACCCCGGTCACTACGGGTTGAAGATTTTTTTGAACAAAATAAATATAATTATAGTCTTTTAAAATTAGACAGATATTTTTCTAAAAGTTGTGAAAGGTGTTATTTTTAAATATCAGTAAAGACAATTGTAATTAAGTGAAAATTTTCCGAAAATAATGTCATTCTAAAAAATCTTTGAAATTTATTTAAAAAATAAAACGTTTTTGCATTTTTTTCCAAATTCATGGGTCATTTCCAATTTCATGGGATTCCAGTTGGTCAATGATATCAAGTTAAGTTACAATTTTATATCTGAATAATTGGGAGTATATTAAATAAATATAAATGAAATAAAAAATATTTTGAAAGTTCGAATTCTGGGAATTTTTATTAATAATACACTTTTTTCCAAAATGGGTCATTTTCGGCCATCTTGTGATCGGGATAGCGTTTAAAAAAAAAACATTAAAACGTTTTCTTCTATTTAGAACCATTTTCAGAAAAACTGGACGGTTTAGTGAACAAAAATAGTAAAATCATTATTTTCAGGGAAATACTAATATATATGGCCATAAATAGAAATGTAGTTTAATTTTTTTAGCATATACGAATATGGATGACCATATATGATCATATAAAAAAATATATATATGGATGTTTTTTTAACCGGGTAAACAAATATTTATACATACATACAAATGCAACCATGTATTGTTTATAAACATAAAATAAATGTTACAAAATTTTGTTTCATGTTTATATCAATGTAACAACTGTATCTACTGTGTGTGTAAGCACGTATGTTTAAATGTGTTAGTATTATAAACAAAACTGCAGTGTATATGTGCATGTGTATGTGAATTTTGGACATAAATTAGTTATAAACACAAAACAATTAATCATCAAAAAACAAACCATGCAGAAATTTAAAGATGTATTTTGTGTAGTATTTCCAATTCGGTTAATCGATTAACCGATTCCTCAATTAATCGCTACCATTTCGGTTATTGTCGAAAGAACTAAATCAAAACTAAAATAATTATTCGACCGGAATAATCCGTTAAAACATGCCGATTAACCGGTTAAATTTTTGATATATAGTCTTTCCTAAAACTTGCTAGTTTTCTTAAAATTGGATAAAAAATGGCAAGACAAACCTTTTAAAAACAAACACTACTTAAAATATCCAAAATATCGAATAAATGCGCAGTAACGCATTTAGGAAAACATCGCATAAATAAGTAAAAACGCATTTAATGGAAGTATTTTTCATTAAGTGAAAGTGTTTTTACACTTTTTGCTTAAAAAAGTGGATATATTTAATTTAAAAAAAAAAATTTATTCACTTTTTAGTTTTAGTTAAAAAAAGTAAAGTTTTTAACACAATATTGTGTTTAACAAAAAAAAAAATTTAAAAATTATTGATTAATGGATTGTTTTTAGGGCCAAAATGCTTATTTTCACAACCGCATTTAACGGTCAATTTCGTTCTTACTTTACTAATTTAACTCAGCGTAAGGGAATCATTTAAGCGAGGAACGCATTTAAGAGAGACGCATTTAAGCGGAATTATTTCCACGCACTTTGTGCGAACTATATTTTTGCCAGCACTTCTTGCGCATTTAAACGGGGAACTCACTTAAAGCGCATTAAAGCTGGAAATACTGTAAATTATTTTCAAAACGAGTGAGTTTTGCTTTAAAAATTCAAAATAATGAATATGCAATCATAAAATGGTGCTCTTAAACAATCATAATATGATGCTCTTTTCTCTGCGCGTGACATCTGTTTGTGTATTTATCAGTAGTTGTTTTAAACTGCGATGACAATATTTTTTATATAAAATAAAATAAGACCCCTGAAAATAAATTATAACTCTTACATGAAAAAGATCAGTACACACAAAAAAACAAAGTGCCAACCGAATTGAAAAGTGTATATTAATGGTATCAACTTATAAATTCAGTTAATGCAACGATATTTACATTGGATTCCTGAATATTTTGGGTGTTGCAACTAAAATTCAGTTAAATTAACCGAAATTTGTTGTGAAAACAAATGTTGAGTTGTACCAATCGACTGAAATTCGTAATAACCGAAGTGGTATTAACGGAATTTCAGTTGGCAAATAGAAAATTATTCTCTGTGTGTATGCATGTTATTTTAAAGATTAACGAAAAGGCTTGCAGGTTGGCACCCCTTAGCGTTTTTATCCATTTTTCATCCTAAAATCGACATATTGTTTACATTTTCATAAGTTGGCAAGAGAAAATATCAGTGCACAATTCCGAGTTAAAAATAATTTGGATTTTGCAAAAACTAAAAATTTTATTGCAATTTTTAAAAAGGACTTAAAATCTGCCCCTTAACAGAAGTCTTGCCATGTTATTTTAACCCATTCCTGCCTATTGGGTATTTAAATACCCAAAAAAGAGTCATCTTAAAAAAATGTATAGCTAAAGCCAGGTAAGAGTTGCATCAAATTGATTTTTACAGGTAGGTGGAGAAAGGATAAAAATACTTTAGGAAAATGTTGGTGTAAAATTGGGGGTTGGTAATTATCTGTTCAATTGTCTGCAAATTTACATATTCTGAAAAATTGAAAGAAAGAATTGAAATTGCCTCTGAAAAATTAGAGAAGCGACACATCGGAAAACTTTATTGTTGGCTAATAGGGTTAGGTATTCTTTAAAGTGCAAAAAATTTGTAGCTGGGTAGGACCACTCACTTGGGCTACAGGTATGCTTTCATAACATGACCATTAAAATACGCATTTTACAGTTTTATGAAGTACCCTTGCTTGAAATATCGATTATTTTCAAGTAAAAATTAAGAGTTTTACATGAAAGAGCATAACAAAATAATTTAATTAAAAAACCACAGAGGAATTATTTTATATCAGTGGTTAATTCATAAGTCCCAAGTATGGGAAATCGAAAAGAAAATTATATCAAATAACTTCCAAAACCTTAAGTAAAGAATGTGTGAAATATCATCGATATTGGACAATGGAATCGGGGGGTCAGGCATTAATGGGTTAAAGAGAGAGTATGAAAAAGGCTTGCTGGCTGCCACCCCCTAGCTTCTTTATTCATTATATAATTTACGTGTTTTTGTAATTTTAATAGGTTGGCAAGAGAAAATAGAAATTCAGAATCCTTAGCTAGAAACAATTTAAATTTGCAAAAACTAAAAATTTTATTGTAAATTTTTAAATGTACCTAAAATCGACCCTTTAAAACAAGGCCTGCCGTTTTCCTTGGTAAAGGTAAATCGTTAATTTTTTCATTATATTAAGGTTAAGTAACATGCTTTTGAGAAAAAAGAAATTCTAAACATAGCTTTATAACATTTTTTGTTAATCTAGCGAAAAAAAAATCGTTAAACTTTTCCACTGTTTATAAATGCAGCGGTTTTTTTCGGATACTGGGTCTAATCTAGCAAGGTTTGTTTACAAATAGTTGATATCAGTACAAACATACGAAAAAGAGGGGGTGGCAACCTACGAGCCTTCAAAGGTGGCAACCTGCTGTCTAATGGAGTTTTAGAAATAATAACAAAAATTACAAATTAATTATATGCTTGGAATTCTGTTTGGATTATGTAAATTGAATGAATTTTGAATAAAATGATTATTAAATTTTTAAGCAATAGAAATTTACACTTTGTTCGTCAAACACTGCATTATTACGTATATCCTCCACAAAAGAAGATTAACATTTTACTGCAGGAAACTCGAGGTTTGAAAAAGATTTATATGTTTTGGTAAAAAATGCAAAAAAAAAAATATACCTATATATATCATATCGCTCATTTACTTGCAAGACTGACATAACTCAAAAAACACGATTTTGCCGAAAACGTGTTAAAAGTTTTCAATTCATATCTGTTTGGCTCGACACTTTCTCTATTTATTTGGTCACGTTTTTATAAATAGGAGATTTTAATGTATTTTTCTTTTGGTGAGAGTTGTGTGCGAATTCTGTAATTATCGAGAGACCCGTGAGTAGCACAATTTCTCTATCAAGTGTATACCCTATTATTCCTCTATCTCGAAAATTATACATGCTATTAATATTAAATTTTTGCACAATATAACCCAGAAAAAAACGCTGCTTACATGCAAGCAGGTTTGTAAGGGAGTAAGCCAAAAAGAATCCCTTACAAACCTGCTTACATATGCCATGATTTTTATATGGCGAATTCCCACTTGGAAGCATTACTTTTAGGCAAAGTAAGCGCAGATTTCAGCGCTTATAAAAAGCTGTGATTTCATGGGTTTCAGTAAAATCATATTTCATGTCTACATTATTACGATTAAAGTTAATTTTATGATATATAAAAGAAATTATATGAATATAATTTATAATTTTCACATAAAATTCTACAGATATTAATTTTTTGTTGTTAAAATTTTAGACACATAATGTAATCATTTTATTTTTACCGCTCTACGTGCTAGCTCTTCAGAAACAGTTAAATGACTACCCAGTAAAAAACGCTGCTTACCAGCAAGCAGGTTTGTAAGGGAGTAATCCAAATAGAATCCCTTACAAACCTGCTTACATATGCCATGATTTTTATATGGCTAATTCCCACTTGGAAGCATTACTTTTGGCCAAAATAAGCACGGGTTTTAGCGCTTACAAAAAGCTGTGATTTCATGGCTTGCAGTAAAATCATATTTCATGTCTACATTATTACGATTAAAAGTAATAATATGAATAATATATAATTTATTTTACATAAAATCCTACAGACATTAATTTTAGACATAATATAATAATTTTGTTTTACCGCACCTCGTGGTAGCTCTTCAGAAACAGTGAAACGACTAATTATTTTTTTAACATACTCGAAAACATTAAATACAATCGGAAATCACTCGGGAAACTGGTTAAGATTGTTTATAATCTACGACATGAAACTTTCAGCATTACAACCTGCATCCTCGTAAGGGATTAAGTTAAGCTGCTTACAACCTGCGTCATTGTAAGGGAAAACAGTAAGCTCAACTAAATTTTTTGTTTACTTTTATACGAACAACATAATAGTAAGCACTTACTTCAGCGCATTTGTTTTATAATGCTTCTAAAAACACGAAAATTTTTTACTGGGAAAGCATGATATAACTAATAAATCTGCATCATTAAGTAATTTTTTGACTTATGACAGTCTTGAAGTAAATGCGCGATATGTTTCAATTTTTAAGGATTTAACTGAAAGATAACGATTCGATACATATACGTAACAAAATCGTATATATAGAAAAAAGTAATTTTTGCACACTTTTGAAGCATCGCAAAATTTTTTATCATTTGATAGTAGGACTTTTTTACATCAACAAGCTTTTTAAATTGTTCAGATATCTCATTTAATGCATTAGATATCGTCCGTTGAATTAAAGAATATGATGTGTGAATTACACGCAGAAAAATAAAGTGCCAACTGAATAAAAAAGTGTATTTTGGTTGATACAACCAATAAATTCAGTTAGCGCAACCATATTCAATTGTGCTTTATTAATATTTTAGGTGTTACAACTAAGATTCAGTTGTGTTAACCAATTTTTATTAGAAGAAAACAATATTATGTTGCAGCAACCAATTTTTGTTGTAATAACTGCATTTCAGTTGGAAATTGACAAAAAAAATGTCTGTGTGTAGAGCGACATTTTTTCAACTTTCGATTTTTATCAATTATTGTTGCGATTAGTGTAGAACTAGGTCAAAAAGTTTGGTGGTGCAAATTTGAGAAAAATCGGAAAGAATTAGCCCGTGACATTAACCTGTGGAAAGATTTATCCCGCCCGCATTAAAATTTTTCGATTTTTCGTAAACTGCTTTAATAAAAATATGTCATGCCAAATATCTACATATATATCTACGCTTAAGCGCTATCAATTGAAAAAACAAATTTGATAAATTTGTCTTTTGGTTTTCTGCTAAATCACGAACTAGCACGAATATGAAAAAATTATTAAAATATGTTGCTTTGATTACAAAATGATTACATTTTTATGAAAAAGCCGTAAAAATACTTATTTCACTGAATATCACATATGTATAGTGCATGCTCGTACATGTCATATACAGCGTTGGAGGAGTTTTCAAAAAACCTTTCATATGAAGTGCATTATTTGTATATTGTAGTGGAAAAAAGTGGAAAAATAGACAAAAAAAATAAAAAAAAAAAATACTTTTTTTAATAACGGTGCAGCACATGTATGGCCGTCGCTAGACCCAAACTATTTTGGAAATCGTCATAAAACAAACTAAGGCACATTTTCAAAGGAGCACTTTTTTTTACTTTTTTCCCTCCATACAAAGTGAATCGCTTTAATGTATATCATATTTTTACCCAAGTTTTTGCTTTTTACTGCTTTGCTACACTTTTGTAAAGAATCGAAATTAAAAAAAAAAAAAATAATAGTTTCGCGAATTGTAAAACAAATGCAAATATTTTTAAAATTATGAATACATTCAAAAGTTTATTGATTATTCAGTTTTTTTACACTTTTATTACTTTAAGCAATACAAAAAAAAAACATATTATACTTTTCGATTTATGGTACAATACAAAATTGCAGTTTCTTGCTATAAGAAAGCATTTAGTCCAAATCTGCTGTTATTTCAGAAATGCTTGATATTACGTATTAAAATCTAGTTATCGCCTAATAATAATTGAGAAAAAAATTTTAATTTGATTCATATACAAGGTAACATATAGGTTTAAATTATTCGTTACATTAAGCAGCATTTATGCAAGGGTTTAAAGTTACTCTTGTTACGACGATTACAGTCGGAGTTTAGGGAAGTACACCGTTGGTATGCCGAAATCCTTTGCGAACCTACAAGCACTGGCAACCTGCAAACCGTTATCCTATATTTTAGCCTAAAAATTTTGACCAACACGATTTGGTATCTTGTATAAATAGCTTAAAAGCTTAACGTTGTAACGATACTGTATTTTAATGTTTTTTTTTTTTCAATTTATATGACTTCATATTTCGGAAACCGAAAGTGCCCAAAAGCGTCCGTTACTTGAGCCAGAGTACACACTAAAATTTTTTATATAAATAGAACATTTTTGGTCTTCAAAGTTTAGTAACGGCATGATGCTTGTTAGGAAAAGACCTAACCATGTGCATGATTAAGAAGACAAGAATTGAGCAAAATTGATGATTAATAGTTTATTTGTTAAAGTTCTGCCTATTATGGAGGCTCTAGCTTTTCTTAAACTTCGGGTTCTGATGAGATCTTTAGCCAGATCGAAATACTAGTATCAACCTAGCTAGTCTCGATGTATATAAAAACAAAAAACTAATACAACTGTATGAAATTTATGTTTTGTCAATTTGTTGTCGATTATGACAGTGACAGTGAATTTCATTAAAATCGGAGATGGTCGATCCGAATGATCAGAGTAGGATCGACTTTTACTTTATCGGTAAAATCTAATGCATTATCATATGCCACGAACGATTCAAAATCAACCTTAAACTATATTTGCTTGTATTATGTAGACCCAAACAACAATATAAGGTTTAAAACGAACATGAATCAACATGTATGACATAAAAATAAAAATGCATTTAAATTAAAGCACATAAATTCAAAAAATATTGATTTAAAATAATACGAGTACATTTTAAATAGAAAATGTGCAAAAAACACATATGTTTAAATAGTTTCACGTAGAATATAAAAATAAAATTATAAAATAACTACCGTAGTTCTCTATTATAAAAGATATTTGATTGCTTTCACATCTTACAAATATTAACAATTTATATAATATCTGATATACACAAATGTTGGTAAAACTTAGGTTGTATTAAAATAAATATTTATGAATATTTTATGATTTTAATACTCTTATGAAAAAAATACTTTTTTTGTGAGATATTTTTTCTTAAAATCTCATATATTTGAATTATTAAATAAAAACCATATATGCTGTGATTTTTATTAACTTGATAAGAACGTGCGTATGAACTTTATACTTACTGAATGCTATGTAATGGATTAGTTATATAGTAAGCATATACATTTATGTAAAGTGTAAAAAATTGTATAAATGATGTAATATTTATTATTGTACGAAGGTTGTTTGTTGAAGTTTATAAAATTAATAATATTTTTATATTATTTATTGCCTCTTATTTCTTAAGGTTTTTTGCATTGAGCAAAATATTGGACTGGGAAGTGTTGGATAGAGTATACATGAAAACTATGACGTGAAAAGTTTCACGTTGAAAAGCCTTCACCTAAAGATCTGATGGTCTCTTAAACGTCGAAAAATTTTAAAAATTACTTTATACTTAAAGAAATTTTTTCAATTATTTTAGTTTTTGAACAAAGTTTTTAATGAAAATGAAAATTATTCAAGTTCGAGGCCATATACTCTATATTTCTTCATTAGGATATTGTCCTAACAAATAATCTATAGAGTTTTTGTTTTCAAATTTATTATTTGACCCTTTCAGGAATGTGTTGATAGATCTATTTCGGGAATTTTCTAGGTTCCCATCATCAGAACACGTTTTGAAAGCGGTAACAATCCCATGCCAAACCTCAAGCATTCATATGAACTAGTTTACTCACTACATGAGAACTAATATACATATGAGTTTGAAATTAAAGATTATAACCATTGATCAAAAATAAATTGAAAACTTGTTTGATGTGCAAGATCCACCTCTGGTGGATACTCAATACACGTTTTTTTTGTTTCTCTCTCCTTTTTTATATTTTGTTAAGTTAGTTAACAAAACAGGGAAAGTAAACTAGGCGGTACTTTGCCTTTTTTCACAAGTTTGTTATAATTTTTATTAAAAATAAAAATTATGTTTTTTTTCGACCTTTAATTGTGCAATGAATTTTTATTTTTATTTTTAATAAAAATTATAACAAACTTGTGAAAAAAGGCAAAGTACCGCCTAGTTTACTTTCCCTGTTTTGTTAACTAACTTAACAAAATATAAAAAAGGAGAGAGAAACAAAAAAAACGTGTATTGAGTATCCACCAGAGGTGGATCTTGCACATCAAACAAGTTTTCAATTTATTTTTGATCAATGGTTATAATCTTTAATTTCAAACTCATATGAATATTAGTTCTCATGTAGTGAGTAAACTAGTTCATATGAATGCTTGAGGTTTGGCATGGGATTGTTAACGCTTTCAAAACGTGTTCTGATGATGGGAACCTAGAAAATTCCCGAAATAGATCTATCAACACATTCCTGAAAGGGTCAAATAATAAATTTGAAAACAAAAGCTCTATAGATTATTTGTTAGGACAATATCCTAATGAAGAATATAGAGTATATGGCCTCGAACTTGAATAATTTTCATTTTCATTGCACAATTAAAGGTCGAAAAAAAACATAATTTTTATTTTTAATAAAAATTATAACAAACTTGTGAAAAAAGGCAAAGTACCGCCTAGTTTACTTTCCCTGTTTTGTTAACTAACTTAACAAAATATAAAAAAGGAGAGAGAAACAAAAAAAACGTGTATTGAGTATCCACCAGAGGTGGATCTTGCACATCAAACAAGTTTTCAATTTATTTTTGATCAATGGTTATAATCTTTAATTTCAAACTCATATGTATATTAGTTCTCATGTAGTGAGTAAACTAGTTCATATGAATGCTTGAGGTTTGGCATGGGATTGTTACCGCTTTCAAAACGTGTTCTGATGATGGGAACCTAGAAAATTCCCGAAATAGATCTATCAACACATTCCTGAAAGGGTCAAATAATAAATTTGAAAACAAAAACTCTATAGATTATTTGTTAGGACAATATCCTAATGAAGAAATATAGAGTATATGGCCTCGAACTTGAATAATTTTCATTTTCATTGCACAATTAAAGGTCGAAAAAAACATAATTTTTATTTTTAATAAAAATTATAACAAACTTGCAAAGTTTTTAATTATAAGATCCAAACCAATACAAAATGAAGTCACTCGACTCGGGAGATGTATTCAGTAAAAATGTAGTTTTCTTACCGCTGCTTTGTGAAAATGTATATAAGAGAAATCCAAATTTTCCGATTTTTAAACTACTGCATTTTTTGGTTAATAAATATTGAAAAGAATGGTTTAATTTTTACTATAATTTACTATAACACACATAACATTGCTCTATGTGCGTAAATTCAAAATGATACAAACAATGTGCGTAAATGTATATAAAATTTTTGCATCAAATATTTAGTTACTTTTCTAGAACAGGTTACCTCTGAACCTGTTCTATAACAACTTCTTTTACCACGGGTTACATGGAACCGGCTCTAGAACAGGTTGATGGGAGTCGAAACGTAAGGTGTCACTGCCCCAGAACCAGTTCTATAACTGGTTATAGAACCGGTTCTAAAGCAACCTCTTCTTGTTTGGACCCTGCGGGAAAAGAAGGATCGATTGATCCAAAGTGGTAATTCTGTGATATATGATTGGGAAGCACGTCACTAAACTGGTGAAACCAAAATTGTGGTGTACCAAAAAGTGCTAATTTGGGTGAAATGTGCAATCACGTGACTAAAATTATGGTGACAAAACATTTACTGGTTGGTACCAGATACATCACGTAACTGGAGAAAAAGTAACATAACATCAAAGTGTATTGAAGCAACTAGGGTCGTTGCAGTTGGTACTGGTCATTGAACTGACTCAAAACCGTTAGCAGTGGATGAAAACATGGCCATTAGTACCAAAGGATGCAGTTCCTTGACTGCTACAAAGTGGACTTAACACTGAAGGAATGACAGATATGGCGATTTATTGCCAAACGTCGCAATCTTAAAACTTTTCGAGTGAATGGAGATTTCACACATAAAATATCGCTAACAAACTTATTCAAAAACTTGAAACACTTAACAAGAATATAAATTAAAATTTAAATATTTCTGCATATTGGTTTCGAAGTATCTGGTTTAGATATTTTACCAGATTTCTGGGAACGATTTGTCTTTCTTTGGGAACAAAATTGAAACTGAGTATATATTTTGTTACTCTGCTTTATAAGTTATACATTAAATTTGTGCTGAATTGTTGCAGCTCCTTCTTTTTATAAAGATATTATTGTGAACTAGAATTATAATGCAGAATGCAAAATTAAAATGTTCATGAAGTGCTTTTTAGAAGTGTTGGAAAATAAAAATTAGTAGAAATGTCAGCAAATAAAGAAACAAACTTGCCAAAAATCTATATTTTGAATATCCGGACTTCGTATCTAGTTTATGTACTTTTCCAAATATAAATTGTTATAATGAATTTAATGTTATAGTTTTGAGTTGGGTATAGACAAAATAACTAATTTTAAAATTGATTTTTGTTGTGCCTTTTTGAAGGTATGACACGCTGTTTCGAATAAGTGCGGTGACTGGTTCCGGACGGACTATTTAGCAGCCCGTACATAATATGAGAAACGCTGAATAAAAAGTGACAGGTTACTTGTTAATTACTTTCCGCATGCCCGGCGACATGTACCCCTTAGACCAGTGCAGTGGTACTTTACAAAACTATTCCACTCAAACTACCCTTAAAACAGAACACATTTCGTTTTATAAGTGACCAGCTTTCCTTCAACAATTTTCTCCAGTTCTACGATACGTACACCTACAAAAGTCACGTGATAATTTTTTTCCCACTGGTTCTGTTGCATATCACATAAATCCTAAAATGGTCATACTTTGACACTACTTTTTACTTGTCCCGTAGCATATTCATTTCAGACGGTACGCAGTAGAGGTAAAGAAAATATTGCAAATAGGACAAATTCCATATAAAAAGAACCAGTTGCAGAACAGAAATTAGAGCCTGTTGCAGGTATAAGCTGCTCTGCAACCAGTTATTTGGAGTTTACTATTTTACTGGGTTGTTTCATATTGTAAATTTACCTGCTTTATGGAGTAAATATATGCACAGAGGGCATAACAACTTTGAAAGCATCCTTATATAACCGTTTTAATTTTGAAAAATTTAAAAGTATTTTATAAGATTTCCTGCAAATAAGTAACCCCAAACCCTACTAAAGATTAAAAATCGGCAAAAAACACATGTTTTTCAAAATAATCGCCGCTTATGTTTTTAATTATAATATATGAAAAACAAAAAAAGAATTTGAGTATATTTTTATATTTTTTGGTGATGTAATATATATTTTGAAATGTGATAAATACAATGAAATCTATAAATTGATGTTACTTTAATAAAATCGAAGAAAACTGTAATTTTAATATTTTTAATTTGCTTGAAAGTTCAAGCAGCCATAATTTTGTTTTCCGTTAAAGATAAATAACTACCACCGATAGGTTTAGCATTGCTAAGCACCGACTAACATAATCACAAATGGTTATTCATGTCATACAAATTTTATTTTTTAATATTTTGCCTCAAGGTCTCGAAAACTTTTGAAATTCCTCATTTAAATAAATTAATATTTTATGGTTCCTTTAAGTCATTTTAAACTTATTATTTTCGAGAAATTTTAAATCATATTTTTAATGTTATTTAACAAGAGTTAAGAGTATAGAATTTACTATGGTTAAAGTATTTTTAATGATAAAAGTTATATAGCCAAGTTACCGATGTCAATGCTTCAAGAGCAAAATTAAACAAAATATTTTTTGTATTCTTAAATATAAACTATTTTAATACCAGCATGACCCTCGTAATACAGGGAGTTTCATAGCTATAACATCAATTTTGTTTTCTAATTATTTCTTAAACTATAGAACCGATCTCATAGGTTTATTCGGAAGATTTGTTAAGTGTCTTTGAATATGCTAAATTCTGTAGTTGTCTTATGTTACATAATTACGAGGGAGGATCAATAAGTGACTTTTTAAATGAAACACAGTTTTTTTTTGCAAAAAAAAAAAAAAATTCTTTTTCAACATAATCTCATTTTAGCTCAATATCTTAGTCCAACGTTTCTCCAATTTTTGTATCACTTCCAAAAAATAGGATTTTTCGAGGTCCATAAAATAGGCATTTGTTTGATCAATAATTTCATCGTTGGAGCTAAATCTCTTTCCACCGAGCCATTTCTTTAGGTTTGGAAATAGGAAATAGTCACTGGGGGCTAAAGCCGGAGAATATGGCGGATGAGGTATCAATTCGTAGCCCAATTCATGGAATTTTTGAAGGTAATCGATGTGGATTATCCCGCATGCATCCCAAAAAACTGTTGCCATCACTTTGTTGGCCGACAAACTTACCTTGGCCTTCTTCGGATCCTGTTCAACCGCAGAACCTGCTGCTTAGTCTCCGGAGTGTTATAATGGATCCATGTTTCATCCACAGTTACAATACGCCGCAAAAACTCCTTTGAAAGTGTCACACGATTACGCTTATGGTCAATTGAGATCAAACCTCAATTGGCCGTCCAGAACGTTCAGCGTCATTTGTACTTGTTCGACCACAACGAAAGTCAGTAAACAACGTTTTTGCCATTGAAATCTATGGTGCAGAGTCCCCATAGTATTTATCAAGATTTTCCTTGGTTTGATTGACCTTTTTTTTCGCAAAAAATAATGTTTAATGAGCACTCGAAATTCACTTTTTTCCATTTTTAAAAAAATTCACGAGGTTGTATGTTCTGAACAGCTGTTAAACGCAAAGTTAACGACGGAACTTGCTCAAAATTTGACAGTAGTCTATTAGCAGGTGGTACATGATGAGAGCAGTGTTGCATTTCATATAACTGCGAGGGAAGTTCGAAAAGTCACGGACTATTGATCCGCCCTCGTATAATGTCATTTTAAGAAAATTTAAAAAGGAAGACTTAAGTGATAAAACCTTTGGGTTAAAATGAATCTGGATTAATGAAAATGTCTATATATTTGATTTGATTATAGCTTTGGTTCAGATTGTGCCAAAAAAAAATGATTTTTCGGCAATTTAATTTCAATATATGTATATGGGTAATTTTCAAAATTTTTTCATATTGATGAAACTGACTTAATTTTGCAATAACTTTTGTATTTTTTAACTTAGAGCATAGCGGCTTACGGGTTTTTGTTAACGATTAAAAAACATTCTTTTGGCAAATTTTCAGAACATTTGAGGCAACAGGCTCGTAGTTATGTACGCTCAAAGTTAAAATTTCTTAAAAAATCGTTTGAGTCAGCGTCAAAATTTGTCAGTCTAAAGGGTATATTATTTGCAGCTTATGACGTAGAAGTCTAAATCATGGAATATAAACTCACTACACTTGAAGTAATTTACACTATATGTAAGGAAGGTGTGCCACCAATATGTAAAAAGTTATATGGTGGTAATATTTTGAAACCAAATTTTTTCGATATTTACTTTTTTTGAAATGATTGGCCAGCAAATGCGCGGCCCTTTACGTATCGTATGTTAAGAAAGTGTTTATAAAAGACAACTAAAGTTTGGTGCATGTCGCGATAATGTGCCATTAACACAACCAGAGTTAGGGTTCCACAAACATGAAAAAAAAAACGTGATTTTTTTAAAAAACTGTTATTTTCGCGAGGCACATTCATAGTTTTAGTGTCAGATGGTCCGAATATGGTGTGATCGTAATATTATACCATTTTACACATATGTGCAAAAGGCCGCTCTGAAATGTTGCAGTTTTGTGTTTTTCGCATTTTTCCATAAATTGTGCAAAAACTGATTTTTTAATTAATTTGTTTTTAGCGGAATAAAGCATTAACGTTACCGTTTTTATCCATAAATATTTGTGTCGATAACTATTAAACAATTTAGTGTGCAAAAATTTTGATCAAATGTCATCGTAAGTGAATTACGCGATAATCTTAATTTAAGAGTTTTTGCCTGGGCACACTCAAACCGTTGATGACAATGCTGAAGTAAATAGAGAAATCTTAATAGCTTTAATAGTGTTACCAACAACCAAGAGGCCGCAAAAAAATTTTGAGGAATAAGGCGTATATGGATCTTTCAATATTTTATTGATCTTATTCAGCATCACTTAATAGAATAAATAATTAGTAAAACAAATAAGTGTTCTTTATGTCACATTCTATCAATTTGGTCGTGCTTATTTTAGTTATGCCATCAAAAATTGTTTATCTGCTATAGATTTCGCGAAAATCGCGATTTTCTTAAAAAAAAAAATAATATTTCAAAAGGACATGGAACACTAAGTTGACCAGTTAATAAATCCACTTAAAGATTAAAACGAAGTTTTGCATTTGGTTTTTAGCGAATTAAGTCATAAAACGATACCACTTCGTGGAAATGATTCTAATTCTAGTTTAAAAATTACTCATAAAAAATTTTAAACTGCTATAACTTTTGCGGCCCTTGATTAAAATGATGCACGTGAACAGATTTCAGTTTCTTATGTTGAGTATATCACGTGTACAACGCTTCATTGATGTGCCGTTAAAACAATGTAACTTTTTCATCACAAGTATTAAATATTTTCATACAAAATATTTACAATATGATATTAAACCACCATTATTTCTAAAGCAATAGAAAAAATTAAAAATATTCTGTATTGTTCTCAAAATGTGATGGATATTTTTAAAATTTTATCGAATTTGTATGTACTTTGTTATTTTTATAAACATTATATAATCAAGCCATTAAACAATTTTTGGATCCATTTACATTACTTAATTTGTTTTTTTTTTTTTTCAATTTTAAACGGAATTATTAATTATGGTAAATAGACTCAAATTTTAATCACCTGTGCATAGAAAACATTATGACATGTAACCCTTGTTCTTTGTTTAAAGAAATCATTTTTGACAGTTCACTAAATAATTTTAAAAAGTTTATAAACGTTTCAACTTTTAATCAGGAATATGGTATCTAATAAAGCTATAAAACTGCGGGAAAAGCGAAAAATTGCATCCGAACGTCAAAAGAAAAAAAATGAAATTAAACGAAATTTACGTAAAAGTAAACGTGTTAAGTCAGACAAAGTGATAGTTCGGGATAAACCAACAAAATTGAAAAGACTGCAACAAAAACATCAATTTGTAGATGTTACAAATGAAAATGTTGAGGAACTTTTAATCAAAAAAGTATTAGGAGCTAGTGATTTTGAATGCGAAGAAAGCCAACTTCATGAAAGCCTTTTGGATGAGCACAGCGGTACTGATGTCAGAAATAACATTGAAAATGAAAAGGAACAGCCAGAAATAAGTAACACTATCGATTTTGATGACTCCAATAACGAAGAGGATGATCAACAAACTTTAGAATGTAATACTTGTATATTAAATATTAGTGATGACTGTAAGGAAAAGGATTTGAATTCGTTTATGTCAATGGAAAAACAACTTAAATCCGCTCGAAAAAGAGAACAAGCTTTACGTAGAAAAGTTAAAAACCTTGAAGTGGCCATGGAAGAAAGAAAAAGGAAGTTCGGTTTTGGAAGCAAAAATATTACAGAGCGATAAAAGCAGAGGAAACAACTCCAGAAAAAAAAGTAAAAAACACAATGCGACAAGGCCATGAGGCAGTCCGCAAACGGCTTATGTTTTGCGAAGTATTGGAAAGTCAATTAACGGAAAATCTTAAGAAAGTTGGCCAGCAGAAAGAAAAAGCTATATTTTCTAAAGTTGTGTCTGGAAGAATCATAAAAAAGCATAAACTCTCACAACGTGTATCAAATTTAGTCAGTCCATATTTGCAAAAGAAGCACTTAAACAGTACTAATCTAAAAGTAAGTAGATCAAACAAACCAAAAACAATTAAAAATGTAATAAAAGAGTTTCTGGAAAAGGATGAAAATTCTTCACTTGCCCCGGGAAAACGTGACTTTATTAAAAAATTTGGAAAGACCATGCGTAAGAGGTATTTGCAAGATACAGTTACAAATTTATACAAAAAGTTTCGTAGTGAAACTAGGTCGAAAATTTCATTAACAACATTTTTCAGATTTAAACCATTTTATATTATTTCTAAAAAAATGACAGCACGCGACACTTGCTTATGCAAACAACACGCTAATTTTAATTTCATGATACAGAAACTATCTAGATTAAAGATTTTTAGTTCAGCTAGCACAACTGCCTTTACAAATTCCGTAACTTGTAATTCAAGCTCAAAAGATTGTATGTACGGTGATTGTCAGATTTGTAAGGATAAACGTATACCTTTGCCAGATAATTATTCTATGTCAACCTTTTATTATCAATGGAGCCAAAAAACGGTAGATAGAATTGGAGCAAAAAATGTAAAGTACCACGTAAAAATTACATCTAAGCATATAATCGAATGTAACGTAAAAGAATTGGTTGAGGAGTTGAACTCGAGAACTGCAGTTTATTTAAAACACGTATATGATACTGGCCATCAATATAAGTCTATTGATAACATTAAAATTAATTTGGATTGCAATGAAGCATTATTAGTTATAGATTTTTCAGAAAACTACTATTGCAAATGCGCAACTGAAATTCAAAGTGCTCATTTTGGAGCTTCCAAAAAACAAGTTTCTCTTCATACGGGAGCTTTTTTTTATAAAGACAAAATATCGAACACAATAAAATGTATTTCATTTTGCACAGCGTCAGAATGTTTGCGTCATGACGCTGCTGCTATATGGGCCCATTTGGGTCCTATTTTAAAACTTCTTAAAAGACATGTTCCACATTTAAAGACTCTTCATTTTCAAAGTGATGGCCCATCGACTCAATACAAAAACAAAAACAATTTCTTCCTTTTTGAATATCATTGTCAGCTTCTTAAGTTAAATTTTGCTTCGTGGAATTTCACAACATCTGGCCATGGTAAAAGTGTTGCTGATGGCGTTGGTGGTTCCGTGAAGGGTCTTTGTGATAGAGCAGTGTCTTTTGGAAAAGACGTAACATCTGCTCAAGATATGGTTAATATTATTTCTGCTAATAGCTCAAAAATAAATATGTCTGTAATTAATGAAAACGACATGCAAAACATCGATAAGCTGCTTATAAAAAATTCTCAACAAGCTCCAAATACAAAGAAAGTCCACCAGATTATTTGGACAAACAAAGAGAAAGGATCGCTGTATCTTAATTACTTAAGTTGTCCACAGTGCACTAAAAATCCACCTTGTATTCATTATGGCTTAACTCCAAACAAATATTCAGTTGCTGGAAAAGAAAAGAAAACAAACAAAAATAAATAAATACCTACTCGTTTTTTTGTAATTATGTATTGTTATAGTCGCTTAAACTTTAATAATATAAATAATTTAATTTATGCTAGTTTATACTAAAATCTTTATAAATTTTTTTTTATAAATTTTAATCCAAAATAAATTTAAAAAATAAATATAAAAAAAAAAATTTAAAGGTATACTTTATTTTTTTTCCAGCTTGTTCCATTCCAGCATACCACATTCTTGAAAATAATTAAAATTCTCGTTTAAAAATGACCCCAAAAAATTTTAAAAACCGCTATAACTTTCGCGGCCCTTGCTCAAATTGATCCACGCTAACGGATTTAAAATTCTTATGTTTAGTATTTCAATTGTACAAAACATCATTGATGTGCTGTCACAAAAAAAAAATAATTTTATCTCTTTCATACTAAAATTGTTTATAAAAATTATAAAAAATATTATATTCAAACCCCTATATTTTCTAAACCAATTAAGATATTACCTTAAAAAAAACTGCGAAAACTTTAGCATTGTTGGCAAAATGTGACGCATATTTTTGAAATTTTTTTCAATTATAATTTACTATGTTATTTTTAAAAATAGTGTAATTTAGGCATCAAAAAAAACTTTGGATCCCTATATCTCTTTACGCTGAAGAGATAAATCAAAAATTTAAACGCAGTTTTAAAGATGGTAATGATTTCAATACATACCGCCAACAACTTTTGAAATTTACAAGCAATTGTAATTTTGAAAATTTTTTTAATTTGCATCTTTAAACCGCTATAACTTTCGCGGCCCTTGTCCAAATTGATGCACGCGAGCGGTTTTAAGTTTATTATGCCTACTGCTTCAAGTGCACAAAGTGTCATTAATGTGCCATCAAAAAAAATTTGATTTTTTTTTTTTTTCATAAAATGAAAGGATTTTGAAAATTACCCATATATATAAAATTTTTCATAAATTCAACCAAATTGAAGTCGAGACATGATTTTGTCTCTACAAATACCAGCATATTTTTCTCAATCATATATTTTTTCTGCTTAGAAAATTTTACTGGCAAAAATGTATCCAGTAAGAAATTGTGAATTATTTGGCATCAAAATGTCACATTACTCTCTCTTTTTACATCTGTATTTGTGTAAACGAACACTTTCTAGTAAAATCTTGTACAAATTTGTAAAAAATGTTTGTTATTTGAAAAAGTTAAGGTATTCAAAAGTTCAGAAAATACAATTTCTCATTTAAAAAACCAATAATTTGTATACATATTTTACCTGTAAACTTTGAAAGCTAAAGCCACTATGCGGCGATAGCAACAAAATAAAGACGGTTTTGATAAACAATACATGAACACATTCCAAAATGACCTGATTAACCAAGGACTTTGAAGCAGTTCCCCTATGTGGGGCCCTTATATTTATCCCAAGGAACCGAATCGAATTCGGCCGAAAGAAAACATATATGCTATATTTGTAGAGGCGAATGAAATTGTTTCTATCACAATTGCTTGTATTCCATCTATTATGGACTAATTTGGAGAAACAATCAAGTGTATACTTTAATTTGGTTGCATTTGTGAACATTTTTCTATAAATACAGATTTTTAAATAAAATCACTACAAATACATGTTTTTTGGCACAAACTGGACTAATTATACAATTAACTCAAATAAATACAAATTTTCTTTATTGTACTAGGGCGGATCAATAAGTCCGTGACTTTTTGAATGAAACACAGTTTTTTTGCAAAAAAAAAAAAATATTTTTCAACATAATCTCCTTTTAGCTCAATACACTTAGTCCAACGTTTTTCCAATTTTTGTATCCCTTCCATACGATTTTTCGAGGTCCATAAAATAGGCATTTCTTTGGTCAAATGGGGTCGTTTTTTTAATCCTCGTTAAATCGATCCAATAAGCTGGCATAATATTTGCCGTTTATTCTTTTCGATGTGGCTTATCCCTCGTGCATCCCATAAAACTGTTGCCATCACCTTATTGTCCACGATTACTTTTATGGCCAATTGAGAGCAAACGCGGCACCCATCTTGCAGACAGCTTTCTTAAACCCAACTGATCATTTAAAATCGAAACCACACTGCCATATGAAATGACCATGGCATCAATAATTTCAGTCACTTTTACTCTTCGATCGGCCAACACCATATCGTGGATTTTTTCAACATTTTCGGGTGTATTGACCTCAATTGGCCGTCCAGAACGTTCAGCGTCATTTGTACTTGTGCGACCACAACGAAAGTCAGCAAACCACTTTTTTACCATTGAAATCGATGATGCAGAGTCCCCATAGTATTTATCAAGCTTTTCGTTGGTTTGATTGATGGTATTTTATCGCAAAAAATAATGTTTAATGAGCACTCGAAATTCACTTTTTTCCATTTTTAAAAAAATGACGAGGTTGTATGTTTTGAACAGCTGTTAAACGCTAAGTAAATGACAGAACGTGCTCAAAATTTGAGAGTAGTCTATTATCAGGTGGTACTTGATGGGTGCAGTGTTGCTTTTCATATAACTACGAGGGAAGTTCGAAAAGTCACGGACTTATTGATCCGCCCTCGTATATCATGTAACTCGAGAAAAACTTAAGTAACACTAAAGCGGACCAAAGTAACCTGAACCGTAAGAGTAGAAATACCTGAACTGGTACAACATAATTAGCTGTGCTGTAATGTAATTTTTCTATAGTTAAACAACTTTAATTACAGTTTAAATAACTGAGACCACATACTACACGAACAACTAACGTATATTAAGATCAAAACTTTTTCCCCTCAAGTAGGTATAAAAACAAAATTGTATTTAATTTTTAAAATCATTTCATTTTAAAAAAATTATGAAAAGTTCATGATAAAATTCCCACTTTCTCCCCTTAACCCATAAATGCCCTCTGCATCTTTAAAGATACAACAATTAAAAAAAAAATTGAAGGCTTTATTTTGAGCTTAATTAAAATGAAAACTACACTAATGTGTTAATAAAATACAAGAGCTCTATAATAAAAAACATTTTTTAATAAATATTTACAATTGCCCCTTTTTTATTGATCATGGAAGTCGAAAATATTAATATGTGCGGAATTAAATAAAAACTCAAAAATTGGGGTTTTTATGATATCGAAAAAAGGGGAAAAATAATTTCACAAAGTTGATATAAAATGCGTAAGTATTTAGAGCCAAATGTAAGCTTTCAAATTATATATTTTTTTTTCTTTTGTCAATAAGTCACTTAATTTTTGTGTAACGGGCACTTCATTGAATATTGAAAATTTTGGTTATAAAAAGCATAAAAAAAATATTTTAAAAATCGTGGTACGCAGTTGTTGTTTATTTAGCATTTTACAATTGAATAAAATGTCAAATCGACGCAGTTGGGCATTTAATGGTTAAAAGATAAAATCGTATTCCTGAAATGGGCTTAATACGAGGGAAGTTCGAAAAGTCACGGACTTATATAATTTTTACCCAAAGTTATTACCACTTACCACTTATTTTTAAAATGTTCTTAAAATGACTTTATAATTATGAAACACTAGACAACCACATAGTTTAACATATTCCAGGACTCTTAGCAACAACAACTTCATGTGTTACATCAATAAAAAATAGGACACAGCTAAGCAAAACTTTCAAAGACACCTAAGTGATCGGTTCAGTATTTAAAAAAATAATTTTAAAACAAAATTGACTTTTAAGCTATGCAACACCCTGTAAACAAAGTCATACTAAAATAAAAAACAAAAATACACTTAATATTTGCCACAACACCACTTTGCATACTTAACACAAACTCTTATATGCATGTGAAATCTCAAACACATATACAAAAATATAATAAAATATTATATAGCAGAGGAAGGTGGGGTAAATTGGGACGTGCGGTTAATTTGTGACTTTGAATTTCTTTACCTACCAATGCATTGCCTGACTTTCTTACTATTGTGTCTTGTGCCTTAATAAATTATTCACACTTTTAGCAATCCATACTTTACTTTTATTTTTAATTATTTTTATGTAGCAAATAAAAAAATCATACGGAAGAAATATGTATTGGTGTTCTTGTTTTCTGCAAAATAATATATATTTTCTTTTACAAGTAAACATAACAAATTATTGTTAGATAATATATCTTACGAATGATGTATTTGCTTTTGTGAATATTTAAACATTCCAAAAATTATGGCAGTTTTTGTGACTTTGGTTATAATGGGATAATTTGGGACGTATGGGCTTGGTATATTGTGACTTGTACGTTATGTTGGTTATATGGCATATATTGTAAATTATTAATTTATTTGGACATTATGCAGCGGAAGTACAACAAACAACCACCATAATATGATTTAGTAAAAACCACACAGGATATCAAACTCACAGAAATGTACGGCGATTCAAAGGTTACCGCTAAGAAACAACATGCTTCTAAACCGCATATTAAAAACCCATGGCTGTCATCATCTTCAGCACTATCTTCGGATAACAATTTTTGTATATTTCAATGAAATTCAATTCTAGCAATTCAGTAAACTGCAACAGATTCAACAGAGCTGTGTGAAATCTGCTAAAATAACGACCAGCTTGTATATTATTCTTGATTTTTATTTCTTTCTGATGCTTTTTTTACTATTTTATTTATCGCGTTGTTATCATCCAATAAACAATTTTTTTTTCGTATATTTTATGGAGTCCCAAATTAAACCACAACGTCCAAATTACCACAACTTTTCGTCATTGAAATCGTAAAAAAATCCAACTAAATTTAGTTGCGTTATTTTGTGTTAAGAAGCTAAACTACTAACAACCTTTTGGAATGTTTCTATCAAAAGACTACACAAAAATAGACATGGATGCTTTTTAGTAGCTAATAAACAACAAGTCCCAAATTACCCCGCCTTCCTCTACTATAATAGCAGTTCCCAAATCCAACGCAACAAAACTTCGAAGGTTCATTGCACTATGATAACAAGTTATTTAAACAATATTTTTAATATAAAACATAATTTCTTTCGATATTGTTTTTATAATCTACAACAATGATAATATTGAATTATTAAAATTTATTCCAGCAGAAAATAGTGCTTACCCAGAAGCATTATTTAATTACGAAGCGCTTCCAAAGCAAATCCAGAATACATGATTTTTGTTCGCGATGTCCCACTTGGTATATCTCTTTGAGGCAGGTGAAAAGCGCTTCTATCATGTGCTCTTAGAAGCAATAAATTTATACCTTCTTAGGCAATAACAAGCGCTTTTTTTGTATTTTGACAACGTTAATGCTTCATAGTATGCATTTTTTATTGCTTCATTGTAAGTATTATTCACTGCTTCAAAGAAGGCATTTTGCGAAGCACAACAGAATGCCTTCCCTAATTGCTTTATTGTATGCAAAGCGGCGAAGCTTTATTTTAGAAGCATAAACTTTAGTTACTGCTTAATAAACCAAGATTATTTTTTCCTGGGATTTATCTTTGTTAACTGAAATCTTTTGCAAAGAATTCAAGTCAGAACATTGCACATTATTTAAAACCCAAAAAATTTATTTTGTAGCAATCCTGCACCAATATAGAGTAAACTATTTGCTGTCAAAGTTGACTACCTAGGTCGTAAAAAATCAACTTAACTCTTAAAACCCAAGCTCGCCATTGAGAGCTTTGTTGTTTTCTCATAAATCTGCGAATATTTCCAACAGAAATTGATTTATTGAGATAAAAAAGTGCTATTATATTTTTAACTAAATTATGTTTCATTAAATATGTATAACTGCAGGGGAGGTCTACCAATTTTTAAATTACTTTACGTTAAACTTGAAACATAAAAAACTTTTTGCATGCAGCTTGTGTCTCAAAGATATATGGGAACAAAACTGGAAAATATTTACTCTTACCCAACAAAATTAAATTTATTTTATAAATCAAAATAATAATATTTTGTTTTCACTGCGTGTTTATTTTTATTAAGTATTTTAAGATAAACATCCTTTAGAAATAATGCACAATTAAAGGTAAAAAAAAACATAATTTTTATTTTTAAAAAAAATTATATCAAACTTCATCCTTTAGAAATTTAAACAAATTAAGAACCTCTGCACAATTCATATGCAAATAATGAACAAAAAAAAAAAATATATTATGAAAAGCCACTTAGACATTGCTCACTAAGTCCTTGTATATTTTATGAATATTTTACGAATACTTCATGAATTTCCATTTTTACTTACTATACGCTTGAGTGCCAACAACATGATCATCAAAAATAACAACAGCAAAATCAACATCAACTAGAAATAATAAAAATGTATAAACATATATTTAATTATACAAAATTCACTGGATCAACCCGTAGTAGTGGCCTTAAAAACTTCAAGAACCTGCATAAGAGGGTTATTGTTCAAATCTCTAAGTAAACATATTTCACGATAAGCATTTCTATTCAAAAAAAAAGTTTTCACATAAAATTAAAAATATTTATTATTTTTTTTATTAATGATGTTTAATAAACCATTACTGAAATTATTACTCTGATTTTTTGTTTTACTTAAAATTATTGATATATTCATAAAACTAATTTGACTGCTGGCCACCGAATTTTTCGGTTGTTACAACAGAGTTGTTGTTGCGATAGCAGAAGCTCTATTGTTGGAATGAAGATACTGCCGTTTTAACTCATTTCCTGCTATCACAACCGAAACTGCACCGAGAGACAGGAAAAAGTTTTATCAATTGTTTATCCAATGTAACAATTTCGTCAATATTTATGAAACATTTCATTAACAACAATAACTATAATGACCATAGCATGGTCTCTATTAACTTTTTTCTACACAAACATAAATAGTGAAAGATTTCATAAATATGATGAAATGAATTTTGTGTTTGATGAAATGTTTTATAAATACTATGCCACGTTACATTGGACGAAAATCTGTGAAACATTTCATAGATATGATGAACCTTTTTCCTTGAGTGTGGATACAAAGTAGGTTTCCAAGGGAGGTATCCATACCCGAACTCACAGATTTTATTGAACTTTGGATATGTTGTAAAGGTGCAAAAACAAAGAGACACGCATTTCTTTTAACTGCCCAATTTCACGTTCAGGGATTAAAAAGTGGGGATAAAAGGATGCATTTAGGTTTGTAATAAAACTTGTCTTTGATTTACGAAAACTAAATTTTTTCTAAACACGATTAAAGTATTCAAGATAACAAAAATGTTGATACCCATACTGCACGGTCATAGGTTAGCCGCGGCACTGTGCACAGTGTCGGCTTTTGGCTGTTTTCGTTACAAACATCATAACTTTTAAAGTAATAAAGATATTTTAAAAATGTATAAAGCATTTGAAAGATAACCCCTTCCGCTTAAAAATAAGTAACAAGCATTGCCATAGGCACATTGAGGCACTATGCACATTAGTTTTTCTCGTTGCAAAAATCATAATTTTTGAAGTTACCAAAATATTTCTAATGGTTAGAAACCACTTAAATTTTAACTTCTTTAGCTTCAAAATAAGTGCTCCCGCATTATGATAGGCACATATTTTGACCTGTTTTGTCGCAAAAATCATATCTTTTGAAGTAATGAAATTTTTAAAATTTAAAAAGCATTTAAAACACAACTTCTTGTGCTTCAAATGATTTTTTCATAAAGGGCTTACCGGTTAGCCCTAGCACTACAATAATCACAATACATACTGTTTAAATCCGAAAGTCTAGAAAAAAATACCACTCTAATATAACATGTTAAACTAATAATTAATTTTTTATTTATATTACAGATATACAGTTTTGAAATATTTTCAATATTAATATATTAATGCTATAGATATTAAGTTATTAAGTATATTTTTTTTAAGACTAGTAAATTTTTTTTATTAGTTAGTTCTCTTTTAAATAGTCATTAACATTTGGAGCGATATCTAATAAACTCAACATATCGGAGCTATAATTATGTTCTTCCAAATCCTTTCGATATCTTACATGTCTTCGTGATCTGTATGATCCATTAATTCTTGCAGTTTAAACTCTACCAATAATTCAGTTACCTTAATATTAGATGGCAATGATATCTTTTTTGGCAGATGTAACCTTTTTGTATCCATAACGAATATTCACATTATGATTCTTTAAAGAGCTTCGGAAAAAAAAATATTTTCCTTTGATAATCCGAGGTCCATAAACAACGCTAAGGCTTTTTCTATGATATACTTTGTGGGTAAATTATTTGGAGGAGTTGGAATACTCTCTTTAATCATCTGCAGTCGATCTAGGCTTGCAAGCGCCACAGCTTTTGTAATGTCATACCTTGACTTATTTTTATATTTTACTTACTTAAGATATAATGGTTCTGAAATATGCGATTTATATATATCTTTTGTGGCATTTTGAAGTTTACGTTTTCTTGTGTTCTCCGAACACTCGTTTAGAGTTTCTGCAGGTCTTTCTTTTTGCTGTCAGAAGATGTATGGTGCTCTTTGATGTTTTCAAATGTTGTTACTAAATCTAAGTTCTTTTCCATAATGATTTTCGTCGTACGGTTTGAGGCAAAACATTTTTTATTTATTGTTAATTGAAAGAAGTGAATTTTGATTTTAACAACCTTTTCGTATTATCCTGGTCAATCGTGTAGTTCTTCCGCAATAGCCAGTTGAAATACATTTTCATTATCTGAGTTTCTGAATAACTCAAACAATTCGTAATTTTGAAATGACATTATCGCACTTTAAAATAAAATTGTATAAGTTCTGGAGCTGATCACCACTTTTAAAAAGTAAAAACCTAACTGGCTGCATAACACAATTGTGGATTAATTTACACCCAGAAATAAAAAAAGGTTCAAACTACGTGATGTGTGCAAAGAAATCCAAGCCTTAATTGGATTATACAACTGCAGTTTATATTTTACTCAGTATAAAAAAAAAGTTTTACAACTACCTGTCTATTTTTATAAAAATTTAAATAAATACAAAAATTATAATAGTTGTACCAACCTGATTGACAGAGCAAAATATATTTAACGAGAAGCAATAATAATATATAACAAGTAACTTGATTATGCATTAAGATTGCTGCAGTGAAATTTTTGGAGACTTTTTCACATCTTTTCACATTTTGAACACATCTTTGTTACATACTTTAAAAATGGGGAAAAAAATATTATCGTTATTGCTATCACATTGTAAGAGCTTTCTTCTTATTTCAAGTAAACTTGTCATTTTTTTGCGGCCAAATTTACTTAAATTATTTAAAGTATTATTTAAAATATGGGCGAGACCATTTTTGGCCATTCTTAGATATGCTCTATTATATTTGTAAAAATGAACCACATGGTAGTAAAAAATAAACAAACATTTTTTTTTTTATTTTTTTAAATAACAGAAAACAATTGTAAAAAATGAATGTAAAATCATAAAACAGTCATTTGATGTGGGTTGTTTTTTTAAATGAACTACAAGGATAGTAAATTTTTTAATTTGTTCTACAAATGACTGACATTTACATTAAAAATAAAGAAACTGTATTACAACCCAAACAACTACATCTTTTAAAAGCAGAAGTTCCCTGAGTGCACCTTTAAAAAATAGCAAAAAAGTACTGATCAAACGGCAATGACACTTCAATTCTAAAGTGCATTTTTTTAAGATCAACTTTTTTTGCTTTCTAAAAAATTGTCTACTTTGAGCAGCTCCACCACCTATAATTTTTATCCAACTAAGGAAAACGTTTTTGAATTGTGATCAGTAAGAAGCTCTTTATACGATGAATTCATTCATTTCACAAATTTTTTGTCATCAAATTTTATATTTTTGGCACGGGTTTCGGGGAAACCCAAACCAGGAGACTCGTTTCACAATATTGTCTTTATATAGAACAGAAAACATAATTATTTTTTTAAAAATTTTCCTTTTATTCATTTATTATTCAGAACTCAATAACGTTTTGATGAATTTATCTTAAATTGTAGCACGAAGCAGATTGGCCCATATAACATTGTTCTCACTTTGTTTGGATACAGACGTGTTCAGCACATACTGCTTTTACACTGATGCAGGACTGTCTTGTATTTTTGATTTCTTGCTATCACGTAGCAATACTTTTGTTTTGTTATTATTTTTTCTTTTATCTCTTCTTAATTAACCCTATTATTATTGGAGTAAATTAATTTTTTTTATTTAAAATATGCTCAAAATATGTAAAAACCTTTGGGAGTATGAATGTTAACGTGTAATACCTAGGAGTGTGAGTGATATTCCAATAATACAAGAAATAAATATTCATCATATTTTATAAACTTGTCAAATAAATGTAATTACTGAATGGCGCACGGGTTCTTCTATATTAGACATGGGTAAATAGACATGACACAACAGAAAATTGCACTGTTCCACAAAGAAACACAATGAATCTGAAGTCAAAATAATCAAAATTATTTTCAAGTTGCTGAGTTTTCTTCATTTAAACTTTAACCCTGTAAAAAATCATTTATTTCTAAATAATATGACCATTTTGGGAAATGGTCATTGTAGTACTTAAATTTGGTAAAACATTTGGACATATTTAAACTTCATTCATACAAGACTTAAAGAAAACGTCTATAAATATACTCCAGCAATGAAAAAAATCCATTTTGCTTTATCTCTTGAAATATTTCAGATACAGGCCATTTTAAAAATAAAAATGTGGATGATAATTTTTTATTAAATAAAGAAAAAATTGTATAAATTGTTTCATAAAATTGTATAAAAATTTGATGATAATATTTTGAAAAGCATTTTTATATCTTGTGCCAAAGCCTTATATGCGTGTGTAATCCAAAAGATTACTTTATTTAAATTATTTAAATAAAAGCAAAAAATCGAGGTATGTAAACAATCTGGTACTTTCCATAAAACTTTTTCAGTAAAAATCAAAAATTTTCAGTCAAACAATTTTGATTTAAAATGTTTGCCTGTTGTTTGCAAGTTTTTTTTTCTAGATTTATTTATTTATGTGTCAAAATTTCCCAGGAAGTTTAAGTTTTAAAATGATAAATCCAAAAAAAATCAATTTTGAAGATCGTAACGGGTCCTTTTTTAAACCACACTTGAACATTTTTTCAGATATGTTAATTTTATGTGGAATTTATATCCATAAAAATATAAAAGAAAATAAAAAGATATAAAAGAAAATAAAAAGATCGTAACGGGTCTTTTTTAAACCACACTTGAACATTTTTTCAGATATGTTAATTTTATGTGGCATTTATATCCATAAAAATATAAAAGAGATGTTGTACTTTTCCAAAAACTGATCCATAAAATATTTTCCATTTGATGAAGGACCCCACAATTAAATAAGTAATAAAACTTTTGCGTGCAGGAGAGTGAAATTCTTACAAAATAAAATTTGTTAGTGTCGAATTTTGTTGATGAGTTTAATATAGTCCAGAAATTCCAAATTTAGTCCTTGAAGCCACTTTCGTGCTCACCACTATTCTATATCATCAAATCAATGACATTTCAAGTAGATTACCCAAAGGTCTTCCAATTTACAAATCTTTCCGAACAATTATTAAGTTTTTTCTCATGTAACTCGAAAAGCCATATTTTCGAAAGACGTTATTATATTTCTTCAATTTAGATAGCATTCAATTAATTCATATCGGAGAACTTATTCGTATCGATCATTTTGGGATAGACTTTAGAAAATAATTTATTTACCGCAAAATTTAACTTTTACAATTTGGATTGTTTTCAAACAAAAAAAGTTAATTTTTACATTTATTTTTTCAAGCATAAATAAAAGTAACTTTTTTAATTTTTTTTGATAAAAAATAAAATTACGGTCTGTTTTTGTAAGACGTGTCACTCAAAAAATTCGTGTAAATGCGTAAAGAAATTCATTTTGGGGTTCTACATCGTAAATGTCACTTTGAATTGAGTGAAAACTTAAGAGTTGTAGTTTTCGTCTCTTTTTTTGGTTTCCACAATGCCATTTGAAACGTCACAAACGTTAAAAACAGACGTTCACAAAAAAGTATTCGTCAAAGAAAAAAGGCAACACAATTTAATATTAAAAAAAAATACAGTAAAACATGCTTAAGATGAACTCGGTTAAGATAAACCCTCGGTTAATACGAACTAATTTAAAAGTCCCGACGTTTTGGCAACAATTTTCATATAAAATACATCTTTTAATACGAACTCGGTTAATACGAACCCTCGGTTATTACGACCTGTTCTAAGCAGTCCCAAAAACTCGTTTTCATACAAATTACCATGTTTAGTACACTATTTATCCGTTTAATGGGATAGACCTAATATGAATTTCATATCCGTGGATGACTTTCTAGATATAGATGCTAATGTTTTAACGTCACATACTTTATCAGGTGAAGAAATATTGGAAATTGTTCATCCTCCCGATGTTGAAAATTTGTCAAGTGATATATTCGAACAAAATCGTGTGCCGAAAAAGCTAACAATCATATTTTGGTAGTAGAAAAACTTATAACGAATGAAATCGTTAATTCAGTCATTCAGAAAAATAGAACAGATTTTTTTTTTTAAATGAAGAATTTTAATTGAATTTTAATGCATGAAATGCTAATTATATTTTTTAATTTTTTATTTATGTAAAAATCTTTTTTTTGTTTTAAAAAATACATATTTTTTATCGTTAAAAAAAAGACCGCTTAATACGAACCTCGCTTAAGACGAACTATTTTTTTGGTCCCTCGGTGTTCGTCTTAACCGGGTTTTACTGTAATACTTTTTAACAAAAAATTGGAATAAAAAAAGAATAATGATTTATTTTATTTTCATTTATATTTATTAGAGTTCGTTTTCAAATTTTTTTTTTATTTGATTTCTGGATATTATCACTTTTTAGAAGGTTTTTGTATCAATAAAAGTAATGGCGTATTATTTTTTTTTAATTCCAACTAATTCCCGTGCCTATAGGCGACTCAAATCGCGGATTTTGGGTCCCTTTTCCCATACAACAAAAACGGCTAAATATATGTCAAATCGTACTTCAGTATTCGATTCTACGGGAAAACTTAGGCCCATAGGCTTTTTTTAGTTTTTGGAACGCAACAGAATGCATAATTAGAGTGGTCCAAAAAAATATTTTTAAAAAAAAATATTAAAATATTTTTTTTTGTTAAATTTTTTTTTTACAATGAAAAAATACTTACATCTGAGAAAAATGGTCCAAAAATTTTAATTTTGTAGTTACCCGTTCAAAAGTTATTAAAGTTTAAAAATTTAATTTTTTAGTGAATACAAAATAATTTGTTGGTTTATATAATAATTTATTGGATTTGAGTCGCCTATAGGCACGGGAAGGAGTTGGAATTAAAAAAAAAGAAATACGCCATTAAACCAAAAATCTATTTTTCAAAATTAACTCTAATATTATATTTATTTACATTTTTAGTTGTAAATGTTTTTGTTTTTTTTTATACAATTATATTTTATCTCCACTTTTATTGTTTTCTAAACAAAATAAATTAATTTTTTTCAAGCAAAAATAAGCTGTTTTTGTTTATATTTCATTTACAGAGTTGGGTTGCCATCTACCAACGAATGAGTTATTTGTATATGAAAAAACTAACAAAAAACCGAAAAGCAATATCATGGCAATCTCTACTGTTTGACATAACATAAAGCTTTACGTACTCAAACGTAAGTCAGATGAACGAATTATAAAAACTCATTTACCTTACGTATTCGTTCGGGTGCCACACGTTCGTCTGAAATTATACACGTGTTGTAAAAACAAGCCGTTAGTTTTTAGATTTTAAATTTTTCGAGCAAAATTAATGGCTTTTTTACAAAATGCATAATTATTTAAATTTATTCATAAAATTTTGACAAGTTCACTTCAAACTTACAAAAATTTTAGGAATCTCAAATGCTTGACTGCCATATATTTTAAAGCCATATACAGGGTGTTTTCAAATCCTAAAAACATGGTGTTAACTGAAAACCTGAAAGTCAAAATATTTCGAAAACTTACCGTGAGATTACAATATTTGTGTATCGCAAGAAACCCCTTTTGAAAATTTAAATTTGTCGAACAATGATATCAGTAAAAACTCTTTCTGCATCGTAGGAAAAGTATTAGTTTTGAACAGTAGGAATCCATACAAATTTTATTAAATATGGCACTTCAAAGATACATACTCTAGAGATTTTTAAATTTTTAAATGAATTAAAACTTAAGTAATACGCTCAATAGCGAATATACATAAGTAAAATGTAAGGGATACATGTTTTGAAAAAAAATTGTTAAATAGACTGTTACTCAGGAGCCTTTCTACTTACCGGAAATAATACAATAATGTCAGGAACACTGTGTTGTATACTTTTTTTATTATGACAAAACAAAAACAATTACGCTCGTATAATTACCGAAAAATGCAATTGAATTTCAAGACAGCATGTATCCATTTGTTATTGCGAATGACTAAATAACACTATTCAACAATTTACAACTTTTTGCAGTGCCTGTCTTTGAAGTACTTATTTATATCCTAATTCGGCAAATTTTTGGTTCTTATTTAACTTTTATTGAGAGAATTTTTTTCATGGTACCT
>CM037854.1:94101744-94140456 GCA_021234595.1 Delia radicum | reverse complement strand
TTCTTTTTTCTTTTATTTTATTAATAGACAATTATTTTTCACAAGCCGGTGACAACGCAAAATTTAAGTTGTTTTAATCCTCAATTTTGTTTTATGTATGAAAAACAGATACAAAAGCCTTCCATTGTTGATTTTTTATATGTCTTATTAAAGTTGTACTTTTTAGTATAATTTTCCTCTTCTCTACTACATCTTGACATGCCGCGACATCAATCTGGTTATCGTCCACACTATTAATGTGCTTATCAGCACAATTTTTTTTAGCAAAATTAATTAGTAAAACATTAGTATATTAGTAAAGCATTAGTATAAAACAGTTAAGTGCTGAATAAGTATAACAAAAATTTTAGCTGAAAACACGATTTTAGCAAAAAAATTTGCTAAAAAATAGTCTACCTGATTTACAAGACGTTTTACTAACTTTTGTACTAACTTATTTTTTTGAGTGTACCCTATGTAAACAACTGGCAGCATTACCATGATCTTGCCATAGGAGGGGGGTCATTTGTCCTGCTTTAAACCACATAGTGGCATGCCACAGGACTAACCAAAAATGGCCATACCATAAGACTGACGCAAAAGGAGCATGTCGGAGGACTAAACGTTTTTTTTGCCTTAATACTTTGGAGTTAAAAACTTTTGACTATTTCGAAATCTTCAGTAGTTAAGGCGTATATTTGAGTATACAGAAATATTTATTAAAAATTCCCAACATGAATTGCAAAAGAAAACAATTTAATAATTTTTAATGTAAAAAATGGTAGAAAATGAAACAATAAATTTCTAACTCATTGGCTTTTTATAGTCAATATGTATACCAGTTAGGTGATATGTCCTACTTCTACCAGTCACGGAACTAGTCTTTTTAGATCAATTTACACTACATAACTCACATCAATTGTAAATAATACTAGTCCTGTGATAAGTCCTTTTCCAGCAGTCCAGGTTCTTTTAGGTAAATTTTCGCATGCCGATAATTATTTAATAAAGCCCAAAATATAATAATTTTTAGTTTAAAAAATAACCGAAAACTAAACAGCTTCCAATGGCTAAAATTCTGGCCAACTGGATTTTTCTTGTTAATAAGCATTCTGGTTAAGTGGTGTATCCTCCCTTTACCAATCACAGGATTGGTAATTTTATTACAATTGACACTGCTTAATACACGTCAGTATTAAGTTATACCAGTCCTGTGATAAGTCCTTCTTTAACCAGTCACTTTTAGGTCAATTGACACCTCATTCCCCATAGGGTAGTTTTAACGAATAACTTTAAGATTGAATTTATCGAAAATGAACTATAGTTATACTACCAAGGCCCGATTACTACAAGTCCAGTTAAAATTTAACAAACAGTTCAATTGAAAATTTATATGGGAAACAATAAAAACTGTGTCAATTAAAGTCCCAGTTAGTTGCTAACTGAACATTCAGTAATCGGGCCTAAAAGTTAAAACTTTTGTGTGAAGGTTGTTAAACCAAAAAAAAAAACATATTTTTTTACTCAAAACTTAAAAAACTAAATCTACTGACATATTCACAAAATGTTCAAATCTATTTAATTTTCTTTGTCATTTCTGGCCATTTTTTAGAAAACTTCGTTCAAACGTTTACAACACCAACAATAAGAACCGTCAGAAATTTTCTCAAAATTAGCTAGATTTTAACCCATAAATAATTTTATTTAGATTTTTTTTTTTATTAATTAATAATCATATAATTACAAATTATTTGCTATTACACTAACCGATCACTAGCTACTATGGCCTTCGGCGCGTTGTAGCGAAAACAGATCAGTGCCTCTGGTGGGAATCGAACACACGACCCCCGCAATGATAAGCCAGCACGCTACCAACTAGCCTACCGGGGCGCACAATTTTATTTAGATTATTTTTGTATTAAATAAAAATTTGGCTCTTATTAAGTCGCAATTTTAATTGTAGAAAAATATGCGAACACACAGAGAAAAATTTTGCCGTTTGCCAACTGAAATTTGGTTATTACGATTGAAATCAGTTGGTACAATTAGCAATTGCTTTTTATAACAAAATTTGGGTTTCAACTATTAAAATATACAGAAATGCTGTTCGAATATGGTTTTACTAAGAGAAATTTTCTGTTTATATCCACCAAAATATATATACATTTTTCTGTGTGTATAATCCAAAGATTTAAAAAGAAGTGTATGCATAACATTTTTATAAATTTGAATTTTTAGTACTTTATGATGTTATAAAAGCCTACGGGTTTCCTTGCAAAATTATAAGAGTTTGAGAATTAGGAAAAAGTATTCGAAAAATGATTTTCAGAACTACGCCTTTCTCAATTGTTTGCAAAAAGTTATAAATTAATTTAGATTTAAAATTTAATTTCAAAAATTACTAAGTGTCTTTAAAAATTAACAATTACTTTTCGGAAACTGCCCTATGGGGAATGAGGAGTCCATTGACCTAAAAGTGACTGGTTAAAGAAGGACTTATCACAGGACTGGTATAATTTAATACTGAAGTGGGTTAAGCAGTGTCAGTTGTCCTTGTGACTGATAAAGGGAGGACATACCACTTAACCAGAATGCTTATTAACAAGAAAAATGCAGTTGGCCAGAATTTTACCCATTGGAAGCTGTTTAGTTTTCGTTTATTATATACGACATGGACTTTTGCGATAGTCTTGTGGTATGCCCATCTTTGGTTAGTCCTATGGCATGCCACTATGTGGTTTTAAAGCAGGACAAATGACCCCCCTCCTATGACAAGCAAATGTTAAAGTTGCCAGTTGTTTACATAGGGTAGGGTTTAGCAGAGGACCGGTCTCTAGCACTAAGGGACCGATCCTGTGGCACACGCAGAACCGGTCCCATTCCCCATAGGGTACTAATGGTATTTCAGAAATTGTTAATGGTATTAACAAAACTGTCAATTGTATTTCAGAAATTATCTATTTTATTTTAGAAATTTCAATTGAATTTCTGAAACAATAATGGAAACCTACAATTGATGATTTCTAAAGTACAATTAATAATTTCGCAAATACAATTAATAATTTTTGAATAAAATTGATCATTTCTGAACTACAATTGACTTATTCTGAAATACGATTGATAACTTCTGATATACAATTGAAAATGCTGTAGTTTGCAGTGATATTTCTATTAATTAAACTCCAATTTTCCTGTAAAGTAAATTTGGTCTAATTTAACAATGAATTTGAATTTTGACTAAAGAGTTACATTGTTGAATTTGGGGATAGTTGTTGATTTGATATCGATAAAAAGTGTCTGGTAAGCCTGCTAAATGTGGGCAAATTAAAAAAATAATAGTTTTACTTTACTGCTTTGTGCAACATTTTTTTGTAATGTGGACTTTTTGAACCGAATTTTAAATATTTGTCGAACTATAGAGTTCTGGAAATCCGCGAAGTTTCATACAATTTTCTAGAGTAAAATTTTCCATACACCGAACTGCGTCACATTTGCCCAACATAGAACGACAAAAATGAAAAAATTAAATCTTTCGGATTAATCTAATTTTTAAGAATTTATTAGTAAACATTCTAACTAATATGGAAATAAATATAGTATTACTGGGAAGGTCCTACTTCCTAAAATGTTTGTGCACACAATTCCATCATTTGAAAGTAAATTTTTATATGTGCAAAATACGTTATGATATATATCAGTTTTAAAATCGTATATTTTCCCTAATAATTCAGATAGACGCCCAATTTTTTTTGTGAAACTGCATTTAAATTAGTTTATAAACACATATTCTTTTTATTAAAAATCTTTATTGCATTATTTTATTTTTTTTTTATTTAAAAAGTTTCGAATAATTAAAAATAATAATTTAAAAACACCCCTTTCAGTGAACTAGAACTAATGACTTTTATCAGCTGTCACCGAGCTACGATTATCTGTATAGTCATTGACTTCCTTAAAAGCATTTTTGGAAAAATTGGTATCAGCCGGCTTTAGCCTCGCAAGATATTTAAAAAATAGTGGACATACATGATGCCAGTTGTTTACATACTTAATATATTTAAATAGCAGATGCATTTGCTTGTGTTATATTATCGCCTAAACTACAAGACGTATAAAAAAGATATTTAAACCTAATGCTAGTTTAGCGCTCAGATAAGCGTTTATATATTTTGCATACTGTAGATGGCGCGGGGGTCGATATATTTACGAAGTGTTATTAATCTCCAGTCAGAAAGTGCCAGTGGCAACGTTGGAAATTTTGTTTATCCAGTGCTGTTCGGATACTGTCATACCTTAATAGACTCTTCACATCTTCAGATCCATATATATGGGGAACATACTCAGAGGTAGTGCAATTGTTACGTAGTCGACAGACATCTGAAGAAGATTCAAATTTGCTGTCTGAAAATTATTACTATTTTGAATAAAAATATTTTCATTTATTTTTTATTTTTATGTATTTATTTTTAATTATTTTTTCACTTCCAATACACATCGATTTAATGCTATTTTTCTTGGAATACACATTCATTTAACTCATAAATTTAATTTTATATTAAAATTAATGAATTGTCTACTAACTATGCACAGGCCTGAGCATCGAGGAATGAAAGTATAAAAGTGATTCAAAATTATATATCAAAATCAATCTTATTTTTTTTTCTTAACCCTAATTAGTTTTCATTGATTATTATTTGCAATATGCCAAAAACATGTACTTTTTCATTTTCAAGCTATGAATGCTGAATGATTTTTAATGCTTTAGGGGTAGAGTAAGCTACATTAATTGCTAATTAGAGTGTCCCTCACTTGTCCTAAAACGGAATTATTAGGCTGAATATTATGTCTTCCCATTCAACACAGTTGTAAATGACTTCAAAATCTAAAATTCTGCGGTGGTGCGTGACGATTAATTACATTTTTAATCTTTTTAACAGTTTTGTATTGAAAATTATCATTTGGGGGGGGGGGGGGGGGGTAAATATCCCATCCAACAGTCAACAGTCGTTTACTTGACTTTCTATTTCATTACCTATAGCTCTTTTCTTTCTCATTCGGTTATTTTTCAACCGATTTTCAAAATTCAAATTACCTTTCTAATTGCTGAATATAGTTAGTACAAATTTTTGCCGCTAGATTTTATTTTGATTAATTTTTATTGAAAAATGCTTCAAAACACCATGTATTTGCAAATATTATACGTTCATATGTTCAGCAAAAATACTCGCCACAGGATTTTGTACAAAGTTGCCAAACATCATTTGGTCGAATTCTGGAAATTTAAAGGTCAAAAATTTGATTTTTTTTCAATAACCTAAAAATAACTGTAATATTGTAAATAACGGAATTATGAAAATGTAGAAGTAAAAAAGTTGCTGCTGAAGCCCTAAAGAACCATTTTTAACAATAAAAAGTTATTTTTTTTTCGCAAAAAGTCGCATTTGGCATATTGTTAATTATGATATATATATTTGTTATTACCCTATGGGGAATGGGACCGGTTCTGCGTGTGCGACAGGATTGGTCCCTTCGTGCCAGAGACCGGTCCTCTACTAAACCCTACCCTATGTAAACAACTTTCAACTTTGACATTGACTTGTCATAGGAGGGGGTCATTTGTCCTGCTTTAAACCACATAGTGGCATGCCACAGGACTAACAAGAGATGGGCATACCACAAGACTGTCGCAAAACGACCATGTCGTATAAAATAAACGAAAACTAAACAGATTCCAATGGGTAAAATTCTGGCAAACTGGCTTTTTCGTGTTAATAAGCATTCTGGCTAAGTGGTATGTCCTCCTTTACCAGTAACATTATTGGTAATTTTTGGACAATTGACACTGCTTAACCCACTTCAGTATTAAATTATACCAGTCCTGTGATAAGTCCTTCTTTAACCAGTCTGTTTTAGGTCAATTGACTCCTCATTCCCCATAGGCTATATAATTTTTTGTTTTATTGTATAATGTTAGAATTATCGTCGCCTTTGGCTTGAACTGAATAAGGAATTTATCTAATCTTTGTTTTTTTGTAGAGAGCCAAATCGTAAGTAATTGATGTGGTGCTTTATAGGGGTTTTCATTAAAATTAGGGGATATACATGGAAAATATGGTTGGTGTGGGCTAAATAAACATGTGAATCCGGATCCTTTGTGCATTTCGAATAATTTTCCAGTCCTTAGTATCAGATCATTATGTTATTTGTGGTCCGTCCGTATAATAAAGATAATTTTACAATATTTCTAATTCGAATTATAGAGCATGTTCGATTATTGTATTTGGTAAGGTAGTTAGATAAGACTAATCAAGAACCCGACCCCATCCGTTGAGAAATAGTCCTAAATTTAGAACGTTCGATTACCTCTTTCCTTAAACTTCAGCTACTAAAAATATTACGAAATATACCGTCAAAATACCATAACAATTTTTGATTCGTTTGGGGATACCAAAGAAAAGTATCTGGCAAGTATGCACCCATTTCAGCCAAAAGAGAATAACATAGAATTTTCTCAAAACTGTCCATCAATTCATGATGATAATAATAATGATGATGTTGGCCATTGAGTTTTATACTCTATGCCATTTCATGTGTGGGTATGTTGATGTCACAGTGATTTATTGAAAATATTTGCAAATGACAATTGCGGTAAAGCACGAGGGACCATAATAACATAAACTAATATATACTGAATAGATTTTGGAAGTATTACAAGGATTTCTGTTTTTTTTTTTTATTCTGTAGTATATTGTGTTTTAAGTTTAATGTTTTATAAAACAAATGGATTAAATACAATTTTGACATGTTCAAATATAAAACATGCATACTTTTTAAATGAGTGGAGATGATATTCAACAAACTATTGACATAATATTAATGATTGTTTTAGAAATTGTACAATACAATTGTTAAATATACAAAAGTATATAACTATTATGGTGTCCGTTAAAAACGAATTGTAGATTTTCATTCATTACTTCACCTTGTTTCATTCCAAATAAAAGAATTTAATTTTCATTTTATTAAACGTCAACGAAACTTGCGCGAAAAGACGTATTCCCAATTAAAAAAATTATTAATATGATGCAATAAAGAAATCTAACGAAAATGATATAGTCTTTTATCTAATTGAAATACAATTTGATCAGAAAAAAGGTGGATCGTATTGCACAAAATGTGTTATATTACGTTCAGTTTGATATAACTTGATAGGATTCAATGGAAATAAATGTGTCAAATTGAATACAATGGTCCCAAATTATTTTGGCACCAAAGTGAGCGAAATGAGGTAACGTGAGGTAGAAATCTATATTCAATAGAATTTTTTACGTCAAATCTACTTCCATACTTAAGGATGGCTTAGCCAATCATTACTTAACGTATCAGCTGTTCTAAATGGTTCTGTGTATTTCCCATTTCGAATGTCACGTAAACGGTACGGGCGAACATGTAAAAACAAAATTCTACGTTACATTTACGTGGCAATTGCAAACAACTGCCCACTAAGTTGGAAAAGTTTGATTTGTATAGTTTTTTTTTTTTTTGTGTGTGTGAAAAACACATGCTTAAAGTTCTATAATTCACTAAAAGACAGCGGTGAGTATACGCTAAGGTTACATTACAATAACGGTTGGCAAATCCAGCGAAAATATGATAATCACAGCTGAGGTGGAAATCGACTGCTACAGTACTGATGAAACTGAGTCACTCTAGAACTAGTTTGTGTGTTTATCTTCAGACTCAATTTTGTTTCCTATTTTGTTTTCCAAAACAATAACTTTAAACCAGTTGTGTACAAGTTCAATAGAAACTATGTTAAGACTGCGAAAAAGTTTTGAATTTCTAAATTAAACAATAATAATAACACTAATATCTTCTTTCTAATTGCGATAAATTTTATTATGTCTGAGATTTTCAGAATAGACTTTGCATTATGTCCCAAACTTTATCGATTAATGAAAATTGGTCTGATACATAGACCACTGTTTGACATATGCAGTAAATTTTGTATACAAAAATTAAAAAATAAATACTTTATTATTGTTTTGCTGCAATACAATACAAAACTGCATACAAAAGTTTAAAAATGATTTCATTATTTTTTGGCTGCACTACCAAAACAGCGAACATAAAATAAAAAAAAACGAACTTTGAGAGCATCGTCAAAATGTATGGTCGTGCTGCATATGAAAAAAAAACAAGAACATTTATTTTTCCTAAAAACTTTATAACTTTTGATTTAATTAATATAAAAGTACCCTTAGAATATTATGGAGGTAAGGACCATTGCAAATGTAGTTAAAAACATTTAAGTACATTGTAATTTGTTTTTTACTGATCAAAAACGAACTACAATTCTAGTAAAAATTAACCACATATAAAGTAAAAATTTAACAAACATTTATTTGTTGTATTTTTTAAATAAAAAAACTACTGTATAAAATGGATTGTAAAATCAAAATACAGTTATTTGATGTGGTTTGTTTTTTGTTAAATAGACTATAATTGTAGTCAAAACTGAAATTTCTTCTACAAATGTCTGTTTTTTTTTCACTTAAAAATAAACAACTCAAACAACTACTAATATTTACAGCAGAAACTCTCTGAGTGTATGAAAAATTATAATTTTGTTTAGAATATATGCCGCTCTTAATCGAAAAAACAAAAATATATATTTGTCATGCAGATTTTAAGAAAAATTTGTGTAAAGATTCGAATTCGAGGTTTTGGTATATAGGTCAACCCAATAATAAGCTGACGGTTGATTTTAATAATATTTTTATTTCATTTAATGGAAACAAAATTCAGCACAGATTTTGATTACAGCTATTTAAGTATAAATTTAACATTAATATATACATATATGGTAACAATACATAATTCCAAATTATTTTAAAACATATGATGAATTTCATGTAAAAATCGAGATGCATTGAACCCGACCCCCTCAGATATCGATGAAATTTGTTCATAGCTAAATTTGATCAATACAAACAAACTCTCATTTTTAGAAATGACTGTTTTGCGATTTTTTGGGCGTGACACAGTGGGAACGTTTTCGAAAAAACGCGAAAATGGTCGAAAAGAGCTCCATTTAAACTACAATAACTCAGAATCGGCTAAACCGATTTCCATGACCTTGGTATCATTAAAAAGATATTTTAACAGGCTTTATGACAAGTTTAAAAAAAAAAGAAATACACTGTAAAAAAATTTATAACAAAATAAAAATTTTAAGTGACGAAAAAACCAAATAGATCAAGGGTTTTTTTACAGTGTATTAATTTTTTAGAAAGGTTTATCCTTCATCTATACCATATCAAAAAATAAAAATGGGTTCTTTTTTAGTTTTTTTTATATAATTTTTAAGTAGTGTCACTTCTAGTAATACGTACCGAAAGTTTTCGAAATAATTCGAATAACAGCGAAAATATCTGGTCACATTCACAAAATAGTTCAACAATTCTAACATTTTTTAAATGTTTACAAATAAAAAACCATCAACAATTGTTTATATTATTTGCCATGTTTTTATTAATTTGTGTTTTATTTTATTTAAATTTTTTTTAAGTTAATTATTTGTAAGAAATTTTGCGGTGCTCAAATTTGGCACAGTCAGAATATCTGCGCACATGTACAAAAGTTTCATTTATCGGAATGAATGAATGAAATCAAGGCTTTCCTGTTCCTGTTATAGTTTTAGCTTCTTTATATCTTGAAAATAGCTTTTCTTAAACGTTGTTGTATTCGTCAGCATCTGCGTAAGCAACTTGTATGTTGGTCTTATATGTTTCTGATGCCCAGTGATAGAGTTGCCTCGTTGTCTGGATTTCATTTTTATTTGCAATACTATAATTTCGAGCACCTCTCTTCAATGTTCCTCCGATTCCATCACATGCAGATTTTCCGTGACTGGTACCATAAAAGTGCCATTCAGCGTCAATCCCAAAATCAGATTTGTGATGGCATAAATTAATGAAGTTATATTTATTTTTATATTGTGCTCCTGCACCATCTGATACGTAAATGATTTTATTAATATTGTTGGTTATATTGGCCTTCACGAACTGTATCATTTTTGAAATATATAGATGAACTGCTATACTATCATGGGTATTGCAATCAGATATTATGGCGAAGCTTTTATGAGTTAATTATCGTTATCTGAAAATAAACAAACAAAGGAAAAAAACAAATAAATAAAAATTATTAAATATTTTGATGAGTGTGGATGGATGTGTTTACTAATACCAAAATATTAAAATAATTACCTTTGTAATAAATAACGAACGGATGTATTGTAGCCTGATCATTATTCCAATGGTATCCTCGCACGGCATCTTGTACAAGAAATGTATAATTTTCAACAAAGTCCATTTGAATTAACATTTCTCCTGATAACAGCGCCGCTCTTTTATTGCTGATAAATTCAGATTGTCGCTTTGCTATGAAATGATGCGGAATCAGAACTTTGATGTGTTCAGTAAAATCGCTGACAAATGATTCTGGGTTGGTGGTTAACGTTTCCAGAACACATCTAATCATTGTATTCCACTTTTTGTATATTATTTCTTCAGTTTGGTTATTTTCAAAATGTTTTAGCATATGCGTTTTTAGATTATTTAAATTTTTAAAGCAGTAAACACACATTGAAACGCAACACTCGCTTTTTTCTATGTCACCATTACAAACAACGAATTTGAGAACATCTTTGTAGTCGGTAAATGTGCATTCTCCTTCAATACAAATTGATTTTAAGCCACTTTTTTCAAACATCAATTTCATATTCTGATGCAATGTGCATACACAGATATTTGCTGGTTTCCAACTCCAAGTTTCATACAATTTTTTGGCCTTAACATTGCAAATTTTGTAAACCCACTTTGGCCAAGGGATGTTTTTTTTTTAAATTCGTAGTAAGATTCGCGTAGTGAAGATAACATCAGTCTTTTTTGAACTTTTTCGAAGTTTCCTTGTTTAACAGTAATTGAATCTTGCGATCCAGGCATCATTCGGCTAATTTCATCATCTTCATAAAATAACTTGACTGTGCTTAGAGTTTCGGTTGGTAAACTACGTCTGCTCATTTTAAAAAGATTGATATCTGCAAACTTCGTTTTATTCCTTTGGATATCTTTACTTTTTTTGATACAATCGTGAGATATATCATCCCCAAAACGATCTTTAATTTCTGCGTGACTCATATTGATTGGTAAGAGAGATAAAAGTTTTTGCTTTTCCAAAAGATTTGAGCTGTTCTCTATTTGATATTTGATGTTTTCCAAAATTTCTTCGTAAATGGCTTTGACGTTTTCAAGTTGCGCTGACAAATCAGATAATGGATCAGCTCCAAATGAATCTGCTATATTTTCGAAAATTTGCAGTGATTTTCTATTTCTGTATGCATCTCGTTTCATATATTTCCTTTTAAGAGGCGACATTTGGTTTGGTAGATGAGGAATAATATGATCATTTATATTTTCAATGACTTCCGTCCTTTCGATGTTTGCATTACGGCTGGTACAAGTTGGAAGTTCATTCAATTCTTCGCTAATTTCATCGCTGGGCGTTGTTGGTAATAATTTGAGACTTCATTCTGCTCCACGTTGGATTCATTACGACTGCGCGCTTTTCTCAGTGTATTCCGGCAAGTTTCGCAAATACGGCTACAATGAATGTTGGCGACAGCTGGAAAATATTCAATTATATTTGCAGCCTCGTTTTCACTTATTTTACGAAGCGAAGCGCAACACTTATTAGATATTTTTATGCATCTGTACTTATTGTTTGAATTCATATTCATTCAAATTTTTAAAATATACGCGTAAAAATTGTAATGGGATATCTTGGCTTCTCGAAACTGTTTATAATTATGAATTTCGGTACGTTCATCAGGTGCAATTATATAGCATTTTTTAAGGCAAGCAAGAACTTTTTGCGGTTAAAACATATTCATAATTTTCCTGGGACAATGTTTATTTATTTTACCTGACGAAGGGTTACGTCAGGTACATATTTTGAGCCCTTACTTCTGGCACATGGTGTCTACCTGAGGAAGAAAAAATAGACCTGAAAAAATCTTTGGAATGAAAAGGGCAACAATTTTTTTGTTCTATATATATTTCTCTTTATTATGGGTAAAGTAATAAATGTTTATGACAAAATAGAAATTATTATGAAGAATACATTGATTTTTTTATTCAGAATTTTGCGGAATTACTAGAAGTGACACTACTTAAAAAATTATATAAAAAAAACCCATTTTATTTTTTGATACGGTATAGATGAAGGATAAACCTTTCTAAAAAATTAATACACTGTAAAAAAACCCTTGATCTTTTTGGTTTTTTCGTCAGTTAAAATTTTTATTCTGTTATAAATTTTTTTACAGTGTATTTCTTTTTTTTTTTTTTAAACTTGTCATAAAGCCTGTTAAAATATCTTTTTAATGATACCAAGATCATGGAAATCGGTTTAGCCGATTCTGAGTTATTGTAGTTTAAATAGAGCTCTTTTCGACCATTTTCGCGTTTTTTCGAAAACGTTCCCACTGTGTCACGCCCAAAAAATCGCAAAACAGTTATTTCTAAAAATGAGAGTTTGTTTGTATTGATCAAATTTAGCTATGAACAAAATTTCATCGATATCTGAGTTGGTCGGGTTCAAAATTTCAGTTTTATCTCGATTTTTAAATGAAATTCATCATATGTGAGAAATAATTTATAGTTTTCCTTTGATGTGCAAAATTCTATATGTTGTTTAAGATTTTTCTGCAAGTTTGAAATAATAGCATTTGAATTAATAAAAGTTCTGGTAAGAGTACTATTAGAGCAAAGTTAGTACGATGAGGTGGAATATTAAAAATATCAATATATCTTAGATTTCTAGGGGGAACATAAAACGGAATTAACGCAAGCACATCAGGGCAGTCTATTGTACCGCTAATTATATCAAAAACAAATAATGCAACCTGTAACTGTCTACGATATTCCAAAGCCTGCAAAACTAAAAATAAACATCTGGATCGGTAAGGCAAAGGATTAACATAATTAAATGATTTGAGAGCAAATTTAATAATACTCTATACTCGAAATTCAAGCTTTGCAATAACGTTTCCATATTATGGCTGCATACTCAAGTTTTGATCTAACGAAAGCATTTTAATTTAACGTTAAGGTATACGCGTCATAAAAATCCAAATAATTTTTTTTTCAAAAACGCAAGCATTCAATATAATCGATATGAGGTATAAATGACATGATTGAATCAAAAACAACTCGAAGATCAAGGCTGGATTGGATTAAAGGATCTACTAAATGGCATATATAATCATTAAGTAAGGTCTAAGTGTAAATTATTCAAAGTACACCACCCAAAAATATTATATTGTTCAATCTGTAAATAAAAAACACTACGCAAATATTTTGTTTCTACAAATACTTTTGAAATAATCAGCATATAAAAGAAATTTAAAAATAATAAAACATGACGATATATAATTAATAAATAAATTAAACAACAACGGACCCAGCACGCTGCTCTGTGGCATACCAGATATTTGAATATAAGTCGTCCACTGAAAGAATTATCTGTATTATATCAATACATTTTTACATTAGAGCTATGAAATTTCGCTGGAACTCGTCCACTGAAAGATTTTATTAAATTAATCCAGTTCTTCATAAAATAAAACAGCTTCATTAAAAATAGTTTCATTAAAACTATGAAGCTTTTTCATGAAGTTTAAGAAAATTTGCATTCACATTGTGAAGAAAACTTCATTAGTTTAGTGAACAAAGTCATTGACTCATATCTTTCATTGGCAACTTTACCAACTCTGCCAGATAAATAATATCTTAACCATATTAAGAAGCTCGAATGGAATCCGAATCAATGCAATTTTTTTTCAAGGGTATGGTAGGAGAAACTATGTCAAAAGCTTTCGAAAAATTCGTATAAATTACATCCACTTGACCACTAAACATTGTTAAATTTGTCGTAGTAGATCCAAAACGAGCTATTTTGGGCATTGCACCCCCCATTGAATAAAAATCGGCAATTAGTTTCTTAGGAGACATCCTAATAATAAATATATTAGGGTGGACTTGTTTCGACAAAGAAAAAAAATATTTCTTTTACTTTAATTTTAATTTTGGAGATACTCATTTTATAATTTAAATAGACATGATAGCGATTAGTTCCATAAAATCCCTATGGGGAGTTGAGGCGTCAATTGTCCTAAAAGTGACTGGTGACTGCACTGAAAAGAAATGTTATGGTGACAATTGTCCTAAAATTACCAATCTTGTGACTGGTAAAAGGAGGACATACCGCTTAACCAGAATGTTTATTAACAAGAAAAAGCCAGTTGGCCAGAATTTTACCCATTGGAAGCTGTTTAGTTTTCGTTTATTTTATACGACATGGCCCGTTTGCGACAGTCTTGTGTTAGTCCCATCTTAAGTTAGTCCTGTGGCATGAACCCGTCATATGACAAGCCAATGCTAAAGTTGCCAGTTGTTTACATAGGGTGGCTTTAGCAGAGGACCGGTCTCTGGTATGAAGGGACCAATCCTGTGGCACACGCAGGACCGGTCCCATTCCCCATAGGGATATTTCTCTAAATGCATTACATTTTGAATTTTTAGGTTTCAAATCATAACTAAATGTTACTATTACAAATAGAAAACACAAATTTCTATTTCTCTAAATTTTATGTATAATAAGGAAGACATTTAAGACATCCACTAACCAACATTTAATTACTGACACAGGCACACATAGAAGTGAAATAACCGTTTAAACCCCCAATATTTAGCAAAATTTTCATCTATATTTTAAATTTAGTTAAGTTTAGCGTGGAAAATCTTATCAACACAACCTTATTAAACGTTTTGTAAAAACTAACAGCAGCAACGTTTGTTTAAGGATAATATTTTCAGCTAAATGAAAAAAAAAAAAACAAAATTGTTAAGAAAATTTATTGAGTTTTTTCCAACTTTTTTCACCTAAGGGAGAGTAGCTAGCAAAAGAAATAAAAAAGTTTTTAAATTTAGCTTTAGCGGCAATACTTGTGTATATTGTAAAATTAAGTAGCTTGCACTGAAAAGAAATGTTATGGAGAATTTTTTTCATTTATTGTTTCAACAAAAAAATTGTATATATATACGATATCAAATCAAAACTTTTTAATTAAAGATTTTCCAAACATAAATCTATAATGGTTTTTCCTCATTTTCTATTTACCTTTAAGCTTCCTAAGAGAGTTGAAAAGTGTAGTTAAGATGGTGGCATACACCCTTAGTTTGTTATAAATATAAAAGTCAATTTTAAATGAATGGTAGATTCTTTAGCAGCACACCAGCATATAATCAACATTATGTTGGATGTATGTAGCTGTGTGTGTGTTTTTCGCATTAGCAAGAAAAGTGTCAAAGTAAATTTCTAATTTAAATTTTATTAAATGTCATTAAGGTTAAACACTTAATTTATCAAAAATTTTTAGCTTGGTAATGATTTAAGATGCAAATTTTTGACAAACATTTTAACTAAATGTGTATCTATGATTATTTCATAAGGAACATATATGACCAGGGTAGCGACTTTCATGCAAATATATGTTTCTAGTCAGTAGCGCAAAATCAGTTTTGACCAAATATTTTCTCAAATCAAAGAACTTGCAACAAAATTACATCGATTATCTACGTATCTATGATTTATGAAGAATACATATGAGCAGGGCAGCGACTTTAATGCAAATACCCAGCAAAAAAATTCCAAAAAGGTAAGCGGGTTTGTAATCAAGCATTTTGGGCAGAACGCATTCCTTACTAGATTACCTACTCGATTCTTTTAACATGACGTGAGACTAAAATAATTGATTCTTTAGAATTAATTATTTTTTTTACCGAAGAACCATTTACTTTATATTTTTAAGAACTACATACATTTTTTAATAAAGAAATAGTTCCATTGTAAAAATATGAAGTACTTACACAAAAAAATAAATAAATACTTCCCTAAAAAAAATAGGAAGTACTTACATTTAAAAAAAAAAAAAGTAGTTCCATACGTAAATTCAACTTTTACTCACACGTGATTCTCCTAGGTCACTCAAATATAACGATCAAAACTCATACGGAAATAAAATCCTAAAAAGTGAAACATCGAATTGTTATGAGAACATGGGTTTGTCATAATTTTAGAGCTATACACCACGAAAATATAAATTTTTCAAAAAAAAGAACAATTCAAATTTGAAAAACAAAAATATGACTCACGCACAATCACCCTCGAAAATTTTTTTACACTCACTCACGATAACGTCAGTAATTTCAACTTTCACTCACAATTTTCTGCTCACGTCCGCTTGCCTAATTTATACCTAACCACAGTTTAACAAAATTTAGGCAACATGCAATTTCTGCTTTTAGTATTATTTTCCTGCAAATAAAAATTTGTTTGAAAAAATATATGAGATAAATTCTTTAAAATTGTATAACTTCTTTTTTCAAAATTAGGAACTACTTCCAATATAGTCCTTTTATTAAGAAAAAGTATATGATTACTTCTTGAGTACAAAAAGTTATACATATAAGTTAATAACATTGTTATTTTCTTTTAAGTAAATAATTACTTTGTTATTGAGCTTCATTCTTTCTGGTTTAAATTTAATGAATTGATTACAATACTACTTGCTTTTTTGACTCTATCGTTGGAATGAGTTTGGTATTGCAGTTACTAAATTTGGCAATGAGATATGTAAGCAGGTGTGGGCATCACCTTCTTTTTGGAATGTGTAATTTTTCCTGGGTACATGTAGCCAAACATATATTTTGAACAATAGATTTTTTTTTTTATTTTCAAAAATCTTTTACTTTTCCGAATCCAAGAATTTGAAACAAATTGACATAGATTTTTTATTGATTATCTTTGTATATTTTGTTATAAATGCTTTCGCATGAATTGCTATAAATGCATATTTTAGAGCATGTTTTGGTATTTTTTGTTGCATATTTTGCATATTTTCAATTTAGTTGCATTTTTTGCACTTAATTAATTAAAGAGGGTTTTTTATACATGTATAGAAATTTAAGTTGGCAACATTTTCTTAACTGGCTGCCATTTTGTCAGCTGCCAAGTGATTTATGTTTAGTTTGTTTTGGCAATTCAAAATGAATAGACTGATGCCTGAACAACGCTTCCAAATTGTGCAAATTTATTTTGAAAATCATGGTTCTGTTCGAAATAAGTATCCCGCACGAATTTAGAGAATTTCGTTTAGCGATAATTCTCACCTTTGGTTAAATGGATACGTCAATAAACAAAACTGCAGTATTTATAATGATGCTAATCCTCAAGTGTATGTTGAGACAAAGTTACATCCAGAAAAACGGACTGTTTGGTGTGCTTTATAGGCTGGTGGATTCATTGGTCCGTACTTCTTTAAAAACGATGCTGGTCAGAACGTTAGAGTCAATGGTGCCCACTATAAAGAAATGATTACTAACTTTTCGTTCATCAATTGAACAGCCATGATGTGCAGGAGCTGCGGTTTCAACAAGACGGCGCAACATGTCACACAGCTCGTTCCTCAATTGATTTATTGAAGGAAACGTTTGGTAACCGCATGGGTTCACGTTTCGGACCCATAAATTGGCGTCCAAGATCGTGCGATTTAAAGCCCCTGGACTGTTTTCTGTGGGGATATGTGCAGTCGCTAGTCTACGCCGATAATCCCGAAACAACTGACTATTTGGAGCACAACTTCGCCGCGTTATTGCCAATATACGGCCACAAATGTTTTAAAAAGTCATCGAAAATTGGACATCCAGATTAGACTACGTCTAAGCCAGCCGTGGCGGTCATATGCCAAAAGTCATATTTAATTTATAATGCCAGAAGATTATCTTTTGAATAAAGTATATTTTATGTCAGTTTAAAAAAATTTTCTTTGTTTTAGTACATTTCAAACTTCTATACCTCTAAAAAAGCACCCTTTATTAACGAGAGAATTTGTTAGATATTTATATTGGATTGCATTTTTAAACCAACGCTCTCGAATAATAAGTCGAATTTTGAAAATTCTAAAATTATTAGTACCCGGGTAAAAATTTTAATATGGAGTCTAAAAAAATATATCTCGTTTTTTAAGTTCCCATATATAGACACATACAAAATAATCCGAAAAACGGGTCATCCGCAAGTATCTAATTATATCAAATTACATATAATTTGATACAATTTCATTAGATTTTTCCATATCCGGCACATTCAATCATATCTAATTAGATATAAATATATCTGATTTTATGAAATGTTAGCCTATAGTGTTTATGGTTTTTGTAACTTGCAGTTATGCTTAAGAGTATTTATCTTTAAAACTAAAATTTCTAGAAATCAACAATTGTAAAGGCCAACATTTTTCAAGAACAAATTTAGTGTTTTAAATGGAATTGTGTTATAAAATGTACACGGGTTTTAATTTGAAATTGTAATAAATAAATTATTTGAAATTATAAAAAATAAATAAATAAAAAATAAAAAGTGATTTCGTCATAAAATTAATATGGTTATATGTGAACCCATATGTTGTAAAGTCTTAACTTGTAGATAACTTAATTTGATATTGAAATTTATATATAATGCTATATAAAATTATAAGGAAAATATTTTTAGTGTGGCGTCACATATATTTTAATAGGACTTAGCATGGTACCATATATATTCATATCGATCACTATGTTTGTATTATTATTATATGGCTTATGTAGTTATATATGAAGTAAGATTTGGAGACTTATAATAATATCAAGTACCATATAAAGAAATCTCTCCATAAAACAGATCAGATGTATTTGTATAAAATGATATTAGCCGTAATGTGACTTCATTCAAAGTCAGATATGACCTAATCATATTATATATGACTACATATAACTATTTTTACCCAGGTGCATATATTTTTGGATTTTTAGTGCATATTTTTGGAATTTATGTGCATATTCTTTGGTTTTTAGTACATATTCCAATTAAAGTGCATATTTTGGTTTCTTAACTGCATATTCCCGATTTTTTGTACTTGAAAGTCGCTGCTCTGCATATGAGTAATATCAACTTTGCAATTAAATAGTGAGTCTTATTTTTAAGACTAAAATAAATAAGAATATTAAGTAAATTTGCATTGCTGTATATGAAAGCGTATGAGTGATATTTTTGTAATTAAATAACACTCATACGTTTAGGTGCACTTTGTATCAAACTAATATGAGAGAGAAATAATGCAAGCTAATAAAATCATAACATCGGTGAAATTTTAGTCAAAAATAAACGAAGAATTTCTTAAAACTATCGAAAAGACTCATAATTTTATGAAGGCGCGCATCCATGGGAGGGGTGGTAAAGCGGTTATTGTCCCCAAAAGTACAAAAAAAGAGAAATGAAAAGAAAAAGGGAAAGGAGAAAAGGAAGAAAAGGGGGAAAAAAGTAAAGCAAAAGAGAAAAGGAAAAAAGAGAATTTAAGATAAGATAAGAAAGAGATTTAAAATTTAAAAGTTTTGCACCCTACAAAACTGACCAAAAAGTGAGAAATTAAAACAATTGAAATGCCCGAGAGGAAAAAATACTAAATAAGATCCATCAGCTGGTTTTTTAAAATAGCTCATATACGTTTATTTTACGAATCATTTAGTAAATTTGCTTTTAAAAAAGAAAAAAATTACAAATTTGTGTTTTAAAAGAAATTACACAGGAGGGCAAAATCAAATAATTTTAAAAATTTATAAGTTATCACTACCATATACATTTCAGTCATGCTGATTTCAATGCCATACTTTATTTTTCCACAAAATGACAAAATTTTGGCGTATGTACACACGGCGAAAAATTTAGCTCTTTGCCAACTGACATTCGTTTACTTCGACTCAAGTTCGGTTATTGCGAATTTCAGTCAGTACTACTGAACATTAGTTTTCACAACAAAGTTCTGCTAATTCAACTGAACAACAAAATAAATATTCATCTAAAAAATAATTGCGCTAATATACGAAGCGTATTCCAGCACCTTTTCATTCAACACTTTGTAACATTTGTGGCATTTTTAATGATTTAATAATAAGTTTTATAATTACATTGTATCTTTTGAGTTTTATGTCATGAATTATTTATCACTAAGTGATTATTTTATTTGTTTTATAAATTACTTTTTATTAAAAAAATAGTTTTTAAAAATAAAATAAAAATATCAATTTAAAGGTTGTTTTTAGAAATCAACAAATTCGATTGGTAAATTTTGTTTTGAATTTTAACAAACTTGTTTGTTGGTATCAATATTTGTTAAAAAAAAAAAAATGACAGACAAGTCAACAACATCGTTTTAAAAATTTTGTTTTGAATTTAAAAACATTAGTTTGTTAACTATGTTATTGTAATTAATTTTAACAATCAAACCGTGTTCAAGTATTGGAGCAATTGCAAGAAAAAATTTATTTGTATTTACAAAAAGTTTGTTTATATTTACATTTTTTATCTGTGTACATATTATGTTCTTAAAATGCTATCAACCTTTCTAATTTTGTTGAAATGTAAATACAACCCCTGTATTCTTATTTGAGGTACATACTTTATACTCAAAAATATAGATTATACCTACTATAAAGAGGTGTTTCAGCAAAAAAACAATTATTTAAAAACTATTAGCATAGCTTTCCAAAATGAGCCGGGATGCCAACTTTTAGTTTAATATGTGAATAACTTTGATATATATGTGCAAAAAATCATATTTGTAAAGGTTTTTCTATCAAAAACACAACTTTTGTTACAAATGTGAAAAAAACGGAGGTTTTTGTTAAAAAAACTTTTGGAAATAAAAAAATTATTTTTAGTTAGTTGTTTATTGATCAGTTTCAAATTAATATTTATGAGTTTTAGATTTCTCTACGTGCTGTTGATGGTCAGACTTTTAATAAATCGATATAAATAAAAACAATTTACATCATCTTTAACTCAACGTTTCGTTGGTTGCTTTTTTCTCAACTTCATCAGGAGTTTATGTTTTTTAAATTCTGGCAAATAGATAAGAAAATGGAAAATAAAGTTTTTTTTTTCTAATATTAGAATCACAGATAATTTAAAACTTACGATTTGATAATTACATCGATTTAATATTTCTTCGTTTTTATTTTAAGCTGAAAATTTTTAAACATACTTTTAAATTTATCTACATATTATACTAAAAGCTGCCCCTTGTGGTCATCAGTTATAAGTTTTAAAAAAATGTTTGTAACATTACAAAAAAAAAAAAAAACAGTAGCAAAATTCATTTGTAATTATAGTTATGCAACGCAGTGTATAGTGATTATATTTTTCTGGAAGACTATTACATATAGTTTGCGTCTTATAAAAAATATATTCCCCAGTTGGATATAATTCTCACCTTGACCACTCCGAGTTCGACGATTTTTTACTCACGTTTTATCCAATTTTTTTTTAGTGCACCACCGAAATTGGAAAATAAAAAACGGGTGCAGGATATTGATAGCAATATCCTTTTTAAACATCGCTGCAAATGTGGACAAGACAGCAATAAATGTAAGAAATCCCATTTTAGAAACATTTTTACAGGATTTCGTTTGCATTATATCAATGTTTTTCTGCTTTAAAGAAATAAATAGCAATTTACAGCTTATAATTTAATTTCATTACAATACACTTATTAACAAATATTCTATTGCAAAATAAAAGATTAAAATTTTCACACAAATTTAAAAACATTTTTATGACGGTTATCCGAAGATTATATTCGATTCGGTTGAAACTTCGCACATAATATTAAGGATCCGATTCCATGAAGATGTGCACAAATTTGGAGATACTTGGTTTAAATTTAGACATAGTTTACTTGCAAAGTTTATTTTGCTACATATTACACCGTATTTCCGTTTATATGACATTGTATGTAAACTACACTAAGGATATTATGTTGGTAAAGACGACAGCAATTGTAGCCAAAAGTAGCCTTGAAATTTCACTTGAAGACGGGACGACTAACATTTCATTACAATCAACTAACATTTGCCATTTGTTTTTACTGTTCAAAAGACTAGTAACAATTGTAGTAAAAATTTAGTAAAAAATTAACAAACATTTATTTTTTTATATTTTTAAATAACAAAAAACGACTGTAAAAACTTAATGTAAAATCATAAAACAGTCATTGGAAGTGGTTTGTTTTTTTTTAATAAACTACAAGGATAGTAAAAAATTTAAATTGTTCCACAAATGACTGACATTTACATTAAAAATACAGAAACTGTATAACAACCCAAACAACTACAAATTTTTAAAGCAGAGTGTATATCTAAATAATAGCCTTCTCCATAGCCAAAAAACAGGACCAGGTTATAGCAAAAGGGCTTAATTTTAATCTTGAAATGGGGATTACTTCTGTTCTTTAGAATATAATCAATGTTAGAAATTACAAGCAGATTACAAAATGTTTCGTTTTTGAAAATTGGTTTATAAATCTAAATTTGTATCCTAATTTCGGCTCTAACTCATCATTACATGATGGCTCTAGTGGGGCCTTATTTGAAAGTTATACTTGATATTATGTTGAGTCCTGCTATGTGAAGCCTCATTTTAATCCGATCAGCCAGTAAGAAATGGCTGAATTACTTCCAAAATATTTGTGAGTTAAAGCTTATTACTTCTTTTATAAACTCCGTAGTCTGAAATTTATGGATTGTACCATTTGCTTTCGCGATAAAAATTTTATTTTTAAAAATAGTGATAAAATTTAAATATTATGGAATAATTATATTAAAATGTATCAGTAGGGTCGTTATTATGGTAAAAGCAAATTTATATATTAAAAAACATAGATTCTATTTTTAAATACAAAATTTATCATAACAGCCTCAAAAAAAAAAAAACTAAAAAAAATTTTGACTATGAGGATCGCCAGAGGATTAAAATAGATTAACATTAAGGTGCTCTCACAATATTATGCTAAAAATATTTATTAAATTAACTAAAAAAAATAAATGTAATAGGTTTTACAATTAAAAAGGACTTCTGATTTTCCGTTATATTCAAACAATTTTGATGTTTATTTTTAGACATTGTTTAAATAACCGATACAAGTAGTACAAATAACAAAAGTCTTTTAAAACCACATTTAATATTTAACAGACAAAACGTAAAAAAAATGTTGTTCCTTTGCTTTTTGAAATATAATTTTTTTTTTTGTCATTACAAAACAGAAAACATACACAAGCGAATTTTTGTATTTGGCTGTATGTTTGTTATGTTTGTATATTTGAATTTCTCGTAAATTCAATTGAAATAATTTTAAATTTAAACAAACTCTTTTTGTAAAAAATTGTATGGGAATTATTGAACTTTTTAAAATATTAAAAATTTAACTGCCAATATTTAACTACTACAAAAAGAACGCATATTTATATAGTTTGTTTTTTAAACTAGTTGAAATAATATTTTTACGAATTTTAATTGTTTCTTCATTCGAATACAAACTTTACGTAAAATTTTATAAATAAACTTGAATCGGTAACAGAAAATATATTGTGAGTGTGCTTATAAGATTATATTAAAAAAATATGTGTATTTTATAATAAAAATATTTAACCACTCTTTAAAAAAATTTAAACATATTTGATATATTTGACAATATGACGCTCAACAAGAAAGCAATAAGCTTCAACTAAATTAATTCAAATGCTATATACGAGTATTAAAAAATAAGGATTATAGAAGAAAAATAAAATGTAACTTTTGAAAATGAAATTAATCGTAAGAGACAGATATATAAAATGAAAATATTGCTGAACAAGCAAATAGAGGATCAAAATAAATTTAATTCAAAGTGTATATCATCCAAAGTTTTTATTATTTTTTTTGGGAGAAAACTAAAATCTTGTACTTTTTGTTTGATATTTACAAAAAAATAAAAATTCTTTACACAAAAAATTCAAAATCCGGCACGACAGGCTTGTGCAAAATTTTATAACTTAAAATACAAAATAAAAGAATTTTTTAAAATCGGTTAAGAATTGTGGTCGGAAATGTTGTTTACTGAAAAAAAAAAAAAAAAAATGCTTTTGAAAACATTTTTAAAAGAGACTTTTTAAATTGTTTTAGTTAATTTTGTATTTATGTATTGATTTTTTATTCTATTTTTTATTTCATGAAATCAATAGCATTTGTTTTTTTAAAAAACTTTTTATTTTTAATAGTATTTACATTTTATTGTACTCTTTTGATTTTTAACATTGTGTCCAATATCATTTTACCTATCCAGTACTTTAATTATAAGATATGGTATTCTTGTATAGAAAATCGAACACATAAATAAAACTAAATAAATTAAAATTAAATTTTAAGAAAATTGCATGGCATTTAGAGGTTGCACAATTTCACCACTTTTGCAAAAGTACTTTGCAAAAGGACTTTAGTACATTTAATTAATAATAATTACATTTGTCATAAAAAATATTGTTCGTGTGGATTATATTCGTCACTTAAATTAAAAATTACAACTGTGGCAGACGTAATCAAAAGCAATGCTCGAAATCATCACCAAAGATTAACAACTCATCCAAACCCTGAAGCTCGAACATTGGTTCAACATAATCAACATAGATGCCTTAGACGTTAAAAACCTAACGATTTGGTAGAACTGCGTATAAAGATATTTTTAGTGAAAAGTCTTTTCGTTTATAAACTTTGTAAATATTAAAACTAGTCATTATTGACTAGTTACAGAACAAATAAAGAAAAAAAAAAACAGAACTTAAAAATTACAAATCCATATTTATCCAAATCCTTAGGTGCCCGAGTGGGGTTTTTCCTTGTTTCCGGTTTTGTTTTTAGATTTCTTCACGTATTCTTCTTATCAACTTGAAGCATACGTTCATCCAAAAAAGACATTCCTCTGCTTTTCTTCAGAACCACTTTACATTATGACACAGCCCGCCTTTCAATATTAGTTTATCTTCTGATGATGGCAAACAAACCAAAAAATTGTGGGCGTTGTGGTGTAATGGTTAGCGCGTTGGACTTTTACACAGAAGGTCCCGGGTTCGATCCCCGGTGCTTGCAACATCAAAATAATATGTATGAGTTTTTTCTATCCCTCATACGTATCGCAATGTCCACCTTCGGTGTTCCCATAGCAATTAACCCCACCGAAGTAAAATAATGAATCAGGGCTATGAACCAAAAAGCTTCAATAAGTTCGCCAACTCTCCATCAGGTGGCGAGCAACAACTGTTCTACGACTTATCATCTCGCGCAATTACAGTGTTGCCATGTCCTTCAAGGTCCTTCATCTTTCCACACCTTTCATCTCTATACTATCCCTTTCCAAAGAAAGCAACACACTAATACAGGAAGTATTTCCTGAGTGTTGCCTCTCTTTAAAAAAAAAAAAAAAAAAAAAAAAAAACTTCCCGAATACCTATTTCAACCATCTGCACATAAGTGCCTTGCAGAGCAACAGGTTTGATAAGCAAATCCTCAAAATCCTTACCATTACTGAAATAACAACTCTATCTAACAAGTTTTGATACTAAAATGGATAACCCACGGAATGACTTTTCTATTCCAAATAAGGATGATTTTCAAAGAGTAACTTGAACATAATATTTCGTTGCTGGAGGTCAAAACTTTGTCTTTTTGTGACTAAATTCTGTAGTTGATAGAAAGGAATGTTGCAGCAAGACTTTCTTCTTGATTGCAGCGATAGCTTTGTAACGTTTATTCTAATATATTTAATTGTTGTCTTCTTTTGTACACTTATATGGGCTTTCCTAAAGACATTTTGCGTGAGACGAATGACTGACATGCAAGTATATTGCTTTTGTATTACATGTATTTTTTATAGTGTTTTCGTTCGTCTGGCGCAAAATTTTATCTGAAAACACCACCTTAGTTATTTTTCAGAGACAAAAACATTGTCCACTGCACTCCCACATGTTTACAAGTTTAACCAAAATTTTTCGATTTTTTAACTTTTGCAGATTTTTTCATAGGGTTTTGGCGCCGAGTAATGGAATTGAAGTTTAAGAACAGTATTTAAAAAATACTGTTATTTTAAACAGTTTGAAGTATACCAAATTAATGTTAGTTCGCTGGTGGACTAAATTGAAAGACTGAAAAAAAAGCAAAATTAGTTTTATTCCTGGCGGGTACAGCTGCAGTTTTCTTTTTAATTATTTCGCTTTGTGACAACAAAGAAATATATCAGTTCTGCCTTTAAATTTTGTGTAGTAAAAAAATTTTTACAACCGCAAAACTACCCCATAAAAAATTGTTAATTTTTCGAATTCAAAAGAGTTTACTATGATTCCCTGCGAATAAGTAACCCTTAAGCAAACCAAATATCATTAGAACGGCAAAAATCTGAGTGTTTTCAAAATACTCGTGTTTTTTTATGTTCTAAAATTACATTTATTTTTTTATAAATTTTTTATATATTCTCAGTAATACTTTGAGGTACTTACAAAAGAAATTGCAGTTAAATTAAACAACGGTTTTTCGAGATGTACACGAATTAAGGAAACTTTTTAAATTTCATAACCCTTTTCATAAACTTTAATACTTTTTATAACCTTTTGTATTATTTTATTTTTGTATTTTTCTAAAGAAAATAAAAAATATTTTAACATTTACAGTTTTATTAGTTATTTTCGAGATTATTTTAATTTTATTTCTAATTTATAGCGAGCTTTCAACCTCCGGATATTTACAAAAATAAAGCTAGGTTGAAACAGGTTGAAAAATTAAAACCAAAATTGCTTAAAGTTTAAACTTAACAATGGGTTAAATAAAACAAGTTTAGTAATAAATTTTTAGTCAATGTTTTTCTCAAAACTATGCTGAACTTCGCTAAAATGTATCTACATAAATTATCTACACCGAAAAAAACTCGAAGTTAGGAAATGCCAGCAAAAATATAGCTGACTTTACTGGTTTTTTTTTTTAAGTGTCAAGTAACTTGTGTTTAAAAATCGCGAAAATTATAATTTTCTAGAAAGATGGTGTTCTAAAAAATATTTATTTATTGGAAAAATGGGTCCAATTACTTTTTCTATAAAAATTATGAAATTTGATGACAATCTTATAAAGAAAACTAACGCCGGAAACCGTTTTAATAATTTGTTTATTGTTAATAAGGCGAAAAGATGATTTTGTTGTTTAAAAAGAAAAAAATGATTTTGTTGCATTTTCAAAAAAAAAAAAAAATAAAAATGATATTGAAAACAGCTTTATCTTTCCAAAATAAAAATAAATAAATAAAATTCTCAGTTATTACAAATTTTACGCTTACAATATCCTCAAAATCCGTAAAAATAAAAGATTTTCTTTAATTTTACTATCAATAATAAAATAAAAAATTTAAAAAATCTTCCAAGTCCATATAAAACGATTTTATTTTAACTATCAAAAATTAACTCCCAAATTATTAGAAACAACAGTTTTTGGTTTAAATAAAGAATTTTTTGTAAAAGGAAAATTTTAAATGAAAATAATAACTGGTACAGAAAAACAGTATTTATATGAAGTTTGTTATTTAATAAATGATAAAATAAGTTAAATAAAATATTTCATTGTAGTTTTAATGTATGTTCTTTAAAAAACATAGTTTACTGATTACTTCTTAAATAAAATACAATCAGTTGCTGGTAAAATATTGTGATTTGCTGAAAATTACTAAAAATTTATAAACATTTTGTTTACAGTCAAGAACTAGTCGTTTTTGAAAACTACTAGTATTTACTTATCAAATTCCATATAAATTTAAAATCAAAAACAAGAAGTTTTCAAAAACTACGTGTTTTTGGCTTTAGTATAAATGTGGTATTTGATAAATTAACATTATTTTGTTAAGCCCTAACGTTAATTTGATATAAATTTTGTATTGAACCATGTGCCGTATGAGTGATATTATTTAATTAAATATATCACTCATACGTCTAAGTATGTTCCTAAATAAACTTTGTATTTTCTAATATTATAAAATTTCGTTACATTTTTATTGAAACAATTTTGTTGTTTGTAAATAGACATTAGGAAATATATTTACCAAACAAAAATTTGTACTAAAAATTAATACCAAAACCATAAGTTGGGATATAAAACGTTTTACTAATTTTTACTAACTTTTTAGTTTGAATGTATAATGTAAAAGCTTTTGCAAGTGGGGCATAAACGCTATCCCTGTTATCTTCAAATTTAAGAGTGATATTAACAAAAGCTTTGCTAATATTAGCAATTTTTCTGCAAATTTCCCAGCAAAAATGTTGCTGAATTTGGTGACTTTTTTAATGTAGTAGAAGACGACGCTTGAAGTAGATTTTAAATTATACCTTTTAGTTGAACAAGTGCTATATAATCTTAAAAATAAATTCTCATTTTTAATTATCTCCTAAACGACGATTTTTAATCAAGAAATACATTTTTTTTAAGGATCTCAGAATTTGACAAAGATTTTTTGGAAAGCACAAATAAGGGAGTAAGTTTCCACGAAAACGCTAAAAAGTAATATAAAAATGGTATACATGTGCGATTTTTTTTGAATTCATTAAAACAAATTTAATTTTGATATTTTTTGGAAATATTTGAACTTTAAACTGCCATAACTTTTGCGCTCCTTGCAGAAAGTCTATAAATATTGGTTTGTTATCGCGTAAAATGTGCTATAAAATTAAAACAAATGTTAGCTCCAATTTTAAATATATTTTTCACATAAAATGAGTGAATTTTGCATATACTACAAACATATCTTGTCTAAATGGCTTTATGTGTCTGTTTCAAGTTTCTTTTGTTTTATTTTTTTTTTTTTTTGAAACGGAAACAAATAAATCGTAATTGGATGTTTCCGTAAATACATTTTTATTTCATTTTTGTTATGGCTTAGGTAAATCTCCTCAATATATGTTTTTACGAAAAATATTCCTGTTTTTTAGAACACCTTTAAACAGAGAGTACGCACGCTACAAATACATCTTGTCTAAGTGACTTTTTGCACTTGTGTAAAGTTCTTCAAGTTCTTGTGATTTGAATTGAAATAGTTTTTGTATATAATCATATAATTTAAATGACACATGAATCTTTTGAACATTTGTTTAAAACGGACACATATCGGCCATCTTCTCTAACTGAATTTTGTATGTGCTTAAAGTTTTTCACTTTCGTGAAATTTGAATTCACAAACAATTTTTTGATATTTTATTTCGAAACAAACAGTACACAAAAATTTAAATTCATAAAAACTTTTACGGGATCATAAAAAACTCATAAAAAAGCCCGTAAAAATAGTTTAAGATTTTCACCACAAGAATTTTCAATGAAGTTGAGAATCTGCTAAATTTAGGTGTCATAAATTTTAAAAGAACTTAATTAGAGTAGACAAAAATAAAAATTTGAAAACAATTGTGTTTTAAATTAACAGGCAAAATTTGTAATTTTGAGATCAACGAATTACAATATTTTGGGTCGAAAAATTATTTTAATTACGGATAAAATTTGGTCTTGAGGTAACTAATAACTTTAGCTAAATAACTGAATTAAGCGATAACAACAGGCATTTGATATAACTTTTTGTGTATGAAAATGCTATTAGTACACTCAGGGAAAAATGAAGTTGCAAAATCGACAACTGTTGTGGTCAATATTACACCCCAACGTTTTTAATTTATTTGACAACGCCCGGTGTCAAATTTTTAACAAACGTGTTTGAATCGACAACGTTATGGTGTCAAAATCTATGCTAACGCCAAAATTTTTAGTTTTTGACAACGCATGTTTTCAACTTGTCAACGAACGTGGGTCATTTGTTACCGTTACGTTGTCAAATTCTCTGCTAATGCCGAAATATTTAGTTTTTGAAAACATATGTTTACAACTTTACAAAGAACGTGTTCAAATTGACAACATAACGTTGTCAAACTCTCTGCCAACGAAAAAATTTTAAGAATTTTTCATTCTTTTGGCTTTAGTCAGTGTGTTTAGCAGCATTATTTAAAATATCATTAAAAAATGGAACAAAGCCACGAAATTCAATTATCTGAGGACATTAGTTTAGTTGGCGATTTATTCAAAATAAATGGTGAAATTGTACTGGTCAGTGACTCATGCCTTTCAACAAATTATATCGTTTAATACAGTGACAATCGGCAACTAAAACAGTTTTTAAAAACCATAAACATGGTTTTTTTCTATATTTAAAATGTAAGTAAATCAATGGTTGAAAAACTAAGAATATATATTTTTGTTTATATATTATAGCATCACAAGTAACATTAAAAAAGAAGATTTCAGGGAGACACTGCTCTCACTAGGGCTACATGTGGAGTTCAGGAAAACTTTTTGATGAAAAAAAAGATGGCAACAGTGCTACGATTCTGAACACAATGGTTTTCTCATGTTTGTTTAAATTAATTGTTAGGAATTGATGAAAAGACAATGTCAGTGTCATCTAAAATTGAGGAGACGTAATGAAAATACAACCAACACATCGGTGTCACATTGTTCTAAAAACTGCGGAGGTTTCTCAAATGTAAGACAAATTAAAATAGGTTATATGTAACACATCTTAGCATTATAATTTAATTTAGGACTTGAAGACATTGCTAAGTGAAACTTCAAAAGGGAAGACAGTACTTGAATATGCAAGTGGAAACATTAAATTTACATCTGACCATAGAGACGACATTACTAATGTCATTATTGAAGACATTTTAAGTAGAGATATTGTGCTTATAGTCTTTATTGTCTTTAAAGGAACTTTGTATAATGCAAATTATTACTTAGCTACCAACAACCGGTCAATTGAACTTTTCAAAATTAAAAATTTTATTATTCAAAATGAAAATGTTTATGTTTTGTGTAATAAAATTTACATTAAAAATTTTGATTTTCAATTGCAATCTTATGAAATTGGTTCTTTAGACAATGCTACTACTTATTTAATACCAATTTTAGATTTTATAACTTCTCCATTTCATTTATATCCTACCCATTGTGCCATTTGAGTCCAAAAAGACTCATAAAAGAGTCTTTGGCCCTTCTAAAATCCTAACAATAAGAGGGTGTTTCCGTTTACAGGTGAAGCCTCTATCTGAGTGTTCTTTTTTGACTCATAAAAGACTCTTAGTTATGAGCCTTCGGAGGGGAAATTTCCCTCTTTTTTAGGAGTCATTTTTGAGTAATAAAAGAGGGTACTAAATAGGCATTACTTAAAAATTTAAAATACTCATTTTATTATACTTTCCAAGGGGTTTTAGGCTCATTTATGAGTCCTTTTTGAATAAATTTTTAATCCATTCTTTCTGGCTCCGAAAATTGCTCTATAAAACTTATTCAGAAATAAAAACGAAATAATGTTAATTTTTTTTATTTTATTTAGAAACTGGATAAATATAATCTTAAACGAAAAGGAGAGTTAAAGAACAATGACAACAATAACATAAAAGTATCAAAAAAAAAACAGAAAAATAACAAGTTAAGTAGTAATTCAAAATTAACCAAATAATAACGAATAAAATAGCATTATATAATAATTCTTAAGAAGTAGAATTGGAGGTTCCTGGTTCTTCACGCACAGTTTGTTTCGATTTTTTAATATAATCAATTCTACCTTTGGTTGTATTTTTAAACTCTTCTTCTCCGTTGTTGAACTTTGATGAGAACGCAGCTAAATAAACAAAACAAAATATTGAATAGAACTATTAAACTATATGTTCTATCATACTTACTTCTAATAATTGATGTTATATTCAATAAATGCACTGCAAACTTTTGATTTGCGCCGCTCCAGGAACAATCGGTAGCTACAGAATCACAGATAATTTTGCTCCAAACGGTTCTAACAAATTTTTTGTGGTCCGAAATCTTAATATTCCTTATTTCATTTTCCTATAAAAATTTTCAAAATTATAATACAAAGTATAAAAAATGGTGTTTATAAAAAATAGTTTGTATATTATGCTGATTTTGGTATCAAAAATTGTGGTCCTTTTAGTTAAGTTTTCCGATATAATACAACTTCTGTTTCTTTACTCAACTGTATAATGCTTTATTTTCCAGCTGATTTTGAGCCCGAACCAACCCAGGGTTGAGTAAATAAACAGAACTACAATGTGTTAACCATGATAAAGTTTATTGGTTTTAAAAATCAGGATTATCCGCTTGTTTATGAAGTCCAATTCGAAACGATTTTCATAAACAGGCGCTATAAAATTTTTCAAAATTCATTATAAACTTTACTTACCAAAATTTCATACAATTCTAATGAGCTTTCTATACTTTTTCAAAGCTTTTAAATTCTAATATTGAACTTAGTGGTTTTTGGGAAGTACGGCAACACTTGAAGTATTTGGTGTCTGTTTTCTAATTGCCATTATTTCTGTTAAAATTCTAATGTTTACTTGCTTTCCTCTTTTAAATTATGAATTTCTTCTTTTAGTTCTAGCAAAAAGAAATGTTAATACGAATTTGTCATATTAAAAAATAAATAAATCTACTTCTAATTGAATGCTAACATAGCCGAATAAAGCTGTAAATCTTGTGTGAAAAAATTCCTTTATTTTGTTCCAAAACACTTTGTAATAACTTCATGATAGTTGTCAGCTTCTCTAAAAATACACAATATTAACAATTTAAAATAGATTTAAATTTTATTTATTAAACATTAAAAAGCTATATTGATATTTACCATCATCCTTGTTTGGAGGTTCAAATTATTATGTTTTTCACTTGAATTTTGAAGAAAATATTCTGTTAAATTGTTCATTTTCTTTATAAGGTAGTCTTTTCCTCTGTATGGATAATAGGAAAAAAAAATAAAATTTAATGTAGTTTTGAAAAAAATTACCTTATTTGAAATTTGCTCAATCTTATATTTTCTGACGTTTTCATCTAAAACTAACTCTGTACAACATTTAATTTTAAAAAGTCGAGATTCTATTGGAATTTCAAAATAATTTGATAAATCCAAAAGTTCTTGGGAATGTACATAAATTTGGCTATTATTTGTTGTAAATCCAATGATTTGAAAAGTCTTTGAATCGGTTATATAAAGGTTGTCTGGATATTTAATAGAATGCAACTTTTTGTTTAAAGTTACAGATACCAAACTATTATATTCAAAGCTTTTAATAACTGGAGTTTTATACAAATTACCTAAATGTAAGCTTCTCTCAGACAACCTATTAAATATCTGAACAGCTACATTTACGCCATTTTTCACCATTTTTTTAATTTGGGAAAGGTAGTTTTCAAACTTGAAAGCACTGATCTCATCTAAAGGAACATGGAAGTGCAATACTTCATCCGCTAAATGTGTTAGGCAGTGAACATTAAATTTAAGAAAAGTTTGGTTATATAAATGTGGTAATCCAATGACAAAATTGTTTAGAAGCAATTTAGCGCAAACATTTTTTGTTATACAAATTTTTTTGTCTACAAGAATCGAAGGCCAAGACTAAGCTGCATGAAATGATAATATCTTTCTTCAGTTAGAATACCTTTAAGACAAACAGACCCTGTATAGAGCAAAAATTGCCTAAATTCGATCGCCTTCCATCTATCAACTTCAGTTACTGATCTCGGTTTTCTTCCAAAATCACTTGTAATAGCACTTTTTAATTTCAAAAGTTGGCTATCTAAACTTGTTATTTGAATTTTTGTTAATGAATAGTCTGTGTTTTTAGTATCAAGCCAGGCTTTTAAAAGCATTTTAACCACGCCTAAACACACCACGTGCATATAATCAAGAGCAAACTGTTTGACAATATCTATAGGTAATATTTCAATTGCCAATGGCTCTATTATATTATGGTGATTCGGATATGTTCTTTGTCGAAATTCTTCATTTGTCCTGCTTTCGTGGTGTTGTAGGGGGTATACTCTTCGTCTACCTTGACTTTCACCTGGTTGGATGCATTTGTAGCATGCGTTATATCCATTATGATATTTAATACCTAGGACATATGCTCGTGCGGGTGCATCACATACGAAAGATTTGACTCTAACGTTATATTGAACACCACAATAAGAAAACCCATCATTTATTAATGTTACTAATTCTGAAATGAATTCGGTTAAATATTCATTAACATTGACGGGTTTACTATCACCAACGAAAATTCCAGCACAAAACACTAATCTACTATCATTTACGCTGATAAGAATAGGCCACGTTTGTAGCTTGGAACTTTTAGTTAACGGTAAACCATCAATGTTTACATCAATAGCTAGAGAAGAAATATAAATTTCTGAATTTTTATAAAATCCTGCAAACATTTTTCGATACTATAGTGGATATATTCACCACCATCGAAATTTAGAATGTTTGATTTTCTTGGTGTTTTTTTAAGGGTTCTTCCATCGAGTGTCAAATCGCGTATTTCTGGCTTCAAAATTGATAAAAGAGAATTTGTAGCTTGAAGCGAAATGTAATATTTTGTAGCCCAATGTGCTAGGCTATCCCTTATACATCCATTTGGGACAGTAAGAGTATTACCGTTTTCGGACGGACAGACAAAATCGTCAACATCAACAAAAGATTGGTGTACTTCATTGACAGAATCATCCACATACTCACCAACAGATTCATCTGTATCTACTATTAGTAATGAAGATTCAGTTGAATCGGTGGACAATTCCGTGCTCAGACGTGGACGTTTGTACAATTGCAAAATCTTTTCCGCCTCACGTCTTTGCTTTTGCCGAGAAGACATTAGTACTTACTTGTATATTAAATGATTTCGTTATACTCAATTTGCAATAAACACTTCTTTTTTCGCAACACAATTTAAAATTAACACAATTTCCACAATGTATTTATGAAGACACAAATATTTTCAATTGACAAAAAATTGGGAAAATTTTTTGACAACAATTTATTTCAAAATTATTTGCAGGCTCATATTTTGTTCAAAAATTTTAACCTTTTTGGAGTGTTTAAAATTATATTCTTTTTTCTACATTTATGACTCTTTTTAGAAATTTAGTTTGAAAATATTTAAAATTTTTTTTATTTTTTTTTTAAACATTCAGAAAACACTCCAAAAAATTAGTAGTGTCATTTTTAATTTCCCCTTTAAAAAAATTTCCCAACTTTTTTAGATTGAAATTTTAATCATTTATGAATGCTCCAAAAATAATCAGAAATAAGTGCTTTTCTAGAGTAAGTTTTTGTAAGGCTCATAAAAAAGATTCAAATATAAATAATTAAGGACTCCAATTATGAGCGCCCAGAAATCCCTCATATTTTGGACTCAAAAAGGAGTCATAATTTCTGAGCGCTTAAAATTGTGTACACTGGGCATAATTAATTTTTTTATTTGTTTTATATTTTTTTTATTATAATCAATTTTAATCGTTTTTTATTACTAAGGTAGATCGGAACCGACAATTTTTAAATCAACCACAAACGGTGTCAAATCGACACCGGTATGTTGTAAATTCAACACCGGCACGGTGTCACTACGACACCGGTAGGGTTTCAATTTATCACCGACATGTTGTCACTTCGACACCATGGCGGTGTCAATTTGTTCACATTTGTGGTCGGTTTAACAACGATATCGTTGTCAAATATTCGTTGTTGAATTGACAAAGGCTTGAATAATTTGACCACAAACGTGGTTGGCGGACTATTGACAACAAATGTGGTCATTTTGTACACGAAGTGTGTCATCTTTTCTCTGGGTGTAAGTGTGCATTTTAAGCAATGCTTTATATCAGTGACCTATATTTGATTACAAAATTTACGTGAACATACGGAAGGACATATAAGAATGGTTTCCTGGGCAAAATTCTCAGATCACATATCAACATATTCTAAATCAAAAGTCCATGATAACTATACTTTTCTAGATTCATTAATTTTGATTTAATTTTGCCTGTTCAATTGCTTGCATAAAACATACTTATAATTAAAATATTTTTATTTGTGTTGTTCTTAAAACTTGATACCGCATCTAAACAAAACTATTTCTAAGAAATGAAATAAATCAATAATTCAATTAAGTATTTGCTTCTCAAAAATGTTTGAAATATAAAACAAATAATACGAAGTATGTCCTGAAGGACTTTAACAAATATATTTTTTGATTCATTTATATTAAAAGCAAATAAACTATTTTGTTAGATAAACTCATTGTCTTTCTAAACCATAAAGGAACATTTTAAACATATTTCAGTTAACTCTTAATATTAAAAAAAATAACATTTATCTCTCATAAATAAAGTTTCAAATACACTAAAATATATTCTCAAGAAAAGGGTTATACAAAAACTAAACCGAGAAAGATATATGTGATTAACTGTCGTTTTCTTCAAATTCACTAAAAACAATTCGCTTGAGTCAAACTGAAAATTTAAATATTTTTTATTTTGACATAATCTATTGAAATGAATTCTACGACCCAAAATTACGTTTACGTGACCCGGTGCTTTGGTGTGTCATTTTCACATACTAACTGTGTAATTTGTCGATACGTTAGAAGTTTTAAATAAAATATTTTGAATTGTTATGTTCGGTTAAGAACCATCTTTGAAAATAACCCTATTCTTATAGGGGGTAAAACTATGAAAAACTTAATTAAATTTCTATAAATTTGATATGCATACACAACTATTACTCTAGAGTTTTGAAAATTATGTGTATGCCCAGTGCAGAAGCGGTAATAAACTAACATTATTTTTTGAACTACCACTAATGACACCAACTTACTCTTTGAAATTAAGTTAACAGCATACTTGGGATTTCTTCATTTATATTGAAATTTCATTGGGATTAGTTCATTAAAACCTAACCTATGTAGAACGTTCCGATAATATAAATGTGTTGAATGTTCCAAATCGACTTGTTCCCGTTTCATTCCATATCGTTCCATTTTTGACTAATGTTCCATTCTATTATCGGTACACTTAGGAAATTATGTTGGTAAAGACGACTGCAATTGTAGTCAAAAACAAATGAAATTTCATTTAAAAAAGGACGATGTAAAATCATAAAACAGTCATTTGATGTGACTTGTTTTTTTAAATGAACTACAACGTTAGTTAAAAATTTTATTTCTTCTACAAATGACTTACATTTACATTAAAAATAATGAAACTGTATTACAACCCAAACAACTACATATTTTTAAAGCAGAAGTTCCCTGAGTGTAGATTAAATTTGTATTTTCAAGCATTTATTTTAGTAAACAAATGATTAGGACCCCTGTGGCTGTTTCATAAAAAATGTATTTCTAGGGATCTTTCCCGGACTTAGCCTGTTTGTATTATGAAGGTTAATTCCTTTTACTGAGGAGAAAAAATTGTGTACATTTTGCCCTATCTAGCTTTGTTTCGGAGATACTAGCCATTTTAGAAAATCGTGAATTTATAAAATGGCTAGTATCTCAAAAACTATGCGATATATCGCAAAACGGACAAAATTTTAAGGGCGCGTCCAACTGTATATACAATTTGTCTAAGAACGATCATACATGTCCTTTTTTAAGGATATTCTGTAAAAAAAAACGGTTTTTGAATTTTTTGTTCGGGGTTGTTTGTAATAAAAATGCGAAATTAACATATTTTAATCTTTAGTCGATTTAATTAAATACGGGTCTCAGCTTTTTTTGAAATTCGTGCTAGTTCGCGTTATGACAAAAATGCAATGGGGTGGTAACTCTTCGTTTTAAATAGGGCAATATGGGTATAAAATTTTTTCTTTTCCCAAGTACATCATCTATATATGTAAATAATTTAGATTTTTGCAAATTAGATGCATTTTACACGGTGCTCTGGAATATATATAAATGCAATTTTGTGGTAACTCTAATATGATAGCGGATTTAGTTTCTAGATCATGTATGGATAAAAATAGGACTAAAGAAAGAAAAAAAAATTATCCACGACCTTTTGGCGGCATATTTTTTTTTCGCAAATTAAAAAAAGTTATTTAATTTCATTGTTTATATTTTCAAAACTGTCCTCAAAAACAAAAACGACTTGCGAATTTATCATAGATTCAAAATCCTCTTTAAAAGTAAAGATGCTCTAATTCTCTGTATTTTGGAATTGTAAAACAATATGGTTTTAGTTTTATTCCAAATGAAAACACAATACAAGCGTATTTTTATAAAAAATTTTATATTTCAATTTTGATTTTATTTTAATAAAATTAAAGTAAAATAAGTGTTAGCATATTCTTTACTAACATTTGTAATATATTATTTTTTGAGTGTACTATTTATGCACATAAATGCATCTAATTTGCAAAAATCTAAATTATTTACATACAAAGATGATGTACTTGGCAAAAAAAAAAATATGATACCCGTATTGCCCTATTTAAAACGAAAAGTTACCACCCCATTGCATTTTTGTAAAAACGCGAACTAGCACGAATTTAAAAAAAAGCTGAGACCAGTATTTAATTAAATCGACTAAAGATATAAATATGTTAGTTTCGCATTTTTATTACAAACAACCCCGAACAAAAAAATTCAAAAACCGTTTTTTTCTTACAGATTATCATTAAAAAAAGGACATGGATGATAGTCCTTGGACAAATTGTATATACAGTTGGACGCGCTTTAAAAATCCCTTTCTTATGATACCCATATTGTATATGTTGGAAAGGAAACAGATTCTCAAATTAACAAAACATGCAAAAATAGACCCATTTTCAAAATGGTCCAGCTCACG
>CM037854.1:94047266-94101644 GCA_021234595.1 Delia radicum | reverse complement strand
TACTAGAACTCAAATTCGGTTATTGCGAATTTCAGACTGTTGGCACAACTTTACATTAGTTTTCATAACAAAGTTCGGTTAATTCAACAGAATTTTAGTTGCAACACCCAAAATTTTCAGAAATCTAATGTTAATATCGTTGTACTAACTGAATTTGTAAGTTGTTACCATAAATATACACTTTTGAATTCGGTTGTCACTTTTTTTCTCTGTGTGTAGTTATTTCATCCGTTCACAATTAATTGGTAATGATATTAAAGTAGCTCATCTAAATTGCACAAGCTTTTGTATTGGAAGTAACTCTGTTAAATTTGATGAGATAAACAATATTGTTAGTGGTAACTTTTTAGATTTTATAAGGTTTTCTGAGACATGGTTGAAACCTTCTATAAGTAATGAAGTTGTGAATATCCCAGGATACAAGTGTGCACGGAGTGATCGTCCAAATAGAAATGGAGGTGGTGTTGCCTTATATATTAGGGATTCGATTAAGTTTAGAACTGTGTATGTTAGTGGGATGTATGGTACATTTGAGGCAATTTTTGTTGAGGTACTGGTACATGGTGGTAAAATGTTAGTTGGTTGTGTGTACTTGCCCAATGGCAGTATATCTACTCTGGAAGATGAGATAAGTGATCTTATTTTAACTTATGATAATATTTTGATTATGGGTGACTTCAACTGTAATATGTTTCATGAGTCTCGTTCAATTGCATTTCGTGAAATTTGCCAGAGACTTAATATTTCTTGTTTACATGGATCTATTCCGACTCATTTTGATTTAAGATATCACTCGACATCATTAATAGAGTTTTTTCTCGTCTCTGATCCTGCACAAGTTGGTAAAATTGGACAGGTTTAATGCCCAGGTGTTTCGCACCATTCTTTAATTTTTTTGGGTCTCTCTCTTCCGATTGTGAGAACTGAGATTTTTTATGAATACTTTGATTATAATGCGGTAGATAATGAGGAATTGTTGAATGTTATAAGTTCCTTTGATTTTAACCAATTATATGAGACGAGTAATGTTGATGAACATCTTAATATTTTGAATTCCTTTCTTAATACAGTTCACTCTATAGTTCCATTCGTACAGCACAGTAAAGTAAACAGTATATCTAAGTGGATAAAGGCTCCTGAAGTTACATATTATTTATCTTTACGTAATTTGGCACATAAAGCTTATTTGAATGATAGGACCGATCAGAATTGGAAGATTTTTTGTAGAGCTCGAAACAAAGCCAAGTCGATTATGAGGAAGTACAAAAGGGAATCCAACAATAAAATCTTTGACAATCTTACTACAGAACAGATGTGGTCTAAACTTAGAAGTTACGGTATAACAAATGGTAATACCGATGTACAGTATTCGGATGTTGATGGTTTAAATAGGTTTTTTGTGGATACTCAAAACAATAATTATGTTTCCAATGATATTGTCCTTGACTCAAGCTTAGATGGCTTTATGTTTAGGTGTGTTACTATTGATGAGTTAATTCTTGCATTTTCAACAATTAAATCGAATTCGGCAGGCTGTGATGGATTTTCAATGAAATTTTTAAAATTAGTATTTCCCTTTTTTAGTAATCACATTTTGCATATCGTAAATAGGATTTTGACTACATCTTGCTTCTCTTATAATTGGAAATTGGCTAGGGTTTCGCCGATCAGGAAACATGGCACATCAGATGAATTAAATAATCTCCGACCAATTTCAATTTTGCCTATTTTGGCTAAGTTAGTTGAAATTTTGGTAAAGAACCAAATTACTGATTATTTAGATTCCAAAGGATTTTTACATGATTGTCAATATGGTTTTAGACGTGGACGTAGTTCCACACAACTGTTAATTAGTTTAACTGATAGTTTACGGAGTGCGTTTAGTAACGGCCGATTGTCAGTTTTACTGTCGCTTGATTTATGTAGAGCTTTTGATAAAATTCCGCATTCGATACTTATTGCAAAGTTGGCAAATTATTTTAAATTTTCAACTAGTGCTTGCAGACTGATATCCTCTTATCTGAAAGATCGTTTTCAATATGTTTCGATTGGTAGTAGTTCTAGTAGGACTCTACCAGTAGTCTCTGGAGTACCGCAAGGTTCGGTTTTAGGGCCACTTTTGTTTGTGATGTTTCTTAATGACCTTTTTTATATATATGATAATAGTATGTGTACTTCCTTCGCATTTGCTGATGACTTGCAGCTGATGATATCGGGTGATAAGGAATTTCTAGATGTTTTTCAGTCAAACATTAACTATTATGTTAATGAGACAGTTGATTGGATGAATCGAAATGGTTTGGTAATCAATGCAAATAAGACCAAGACTTTGTTTTTTGGAAAGCCCTCGTATAGTGATAGTATATCAATTTTTGTTGGACCTACGGAAATTGAGTTTGTAGATAGGTTGTCTTGTTTGGGTGTGGTTATTGATAGCGAACTAAAGTTTGTTTACCAAATTAATTCGATATCATCTAGAGTTCACTATGTTTTAAGGAAGCTGTATTGCACTAATTTATATATTCCATTAGCAGTTAGGAGAAAAATTGAACATGCTAAGGTTATGCCTATCTTTACTTATGGTATTGCAGTATATACTGGTACCCCTGGCTTTAATTTGAAAAAATTATCGTTACTTTTCAATCATGTTGTTAGATATGTTTATTCACTAAGAAACCGTGATCATATATCTTCTTATGTGCAAGACTTTCTGGGATGTAGTTTTAATAGTTTTATCAAGATTCGTAATCTTCTTCTCTTCTACAGAATATTTAAAAACGGTAATCCTTCCGGCTTTATAGATCGATTTAGATTTAGTAGATCTAATAGGAATAAACAGATTTTGCTACCAAAGCTAACTACGATATTAGATCGTGCATATTTTGTAAGAGTGGGTAAATTATATAACGCTCTGCCTAGAGCGCTTAAATCATTTTCTAATTCATATGCTTTACAGAGGCGTCGTCTTATTGCTTATGAACAAGCACGAATCACAGATTCATAATTTCTCAATACTTTTTTTAATTAAAACATCGACTTGTAAATATTGTCTATTTAAATAGAGCATGAGGATCCTATAATTCAGATATTAACAGAGTTTATAATATGAAGTAAATACTTTTATTCATTGATAAAATAACTATCGCTGAGTGGGTTTCTTATATTCTTTTGTATTTTTAATATATTATTATTATTATGCACATTAGCTAGTAAGTTGTCTTTGTAATTTTGCTTAATTGGCCCCATGGGCTTTAAAATTACAATAAAATGAATTAAATAAAAAAAAAAAAAAAAAAACTATACTCCTACTATAAGTTGGGTAAATTTACTCTATGTGTGTAAATGAAAAAAATACACCCAATACGTGTAAGTTGTTGGTCAACAAAAAGTGTTTAAATGTACTATGCAAGTGCGTAAAAATGTAATTAAATTTAGAAATTAATGAATAATTTTACTGAATTTTTGAGTAAAAAAACATGCTTTACTTGTAAATATACGAATAAAATGCGTAAAAATACATTTTTATATGCGTAAAAACCCCCTAAAAATGAGAATATTTACCTTGCGGTAAGAAAGAATAACAGCCCAAAAAATTTTTCAAATAAAACAAAAATTAATTTTTAGAAAGAGTTTTATTAATATTTTGTATAATAATAAATTTAATAATATATATTTGCATATAAGTGGTTGTACATATACAGAGATTCAAAGATTGAATTCTATTTTGAAAAAATAAGATCGGATTTTTTTTTAATCGAATTATTTTTTTCTTAATCAATCGCAGAGAATTCATTCTTTGGAATTCACTAGTGGGGAATTCAATCAATTTAGCTAATTCGATATTAACAATTATTGCATTCAATCATTGGGAATTCAATCGTTGGGAAGTCAATTGTTATGAATTCAATTATTGCGAATTCAATAATTGGGAATTCAATCTATTTTTTTACTCAATCGATTTACAATTTCCCAAAATCGGCGAAACTGAAAAACACCGCCAGAATTGAAAAAAAACGCTAAAATTGAAATAAATATCGTTAAAATGAAAAAAATCCCCAAAAATTTAAAACAATCTCCAAAATTGAAAAAAAACGCCAATTTAAAAAAATTTCCAAAATTAAAAAAAAAAATCACTAAAATTTGCCAAAATTGAAAAATCACCATAACTAAAAAAAAATCGCCAAAAATAAAAAATATCGCCAAAAATGAGAAAAATTGCTAAAAGTGAAAACATCGCCAAAAACATCACATTGCTTAAAGTGAAAACATCGCTATTTACGAATCCAGCCAATCAAATCGAAATTTAGGATCGTTGTACGGGTAATGGGGTGCAAGGATTTTTCCTCCAGCTCCATTAGTTTTCGAAATATGTACCTTTTAAAAATTGACTAAATAAAAACCGGCCATAACTCAAAAAATAAAAGAGCTACTGGAAAAACTCAAGCCCAATACCGGTTCTAAATTTCTTAGATCGCGTCTTTCTTTGAAAACAAAGCATCGCAAAGCAAAAAAAGAATTTATTTGGAACATCGCCTGTGTTTCGAAAACTAATAAAGATACATTTACAACTATTTTAAGCTTCTCGTCAATATTTTTCGTTCTTTCAATTTAGGCTTTCTTTCCAATTTGAAAATTTTTGTCATTTTTGGCGATTTTTTTTCTTATGCAATTTTTTATTTTAAATTTTGAATTTTTTTTTTTTATTTTTAGCTATTTTTTCTAATTTTTGTCGATTTTTTTAATTTTTTTAATTTTAACGATTTTTTTTTTAATTTTTGCAGATTTTCTTTTAATTTTAGGAATTTTTCTAATTTTTTGCGATTTTTTTAAATATTAGTGATTTTTTGAATTTTGGGCGATTTTCTTTAAGTGTTAGCGTTTTTTTTTTTTTTTTTTTTTTTTAATTTGGAGATTTTTTTTTTTTAATTTTAGCGATTTTTATTAATTTTAACATTTATTTGTAAAGATTTTTTTCAATTTTAGCAATTTTTATAGATTTTTCCAATATTGGCGATATTTTTAATAAGTTCGCCAACTCTCCATCAGGTGGCGAGCAACAACTGTTCTAAGACTTATCATCTCGCGCAATTACAGTGTTGCCATGTCTAAAGCCCTTCATCTTTCCCTACCTTTCATCTCTATACTATCCCTTTCCAAAGAAAGCAACACACTAAATATAGGAAGTAATTCCTGAGTGTTGCCTCTCTTTTCCAAAAAAAAAAAAAAAAAAACACCCAGCTAGCTTTTGAAAGATCGTTTTTAGAAAAATCATCTTACTGAGTCTTCTTCGAGTACTTTTGATGATCAAAAAGTGATTAATGACTTACAGGATTAAAAAAGGACTCGAAAATGACTCACGCTAATAATTGAAAAGAGTTTGATTTAAAATACAATAAAAAATTGTACAGCAATCGCTAAATAATCATCCCGTCGTTTAAAATGTATGAGTATAATGAGTATTTAAACCGTAATTTATGATCATATTTTACGCATCTGGATGATTGAAAACTGCTTATTATGCTGTTTTTTCTCAAGTATAACGGGACAGTTTTTGCGTATTCTAGAGTAAACGTCAACAAGTTCAATATTTGTTCATTAATAAAAGTTACATCGAGGTGTTAAAATCGTTTAATCGTGAATGTGAAATATCAATTATTGAAAAACGTGATTAAATTAAAGATAAATAAAGTGAGATATTGTAAATTAATTAAGTTTTTGAAATATAAGTCAAACCTAGTTTTTTTAAACCCAGAATTAATTCATCAATTCCTTTAAGAATTTGGATTGTCTGAAAAAATTAATCCTCGATTTAACTAAACTAGGTTTAACTGACATCTCAAAAACTGGGCCTTAGTGTGATTATTTATATATATGTAATTTATTTCCATAAACTTTTTTTATTTTTAATGAAAATTTTTATTTTAAAACCTATTTTTTCTGTTAAATAAACATTGATGTGCTACATCACACTAATATGAAAATAACATTTTTTGTTTATGTTACTCCACGCTCATATGGACGTGATTTTTAAAATTGCGTCCGTGTAAACGTAGGACTCAGAAAACCGACTGAAAAACACTCGAAAAAGAGTCAAATACGATTAGTAATACGACTGATAAATAACTCGAAAAAACACTCATAAATGACAATAAAAAGTCCCCCAAACAGACTGATAAATTTCTCAAAGACGACTCGTAAGCGATTAGAAACATAACTGGAAAACGACTCGAAAAAGACACATAAATGAAGAGAAATAGGACTAATATATGACTAGAAAGCGATTCGAAAAAGACTATAAATACTATTAGAAAAAGTGTCGAAAATGAATCTAATTTAACAAAGAAAAAGACTCATAAATGACTTATCAAGAACAGTCGCGCTGTGGGACAATTTTCTCCCGACAAATGTGTCTTTTATGATTAGAAAATGAGCGCATATTCCATCTTTTTAATCGCGCAGAAGTGTCGAAAAAGACTCGAATTTGATCAAAATTTTTCAAAAATGCTAGCTGGGCATTTGGAAATAAACTAAAAACTAAACACTATCACAAGTACTACAGTTATACATTGTTTTTTCATTCAAATTCTTAATAAATTAAATTTTTTAGATTTTTTTTTTGTCTTTTTTTTTTGATTTTTTTTTTCAATTTAAAAATGTCAAAATATTTATTACTATTATAAGTTAGTATATTTACAAACTTTGTGCGTAAAACTTGTATCTAACAAAATAATACTACTTATGCCCGTAATTTCAAGCAATAGATACCTACCGGTGCTTAGATATCTACCCGTATACACGAACAAAATCGGGTAGGTATCTAAGCACCGGTAGGTAAATATTGCTTGAAATTACGGGCATTATAGGCATAATGTGTTTAATTGTAAAAACATAATTGGTAAAAATACTGTAACTGGGTATTATTGTATGTACAAGTGTGCGCAAAATAGTTGTACGCATTTTTAAGTATAAATTTACCGAATGTGGGTAATAATACATGAAACCTTACTCGTTTTATAGTAGTAAATTTACAATCATTTTTTAGAGTGTATAAAACGATTTTTATTAAGCAATAAAATAGAATAACAATCATTTAATAGTTTTTAATTTAGTCGGACCTCAGATACAAACAACAGATATCATAAAATATGCACAGATATGAAAAATATTCCAATATAAAAAGTTTCGGATACTAAAATATATGACGCTTCATACATGATAAAATATGATAATTTTTACCTACATTTCAAATTTACCTACATTTCCATACATACACAAATATGGTCATATATGTCCACATATTAGTTTAGGTGGTCGTCCATATAAGTTCATATATTTTCGAGTAAAAACTATCATATAAAATCATATTTTAATATAACATGTAGACTCGCGATAACAAAAACACCGCGTTACGTGAACACCGGCTAGCATGAACATAATTTTTTTTACACTGACTACTCTGTAGCGTGAACACATTAAGAAAGCCCTATAACGCACAGTGGTTCCAAACACAAAAAACATGGTAATAAATATAGATCTTTTAAACTACTGGTCCAATCGGGAAATGGTGTTCCCAAAAATTGAAAAGCGGGAGCTAACCTTTAAGGAAAATGTTTCTGTGGTCACCCTGTTTTAACACAGGGTGTGCTACAGGGTATCAAAGTTGACCATCTCGAGTATGAAAGAGCTTTAAAGGGGTATAACTTCTATAACCATGGATCGATTTTAGTGTTTTTTGGACTTTTTTAAATCTAGGTTACGAGACAAAGCAAAAACATGCTTCATGTACCATAGTAACTCTTACAGTTAAAAAAATATTTCACTTTGAATTTCAAAATCTTCATTTTTTCGCCTTGACTTTTTTAATAGTTTTGCCAATAGATTATTCATTTTTCAAAGAAAATGCTCAAAATTTTTTCAAGTCATTGTAATGACCTTTCTTAAACTCCTAAAGAAAACTTTTTTGAATTATCTTAAGCCGTTTCGCAGTGATACTATTTTAAACTCAAAAATTAAAAGTGTGTTCTGAAAAATGGGGTTTTTTGGTCAGATAAGGGGTAACTTCACACACATTTATATATATTTTGCTGATATTTTTTGGATTAGTTTTTTACATAGTTTGATAGAGTAGACTTCAAAAATGCTTAATGGTATAGTTTAAAGCATTTTTGGATATGCACCCTACGTCCAGCATTGGTCGAAAATGATGAATTTTTGAACGGAATTCTATGTTTATGACCGTGATAAAAAAAAGTCACGCCACTTAGACACGATTTGAAATTTTTATACTGTAAAGAGATTTATTCTAATGAGTTTGCCACTTCATTTGCCGCCGCCCGCTCAAAAACGTAGCCTGGAGAGCAAATTTTGTGGAAAAAGTCATTTTTTCAAAAGCCTTTTTTTGATTTATAAAAAAAGCGTACTTATATTATCAATTTCAGCAAGATTTTATTTTATTTTTAATAAAACGTAAATAATTGTCCTACATTCCAAAAATCTTTTCGATATTGCTTATGGTTATTTTTACATAAAACATCAAAGTTCAATGTAGTATATCTAACTATAATTAATTGTACATTTATTGGCTTTTGCTTTCGGTAATGTTAAAAAATTTAAATAATTTCAGAAATTTTTTTACATATTATTAAATTAGACTTAGTTATCAATTCAACGATGCATAAATCGTTTATCTAGTGTAATAAATGAATTCAAACTATTGCGCTTAAATCAGGCATTTCAGGTCAAATTGCAGTATTTAACAAATTTATATATTCAGGTATACAGAGCGTGTTGCATTATATTTCTCTAAAAGGGTTACGGGTTTTTTTATTTTTTTAATACTATTTCAAAAACCTAATAACATATAAATGCAGGTAGAAAATGCGTTTTATGATGTAACATTTGCATAACATATTGTTTTAATGGGCTAATATAATGCGTTTTTTTTTATTTTACCTATTTCAGTTTTTTGTTTTTACAAATCCAGTACCTGCTCGATTTTTTGTTTATAAAAAAACAAATATTTGTAATATATAAGCGTAGTAATTTTAAAAGGAGGTTATTTGAGTTAAGCAGTCATGGAGGTTACAATAAAATATAGCTCCCTTTGTAAAGTAATTTGGGATACTCTTGCCAATACTGATATACGATCGGAAAAAAATAGGAAAACTGATTGATACCATTGTCTACTCGTATGGCTTAAATATAAAGCCAGATGAAATTGAAAATTTTTACAAAATTTATGAAAAAAGGATTAAAGATTCCGATTATTCTATACAAAAATTTATGAAGAAGAGTCAAGATTGGCTTAATAAGGAGATGTCAGTAGTTATTGAACAGAAAAAAAGGGGCCGCCCTAAAAAAGATTATGAAGAGGTCCAGATTAGGACTAAGAAGGTAAAACAGGAAGAAATGATTAACACACACTCCGCTAATGAAATAAAGGATTCTTTTAAAGCAGCTTTGACACGTATACAGCCTAAAGAAACAGGGAAAATTGTCGACGTCCTACCAACTGCGTCTCCTAAGCGTTTGAAGCGCATGATACAAAGTATTCCAACACCAAAATCATCAACTTCCTTTACCAGTGAAGATGCATTAGCTCTTTTTCTAAATTTGGGGTTAACGAGAAATAAATATGGTATTTAAGAAAAGCTCTCATTGAAAAAGGATATGATATTTTTCCTAGCAGTAAAGCAATAAAAGAAACAAAAGAAAATATTTTAAAACCAATAACATCCTAATCTGGACCTCTTCATAATCTTTTTTAGGGCGGCCCCTTTTTTTCTGTTCAATAACTACTGACATCTCCTTATTAAGCCAATCTTGACTCTTCTTCATAAATTTTTGTATAGAATAATCGGAATCTTTAATCCTTTTTTCATAAATTTTGTAAAAATTTTCAATTTCATCTGGCTTTATATTTAAGCCATACGAGTAGACAATGGTATCAATCAGTTTTCCTATTTTTTCCGATCGTATATCAGTATTGGCAAGAGTATCCCAAATTACTTTACAAAGGGAGCTATATTTTATTGTAACCTCCATGACTGCTTAACTCAAATAACCTCCTTTTAAAATTACTACGCTTATATATTACAAATATTTGTTTTTTTATAAACAAAAAATCGAGCAGGTACTGGATTTGTAAAAACAAAAAACTGAAATAGGTAAAATAAAAAAAAACGCATTATATTAGCCCATTAAAACAATATGTTATGCAAATGTTACATCATAAAACGCATTTTCTACCTGCATTTATATGTTATTAGGTTTTTGAAATAGTATTAAAAAAATAAAAAAACCCGTAACCCTTTTAGAGAAATATAATGCAACACGCTCTGTATACCTGAATATATAAATTTGTTAAATACTGCAATTTGACCTGAAATGCCTGATTTAAGCGCAATAGTTTGAATTCATTTATTACACTAGATAAACGATTTATGCATCGTTGAATTGATAACTAAGTCTAATTTAATAATATGTAAAAAAATTTCTGAAATTATTTAAATTTTTTAACATTACCGAAAGCAAAAGCCAATAAATGTACAATTAATTATAGTTAGATATACTACATTGAACTTTGATGTTTTATGTAAAAATAACCATAAGCAATATCGAAAAGATTTTTGGAATGTAGGACAATTATTTACGTTTTATTAAAAATAAAATAAAATCTTGCTGAAATTGATAATATAAGTACGCTTTTTTTTATAAATCAAAAAAAGGCTTTTGAAAAAATGACTTTTTCCACAAAATTTGCTCTCCAGGCTACGTTTTTGAGCGGGCGGCGGCAAATGAAGTGGCAAACTCATTAGAATAAATCTCTTTACAGTATAAAAATTTCAAATCGTGTCTAAGTGGCGTGACTTTTTTTTATCACGGTCATAAACATAGAATTCCGTTCAAAAATTCATCATTTTCGACCAATGCTGGACGTAGGGTGCATATCCAAAAATGCTTTAAACTATACCATTAAGCATTTTTGAAGTCTACTCTATCAAACTATGTAAAAAACTAATCCAAAAAATATCAGCAAAATATATATAAAGGTGTGTGAAGTTACCCCTTATCTGACCAAAAAACCCCATTTTTCAGAACACACTTTTAATTTTTGAGTTTAAAATAGTATCACTGCGAAACGGCTTAAGATAATTCAAAAAAGTTTTCTTTAGGAGTTTAAGAAAGGTCATTACAATGACTTGAAAAAATTTTGAGCATTTTCTTTGAAAAATGAATAATCTATTGGCAAAACTATTAAAAAAGTCAAGGCGAAAAATGAAGATTTTGAAATTCAAAGTGAAATATTTTTTTAACTGTAAGAGTTACTATGGTATATGAAGCATGTTTTTGCTTTGTCTCGTAACCTAGATTTAAAAAAGTCCAAAAAACACTAAAATCGATCCATGGTTATAGAAGTTATACCCCTTTAAAGCTCTTTCATACTCGAGATGGTCAACTTTGACACCCTGTAGCACACCCTGTGTTAAAACAGGGTGACCACAGAAACATTTTCCTTAAAGGTTAGCTCCCGCTTTTCAATTTTTGGGAACACCATTTCCCGATTGGACCAGTAGTTTAAAAGATCTATATTTATTACCATGTTTTTTGTGTTTGGAACCACTGTGTAACGTGAACAAATGTAAAATTAATGGAACATAGAAAACGTTGTTTTCTTTTGAACATTTTTAAGGAATCACTACTTTTTAAAAATTGGGAATCCCCGTAAATGATTGCTTATGAATATATTCTGGCATCTTTTTTTTTTTTTTTTTTATTTACTATCATCAACCATTTTAAAATTATAATATTTATTATTTACAGTTTTTGAGAATTTACTTAAAAGTAATAAAACAAATTAAAACTTAAATGTTAACAACCAGAAATATCTAATTATACAAATGCTACAAAATTAAGGTAAAAAGATAGAAAAAACCTTTAATTTTTAAAGAAATTCTTCATTAACCCCCTTCAGTAACTTCTTTACAGAAGTTGTGAAGTTGATTAATCTAACAAACTTCTTATGGTTTCAAATCTTGAAGATCTACATCTATCTTCAAATCTAAGTGTCAACTCACTAAATAGGGTGTTAAGCTTTATCTGATTAAACTTACAATGCAGGAGGTTGGTTGAATATATTCGAGGTAAACTATAAACTGTTTTTAAGTTTTTGTTTTGAATGACTTGAAGTTTTTTAAGGTACGTATTGGCACTTCTTGGAAACCACACCTGACAACCGTACGTCATTATGGGACGAGTGCACATTTGTAAAGTAACAATTTATTATTACCATTAAGCTGTGATTTTCTGTTAAGAAGGGGTTAAAGCGCCCCGTCCACATTTCAAAGCCTTTTCGCAAGCCTGTAGGATATGTTGCTTGAAAGTTAACTTTTTATCTAGTTCCAGACCTAGATACTTTACTTAGTCTTGTATTGGTATTGTTGTTCTGTTAATAGTAAGAGTATTACTGGGTATTCTCTTTGGCGACTTGTTAAAGGGAAATATTATTGCCTGCGTCTTCTCTTGGTTAATTTTTATTTTCCATTTATCAAAATATTTTTGTGAATCCACCAAGCCTTTTTTCATTTTTCTAATAATGGCATTAGAAACTTTTCCACTTGCTATAATAGCAGAGTCATCAGCATAAAACGCAACTGATTGATCTATTGGTATTTTAAAGTCGGACGTAAAAATGGAGTACAATGTTGGTGACAATATTGATCCCTGAGACACACCAGCAGGGATAATTCTTTGTGTGGAGACTCCTCCATCTACACTGACTTCAAAAAATCTATTTGATAGAAAACTTTTATTATTTGTTGCAAATAAATTGGATAATTAAATTCATTGAGTTTAAAAATTAATCCATTGTGCCATATGGAATCAAAGGCCTTTGCAATGTCTAAGAAAATGATTCCGGTACTTTTTCGGCAGATCTTATTATTTGTAATTATATTAACAACTCTTTTCAGCTGGTGTACGGTAGAGTGTTCCTTCCTAAAACCAAATTGCTCCTTATTTAAAATACAATGTCTGTCAGTGAAGTCTTTTAACCTGCTTAAAATAATCTTTTCAAATACGTTGTCGAGAACGTTTAACATGCTTATAGGCCGATAGCTATTGGGTAATTTTTTATCTTTACCTGGTTTTAAAATAGGTATTACTTTAGCTATTTTAAATTGCTTTGGAAAGTATCCATTACACATACACCAGTTAAAAATCGTAGCAATAAATTTAAAAAATACATCTGGCATCTTTTTTAATATAATCGGTCTGATCCCGTCTTTTCCTGGGGCTTTTTTGTTTTGCATGGATTTGACATAATATTTTACCTCTTCTTTGCTCGTTAATTCATCATCAATGTTTTGTATTTGTTGTAAATCTAACCACGTAACATGTTTGTTTACATATCGATCAGCTGCTGAGACCACATTGTGTGTTATTTGGTGAGAGTTTTCGAAGGCATCTGCAATGAGATTTGCCTTACTTACATTGTCATGAACTTCTACACCATTAATTATCAAGTTATTAACGGCTTCTCTCTTTCCTTTGATTGCTTTTGCAATCTTCCAAAATTTTTTCTTACCAGTAGGCAATTTTTGTAGAAACTCGTTCCAGTTTTTGTTTCTGTCATTAGATACATTTTGGTTAATCAGTAAATTAAGTTGTTTGAAAATACATAGCAAAACTGGCCTTTCAGCGGGTTGGGAGCATCTTTGTAACTTACGTTTGAATATGTTTCGCTGCCCAATCAGGTATAAACTTAAGTGTGATACTTTTCTCTGCCATACCTGCCTCTCGCCAACAGGAACTTTATTGGATGCTCCAATCATTATTTTTGTAACAACTGTCAAATTTGTTCAATATTTAACGTTGAACTATTTACAGCTTCTAGTGATCTAATCTTGTTGTCCACCCAATTGCTTATTAAATTCCAGTTTGCTAAATTGTACAAAGGTACTAAAATTTTATTTTCAATTACGGAGCCGTAAATATCACAAACAATTGGAACATGGTCTGAGTTAAGCTGACCTGGGAGTGTTTCAATTGCTGACATATTCAAAGTTGAATTAGTAAGAAGTATATCGATTACTGATGGTCGAGTGGGCTGAGCACCTTGGCCAAAGCGAGTAAAACCATTTGGATAGCAAACGTAATAGTTACTTTGTAATTGATGACTATATAAACATGTACCGGCTGAGTTATTATTAAAGCAGTTCCAGGTAGTATGATGAGCACTAAAGTCACCAAAGATAAAGAAGTCTGACGAGGAGTTTGTGATTTTGGTTAAATCGTCCCAAAGATTTGGAGTATTTTTCGGATTGTAAGCTGATGTAAATCTGATCGGGCGACCATTTACTTCAACTGATATTGATACGTTTTCTATTATCGAAGTTGTAAATTTTGAAATTCGATTACGAGGAATTGAATTTCTTATAGCTATTAGTACACCCCCTCCGAGTGTTAACCTGTCTTCTCTGTAAACTATATAATTTAACAATTTAAATTTGTTGTAAGACTTTAAAAATGTTTCATTAATAAATACAATATCGATTTGTTTTTCTTTTAATATGTATTCTAATTGGTTAATAGCAGTACCACTTGTTATGCCTTGGGCATTAAATTGCATAACACGAATCATGCTGATTGTTTTTTGATTATATGACATATCTGAGCATATTACCTAGAACTCTCATTTTATCAAATTTAGTTTTACACTTTTCTAGAGCATCAAGAGCTTCGAAGTAGATTTCCAAAATGTTTTCATTTGATAGATCATTATCTTTTTGGTGAGAAGACTCGTTAGGCGAAATAGATTTATTTAGAAAACTGCGACGTGAATCTTTCGCCGTGGATTGTTAGGCCACAAATTCTTTGATCTTTGAACATTACTATTCATAGGTGGAAAATCGTCTGTAGTAAGATTAAACTCAGGTGTTCTGTTCTTAAATCCTATTTGTCCACGGTTTCTGGAAACTCTTTGAATTTCTAAATATTCTCGCCTAGAATTCTAAATATTCTCGCCTAGAAGGACAATGTGGGTCGTCAGCCCGGTGATTTACGTTTTTTAAATTCTTTTTAACACAATTAAAGCATTTATATATCACAGGGTCTTCAATTGGCGTTTTATTAACAGGACAGGTCGAATAATCGTGTGGACCGACACACCCGATACAGTTGTTTTTTCTATAACAGTTTGCTGACCCGTGGCCAAACATGGCGCACTTCGAGCATTGGGTGGGACCCTTTGATCGACGTAACGGATTTCTCCAGTGTACAGCAATATTAAAAACGTATCTTATTTTTAAAACTTCTCGTTTGGATATTTGATTTCTATGGAATTCCAACATAAAAATAGCGTCATCTGGAGTAGATCTAGTTGTTTTAATCTCGTTAAGTTGATTAGTTCAATATTAAAAGTTTGTTTAAATTCTTCAAAAATGGTTTTGGGATTCATTTGAGGAAGACCAAACAAAATCAGTTTAAACTTTTTTTTGATCCTTTACTGGATGAGTGTAAAATGTTAAATTTTTTTCTTTTAAGAGTTTTAAAGTTTCCTCATAAATTGATAACGTGTTTGGCATAACTTTAGTACCTACAGACATTCTTTTATATTTGTAGTTAGGTCCTAGCAATTTAATAACATTTGAAAAATTATGACAAGAATCCACAAAAATTGGGGGGATTTTTACAGAGTACTCTTTAAACTCTCCTTCTTCCGAACTTATTTCTGACTCATCCAGGTCAGATAGAACTTGGAATCTATTAGCACATTGGCCGTTAGAGGTTTTAGATTGCTTATACTTGGGGCTATTTCCCAAAAGCTTTTTACGTTTTGTAGTCATAATAAAAACGTGATCAAAAAATATTAATTTTGAAAAAAGTTTTTTATATAGTTTATTCACGTGAAAATCAGCTGGTGTTTGTTGTTACGCGTCCGAATGATATGAATGTCAATCGTCTACTGATATTCTGGCATCTTGTGTAACGCGCGCTGTTGATTTGCTTAATTTGTTTTTAGTTTAATATAAAGTGTGTCGTGAAAAATGTCGCAAAAACTACCAAATTTTTTATCTTTAAAGGAAAAAGTGGATGTAATAGAAAAAATAAAAAGAGCAATACAATGTTGCAAAGTCAACAATTTGCGCTATAAACAAAAAACAAGATACAATTTTTAAATGTTTTAACAATACTTATTCTGGTCCTGGAATGCGAAAGACTTTGAAGTGCTCTGAGCTTCCTAAAATGGAAAAAGTACTTTACCGTTGGTTCTTAAAAACAGAGTCAAAAAATTATCCTGTCAATGGACTAATAATTAAAGAAAAAGCTAAATTTTTTTATTAAAAAAATAAGAAAAACAAAATGATTTTAATGAGAGTGACGGATGGTTGCAACGATTCAAGAAGCGGTAAGGTGTGCGTTTTATTAAAATAACTAGAGAAAAGTTGTCTCCTAGACCGGAACTTGTGGACCATTTCAAGAACAAGCTGCAAGCCAACATTAAAGAGTTAGGTCTGTCACGCGATCAAATTTATAATGCAGACGAATCGGGATTATTTTGAAAGTTGCTACCTGACCGAACATATGTATCATCGCAACAAAAAAAAATGCTCCTGGAAGAAAAACTGAAAATAGCGTGTCACTTTTCTTGCTTGTACAAACGCAACGGGGCACATAAAGTTAAACTTCTTGTGATTGGAAAGGCAAAAACTCCCCCGCCATCGTCATGGATGACAGCTTCCATTTTTAAATAATGGTTCCACCACTCTTTTGTACCACAGGTAAAGAAACGGTTTTATTGATTTCAAAGTTTTACAATTGTATTTCTTATTTTTCTAGGTTAGGAAATTTTTAAAAGTGCAAGGATTACCCAATAAAGCTTTGCTCTTGATAGATAACGCTCCATCTCATCCTCCAGAAAATGAATTGAGATCAGACGTCGGGTTCATAAATGTAATGTTCGTGCCACCCAACGTCACGCCACTCATGCAGCCAATGGATCAAAATGCCATAAGACTTTCAAAGCTTTTCTATAGAAACAGTCTCTTGGCATCAATTGTAGCTACAGGAAATGATGTCATTGAAGCTCTAAAAAAATTAACGTTAAGGGACGCTGTTGGGTATATAGATTCAGATTGGCAACGCCTTGAAAAGGAAACAATATGGAATTGCTGGACGAACATTTTAGCCTCTATAGGAGGCTATTTTGAGAGAAAGAATTTGTGCATCAATTAACACCCAACAAGAACGCGCAATATATATATATATATGTCCTTTATTTATCTAAATATAAATAGAATTACATTTCTGAACACCATAAATACTTAAATAAAGTTCAGTGTGAACATAGGGCGTCAACAAATTTTCTCCATCTGATTCTATCTCTGGCAATTGTTTTTGTTTGATTCCAGGATACTCCAGCTAGTAAAAATTCTTGTTTAAGGCAACGAACCCAGGTGTTACGGGGCCTACCTTGGCGGCGTTGTCCTTGGGGGTTCCAGTCGAGGGCTGTTCTTGCATTTTCTGTTTGTGGTCTTCGCAATATGTGGCCTATCCACGTCCACTTCCGTTTACGAATATCAATGTGTGCTGGCAAGGAGTTTGCTCTTTGGAGCAGAGCTTCATTTGAAATACGATCTGGCCAGTGGATGTTAAAGATCTGTCTTAGACATTTGTTGATGAAAGTTTGAATTTTTCTAGTGGTAGCTTGCGTTAAGCTCCATGTGGTGCAGCCGTAAAGTAATACTGACTTCACACTGCAGTTAAAAATGCGGATTTTGGTTTTCCGAGAAATATTATTTCTTCGCCAAATTTTAGATAAGGAAAAGAAGGCTACTCGAGCTTTATTAATGCGATCGGTAACGTCAGCATTTGAACCACCATCCTTAGTTATCTTGCTACCAAGATAACAAAAAGCATCCACATCTTCAATAAGTTGGTCATTTATTATTAATGGGGTAACGATATCTGTACCTAAGCGCATAAGTTTTGTTTTACTTATACTAATTTTTAAACCAACTTTTTTGGCGTTTTCAGACAGACTTGTGAGTTTAGCTTCTATATCCGAGAAGCGATGGGCCATTAGACATATGTCATCGGCATAGTCTATGTCATATAGAAAATCAGACAATGTCCAACGAATACCGAAAGGAGCATCTCTGTTGGTTTGTTTCAATACGCAATCGAGCAGTAGCAAAAACAACGTTGGAGACAGGACACAGCCTTGACGCACACCTGTGCCTGGAAACAAACGACCGACTCTCATTCCCATTGAAACGTACCCTGCATTGAGCGTCCCTATATAGCTCACGTATCATGTTTACTATTTTATCAGGAATTCCCTTGTAGGTTAATGCAGACCACATAGAATTTCGGGATATAGTGTCGAATGCACGTTCAAAATCGACGAAAAGTAAATAAAGAGGGGTGTTATACTCAGCGGACTGTTCAATTATAATGCGCAAGATATTAATGTGGTCAGCAGACGAACGACCTTGTCTAAAACCAGCCTGCTCACCACGCAATATCTGATCCACAATAGGGGAGATTCTATGAAGAATGAGGGTTGCCATTACTTTACCAATTGCGTTTAGAATGGTTATACCGCGCCAATTTTTGCATTGCGTTAAATCCCCTTTCTTCGGTAGTGTGACCACTATACCTTCCTTCCATTCATCTGGTATATAGTCCGATGCCCATGCTTCTTGAATGATAGGAGTGAGAAACTGCGCTGAAGACCTAGCTCCATATTTTAAAAGTTCAGCAGGAATGTTGTCCGTGCCAGATGCTTTGTTGCAATAGAACTTCTTAATGCAATTATTAAATATTTTCACATGTTTTGTAATTCGCTTAACTTAAATTGTGTCTTTGCAGGTTACTTTTTCATTTTCTGATATCAGTGAATGGGCTGAAGATCTTCAAAACGTAACTGAAAGGAACGAAATCTTGAGCAGTTATGAAAGCGATTATAGTATTCTGGAAACAGCACGGACCAAAGTAGAACCTAGTGAAGCATTCAACATTTTCAATAAAGCTTTAGAATGGGCAGAAGATGAAAATATAAGTCCAGCAGATATTAGCGTACTTAAACGTCTCCGAGAAAAGGCGGTGTTCAGCTTTTTGCAAAAAAAGAAAATCCAAAAAAAGATAACCCATTTTTTTAAATAATTTTAATGTAAATTGTTTTGCTTAACAAAGCAAATATGAATATAAATTAATGAATATGAATTAATAAAAAAATATATGAATTTGAGTTAAATATATGTTTATTTTATTTTTAAGATGTAAAAAATTACACCTTCGTAAACACGAACAACTTCGCAAACGTGAACACGCTCAGGTTTTAATAGTTCACGTTACCGCGAGTCTACTGTATATAAATTTATATAGATTTATGTAGCTTAATACGGATAAATGTGATGGCGAATGTGATCATATATAAATTTATCTTGGATTTGCTTTTTCAAAAATTGTTAATATGGTCTCATACATATTAATATCATGATGATATATATCGATTGGCAAAAATTAATTAGCATGATTTCATATATAATTTTATATGACTTAATACATTACTATTACTTATATGTAATTATGGTATCATTAAAATTTTGTTTTACAATCGAACGTAAAGTGTTTAATGCCAATTTTAAATTGCTACTTAAATTTCGCTTTCGACATGTGAAATATTACAAATTAAATTTATTTTGCCATTAAAATTTAAACAATTTCAAATGTAATTGAGTTATATTAAATTTTAAAATATTTTCAATTGTAATCTTTCTATTTAAAATCCAAGCAGAACCCTTACTATATTATTCTGAAGTTTTAAAAATCATAATGTTAACTATTTATAATTGAGAAAATTATAAATCAAATTATAAGCAACTCGAAAATCTTAATTTCAGTTTGAGTATTCGAACAATCGCTTAAAAATTTAAAAGAAATCTTTAGTTAATGTATAACTTCTTTAATTGCAAATGAAAATAGCAAATTGTTTGCATTTTATATAGAAACCTTTAATTTAATGAAAATTGCTTAACGGCGACTCAATCTCTAACCTACACTTGGTATCCAACTATTGTATGTGAATAAAGCGCATCATAAAACGTGATAATTACTTGTGAAAAAGAGATAGGATTAAGAATAAAAAGCATTCTAGTTGAGAAATGAATTGTGCATTGGTATTAGCTAATTCTGTCTCTTCTGATCAAAACAATACTTGTGTGTACGTAGTGTGACCAAACTCCAATTTAGTCGCAGTCAACGCTGTGTCGATCGTGGCTCAACTGGTTAAGAGGTGAGATTACGATGCATAGCTTGATGCTAAGACCGTGAGTTCAAATCACAGTACGACACCACAAAATAAAAAGTTTTTCATATAGAGCAAAATTAACAATATAAAATACTTTGTTCAATTGACACATAAATTAACCACTGACGAGTCCCAGGAGGGGGACGAAACTGCGGCAGTCTGGTGTATCCCTTGTGTCCGTAAAATTTTTCAATAAAAATGTTTTCTTCTTCTTCTTCCTGTAAAGAGACTAACTAAAGAAAATTATTTAAGTTCCTAAGAAATAATCTATAGGGTTTTTTGTTTTCAAAATTATTAATTGACCCTTTCAGGAATGTGTTGATAGATATATTTCGGGAATTTTCTAGCTTCCCATCATCAGAACACGTCTTAAAAGAGGTAAAAATCCCATGCCAAACATCAAAATTTCATATAAACTAGTTTACTCACTACATGAGAACTAATATATGAGTTTGAAATTAAAGATTATCACCATTGATCAAAAAATAAATTGAAAACTTGTTTGTTATGTACAAGGTCCACTTCTGGTGGATATTCAATACACGTTTTTTGTTTTTTTCCTCCTTTTTATTTTTTGTTTCGTTTATAAACAAAAACAGGGGAAGTAATATAAGGCGCGACCTTGATGATGGTAAGATAAACTTTTTGGTGCTTCTTGACCATTCTAAGGCTTTCGATACGGTCGATGGGGCTACTCTTTGTATGAAGCTTAGGCGTCATTTTAACTTTTCTTCTTCTTCAACTCAACTACTGTCATCATACCTTATGTGCCGTACGCAATCCGTGTATGTTAACAATAAGTCATCTGATCCGTTAAATCTTATAAAGGGTGTACCGCAAGGATCCATCTTAGGACCACTTCTTTTTTCTATATACATAAATGATCTGCCCGAACATATCTCTCACTGCAAGATACATATGTACGCAGATGATGTACAACTCTACCTGAGTAGTCCCAAAAGCTCTATAAATGAAAATATAGCACTAATCAATGCAGATCTTAGCCAACTACACCGTTGGGCCTTGGGAAATGGGCTTTGTATCAATCCGCGCAAATCTAAATGCCTAATTATTCGCAAAAATAGGACAGATCCAGTATTTGACAGTAACATAGTTATAGATGGTGAAAAAATTGATTTTGTTCCGTCAGCCAAAAACCTTGGACTCTTTTTTAATAGTACACTAACCTGGACAAATCATATAAACACAATAGTTTTTCAGACCTATGTGAAGTTAAGGCCATTATGGGGCAACTCAGTCCTTTACTCCTCTTGGGATTAGAATACTTCTAGCAAAGACATATTTAATTCCTGGTTTACTATACGGCTGTGAACTTTTTGCAAATTGTGACTCAAGAAGTAAACGAAAACTAAAGGTTGTGCACAACAGCATCATAAGATACGTCTATGGTCTGAGGAGATCAGTTGGAACCTCTTCTTTTTCTAACAATTTATATGGCGTCTCATTTGAAAACCTAATGAAGATAAGAGTTCTTTTGTTTTTACACAAATAATCTTTACCAAAAAACCACTTTACCTTTATGAGAAAATTAGGTTCGCCAGATCTAACAGAGGTAGAAAGATAATACTGCCACGACACAGAATCCTTGTATCTGAATGGCATTTTTACCTTAATGCTTCTCGTCTTTGGAATATGCTTCCAGAAGCTCAACAACTTAACAGCAACGCTTCACATTTTAAAAAATTTCTATTTGAACAATTTTTTCGAAACTAATATTTTTTGTTTATCTATAATTCTTTTTTTTTTTTGTTTTTTTTTTTTCTTAAAATTTATATGCATAAAAAATTATATATTCTAGTTTAATGTTTAGTTTTAGTTTTATATCCTTGTCTTTCTTTGTATTACATTGTTTTCAATTTTTAAATTGCTTATCTTAATTATTCCTGTACTCTAATTATAAGATTTATCTTGTTGTACAGGAATTAAATAAATAAATAAATAAAATAAAATAAATAAACTAGACTGTACTTTGTCTTTTATACAAGTTTAAAATAATTTTTTTTATAAACTTTTGAAATGGTAAATAAATATAACAAACTTGTTTGTAGCTTGAAAATTTAAATAAACTTTATGTTTATCAAAGTTTTGCTATATTTATAGAGCAATTCCATATGAAAGCGATCACCTTTTGGACGACCCCTCTCCGATTTTAAAACAAATAGTCTCAATCGATTGCCCAGCAAAAAATAATGTACATACATACTTTTTTTTTTTTTTATAGTGACTGGTTTAGTGGTGGTGTGCACCACTGTCATGTGACAAAATTGAAAAATTCTTCATAAGGGACCTCATTGAAAGTTGTTTTAAAAAAAACTACTAAAGCGATCGCAACGAGTGATAGCTCGTTGGAAACGTATTGAATCAGGCTTTAATTGAAAAATAAAATTTTCCTAATTTTTCTCAGAAATTTACCTTTTTTCCCATGAAAATTAAATTTTCCCATGAAAATTAAATTTTCCGATTTTCCACAGAAGCTCCTCAATTTTCCGGCTAATTTTATTTTTTTTGGATTCCTCATAATTTTTGCTTTAAGAATCAGCAATAAAAAATGGGCCCCGACTCCTTGTTTGGACAGGAGAAGAGCATTTAAGAGACCACCTTGTTCTCATTGTTTTTATATTTTTTATAATTGAATTATTTTTAATTATTTAACATTATTTTATTTTATTATTAAAAATACATTTTAAAAATTATTTTACAGTTAAAAATACATTTATGAAGAAAAAATCTTTCTTATTTTGCTGCTTATACTTAATTACAATATTTATTGGAAATTTCAATTGTCGTGGCATCATTATAAAATTAAAGTAACATTAAATTTAGCACGTCGGCAGACGAAGAGTACAGCTTTACATTAATTGACATATCAGAAATATTTGGTATGAAGCAATGAAACTTTTGCGTTAAAGTTATAGATTTGACATTATTATATCTGTTTTGAATTCGTCGCTCCATGGCATCGTGTTCTTTTTGAGTGCATAAAACTGTGTTAATGGCAATTTCCTTGCTTTGAATCCACGAAAACAAATGTTGTACATTTAAGATCTGGTCAGTATATGGCCTTTGCAAACTTGCCTTAGTCGCCATGCGTTTTAGGGTTCCGTCTAACGCAGCGCATGGGCCCTTACCGTGGGACGTCGCAAAAAAGTGCCACTCGAAATAGCAGTTTTGTTCTTCTTCAATTATGCAAAGATTGTAAAATTTTTTTTTATTCTTGTACTGAGAAGCCGCGCCGTCTGAGAAAAACGTTACTTTGTCGATTGCATCGAATTTTGATCTTAAGAATTCAAACAGTTTCATTTGAAATAAAAAAACGGACACATAATTATGAGCTAAACTCTCCGCGACAACAACAAGGCTTACGGTCTGTAGTTCGTTATCTTCGTTTTTTAAATAAATGCAAAAAGGATGCACCGTGCACTGGTCGTTTGCCCAGTGATAAGCCTGAATTTCATCCTGAACGAGAAAAGTGTAATTCTCGGCAAAGTCGCTTATCACAATGAATTCATTTTGGGCTAATTTCTCCTTACTTTCCTTCAGAAATTTCGATTGCATCTCGGATATGAAATTGTGCGCCTTCAGTTCATTCAACTTGAATCCGAGTTCCTCAATGAATTCCGGAATCTGCTTTACCACGGTCTCAAGGGAACATCTGCCGCTGCTAATTATCCACTGTTTGAAATGCACCTCCTGAATTAACAGCTGTTCAAACTTTTCCGCCAAATATTGCTCTAGCTCGTCAATCTTCGGACAATTGCCGCATTTGGACAGATGACAATTTTCCGTGGGGTATGCGCACAACGACTTCGACAGGAGGGTCCCTATATGCTTCAATTTCACCGTGAAATACTTTCAATTTCTTGCATGGAAAGAACATTAATTTGATGTTTTGATGAAACATGCAAACGCAGACTGAATGCGTTCCGTGCCTGTCTAATGCCAGCACGCATTCTTTTGGTCGTAGGATGGCAAACTTAGAAAATCCCACTTTTTCTGCTGGGTATTTCTCTTTGAACTGATGGTATGCTTCGGATAGATTACATAATAATAATCTGCGCTGCTTGTGTACTTTTTCTCCATCTTCACGTGTGATAACATAGTCACGTGTACCTGGGCAGGCGCGGCTGTTGTCATCATTGCAGTAAAAATCTTGAATCAATTTCACCGTTGCTTCGCTGAGGGTCCTTGAGCCAAATTCTTGGTGGGAGTCGCCAATATGCCCTTCTGTCGAACTAATTCTTTGCTTCTTCTCGCGATGTAAAAAGATGTTTGAAACTGTTCAGAAATCATGCGTATAGACCATGACTGAGGCAGCACAGATAAAATGAGATATTTCTCCGGAAAAGTGGTCGCTAAATTGAATTTTCTTTTCAACTGCTCAATCATTTGTTTGCCGTCATCAACGTCATCTGCTTGACTGCATTCGTTATCAGAGCCTTCATCAAATATTGTCGCGATTGCACTCATAACCTTGCCTTTTTTCTCTTTCCTGTATTTTTCACTTCGCAACTTTCTTTTTTTAATAGGCGTTTCACCTAAAGTGGTAATAGCCTCATTCAAAGGACTCAAAGACATATTGACCATCGGAATGTCTGCCTCACTATCAGATGAAACATTTTGTTCAATTGTAATTTCACTCTCGGATTGTAGTTGCATTTGTTTCAATGCATTTGCTTGTTGAGACAAATCGATTTTACACTTGGGGCAAATGAATTCTGCTTCTTCACCGTATTGTATATTTAATTCATTCATGTATCGCTTCGAAACACCAGTTAATTTTAATACTTTTATCTTTTTCGAACGATGTCCACTCTTGTTAAACGGATTGCAGCAAAATTTATTCATTTTACTTTAAATTGTCTTTACAGCTTCACTCTTTACTTTACAAAAAAAAACACTTTCACGTTTAGTATTCAACTGAAATTTGACTCAGAGTGTGTGAAGTATTTATATTTATTTTTTGGTAAAAAATAGGTTAACAAAAATAAGCGATATTTGCTTTTCTTTAATAGGAAAATTTGCGTGAACTACTGGTCATAAAATGTTTTTTAAAGAGGGACTTAATTGCTTACTGCCAATAAGCCGACCACAGGTCATAAAATGTTTAGTAAATTTTTTAAATTACCAGGTAATAAATATTTCGCCATATTTATGGAAAATCCGTGTTTTATGACTTGTTTCTGCACGTGTCATTTTAGGCGAAATATTTATTACCTGTTAATTTAAAAAATTTACAAAACATTTTATGACCTGTAGCCTCAGTCGGGTTTGGTGTGCCATTACATGCCACTGCTGCTATTATCCATGGATTTATGGCCGATCTTGTGAAGGCAGGCAGACCATATTCACTAGACACTCAACTTGGGGCTCTTAAAAAAAAATAGATTTTTTCTTCATAAATGTATTTTTAACTGTAAAATAATTTTTAAAATGTATTTTTAATAATAAAATAAAATAATGTTAAATAATTAAAAATAATTCAATTATAAAAAATATAAAAACAATGAGAACAATGAGAACAAGGTGGTCTCTTAAATGCTCTTCTCCTGTCCAAACAAGGAGTCGGGGCCCATTTTTTTATTGCTGATTCTTAAAGCAAAAATTATGAGGAATCCAAAAAAAAATAAAATTAGCCGGAAAATTTAGGAGCTTCTGTGGAAAATCGGAAAATTTAATTTTCATGGGAAAAAAGGTAAATTTCTGAGAAAAATTAGGAAAATTTTATTTTTCAATTAAAGCCTGATTCAATACCTTTCCAACGAGCTATCAGTCGTTGCGATCGCTTTAGTAGTTTTTTTAAAACAACTTTCAATGAGGTCCCTTATGAAGAATTTTTCAATTTTGTCACATGACAGTGGTGCACACCACCACTAAACCAGTCACTATAAAAAAAAAAAAATATGTATGTACATTATTTTTTGCTGGGCAATCGATTGAGACTATTTATTTTAAAATCGGAGAGGGGTCGTCCAAAAATTTGCCAATTTTGATCGTTTTCATATGGAATTGCTCTATAAGTTTTGGGATTGTAGCATATTTATTTCTTTAAATGCAATTAATGTTTATTTCGATCAAAATATATATAAAATGGGGTTTATTGATTATAAAGATAGCTCTGCAACAAACTTTAGTTCACCACAAAATTTTATCATTCGTTGATTACAATGATCAGGTTTATTAAAAAATTTGTGCGCCCCGGTAGGCTAGTTGGTAGCGTGCTGGCTAATTCGTGCGGGGGTCGTGGGTTCGATTCCCACCAGAGGCACTGGTCGGTTATCGCTACAACGCGCCCGAAGGATACAGTAGCTAGTGCTCGGTTAGGGTAATAGTATATAATTTGTAATTATATGATTACTAATTAATAAAAAAATAAATAAAATATTTGTTGAAATGTTTTACAATGTTTTTACTTCCCTTTTAAAAAGGTTTTAGTTTTAATAGCGCCCTATTGCACATTAGCTGATGATATAAAGTTAGTTTAATAAAGCTTTATTATTAGCTACAAATATCAATTTTAAATTTAAATTTCGCTTTGGACATTATAAATATTACAAATTAATTTACTGTGTACCTTCAAAAATTTAGACAATTTCATATGTAATTAAGTTAAATAAAACTTTAAAATTAAATTTTCATTTTAAAAATTTGAAACATAACAAGAATTTCCGCCTACACGCAAAAAACAAAAAGTGTATTATTATCTAAGTACTTAGGTAAAATACAACTTGAATAGTTGTTTGGTTAGTTACACATTATCTAAATTAAAAAATTATAGTTTCTTAGATAAGTTACAAAAGAAAAAACTTAGGTAACTTAACAAATTTTTAATTGCTTCATGCTATAAACACATAGACGACTGCAGCTACACGACTACAGCCTGTCAACAATAAAATACACACGTTTATATGAAAACGATTATTTTGGCACCAACACAACTACACGGCTACCCGACTACTTTTGCCGCTGTAGTCAACTTAGGTTAATTTCTATTTTTGTTGGCTGCAAAACAAAAATAGTGTTGACAATAAAACAAAATATGTAACAAATTAGTGATTAAAAATATTTTATTTTGTTAAACACAAAAAAACGTCGCAACATCAAATGGTATAATTGCATTAGTATTCAAGAGGGGTTATATAAATTTATTTTCACGTTATAATAATGTATTATAAATAAGTAATTGTATTTTTAAGTGAACTTTATATACGTGTCTACAACCAAGCATGTTGTTCTATTTTAATAAAGAAAAAAAAGATGTAATTGGCACTACTGAAACAAAAATGTATTTGTATCAGGGATGTTAAATGGAGTTTTCAATATTGTACCAACATCCAAAAAAAATTGTACTTTTTGGACGTTGACGGTACCATTTTTTTTAAATTAATAAAACAAACAAAAAAATAATACATAAAAATTCTCTTGTACAGAAAAAAACAAAACCTTCCAATAACATACATTATATGTATGAATAAAATAAGGCATAAAAAAGTCTTATGAATATATGAGACCAAATCATGGAATTATTTGTTTAGTTAATAAACTATTTGGAATTTCTACATCATAGCAGCATAAATTTGTCGCTCTTAACCAATCCTTAGTCTGTATGAGACTTGATAATGTTGGCTAATGTAGTCTGTTTCTTTCCTTAGTTTTTATTATATTTTGAAAAGAAAAAAACTCTTTCCACATTTGCAGACCAGTTGTGGAATGGATAAAATTCCAGCAACGACTAGAAATGTCTGGAAACATATTGACATTCAGTTCATTTTGAAAATTAGCAACTACCGACCAAAAACTACAAACGTTTAAATTTTTTAACGACTTCAGTTAAAAAAATTTTAGTTTTTACTCTGGCTCAAGTAATATTTTTACTAAGAAGACAAGAATGGAGCAAAATTAATGATTAATCGGTTTTTTGTTAAAGTTCTGCCTATTATGGAGGCTATAACTTTTCTAAAACATTGGGTTCTGATGAGATCTTTAACCAGATCGAAATACTAGTATTAACCTAGCTAATATGTTTGATTTGCTTTATTTTTGTAAATATACGGAGGTTGAGAGCTCGTTCTAAATTAAACATATATAAGATTGTTTGGAATTTTCTTTCATTTCTTTAACAATAATTTAATTTTCGTTTGAGTTTGAATTTTAACGTCTTTTTCAGACAATTGCAGTTAATACTATAATTAATATGCAATTTTATTTAATTTAATTGTGAAAGGCGTGGTAGAGAAGAATGAGTGTATTTTCTAAAAATCATAACTACATTGCAAATATTCAATTTTTTCTGAATCAGACTGCGCAGTTTCTGGTATTGAACGTTCGTCAGTGACCCTGTTTTTTTTGAATTTTTGAATAATGTAATATTCGTTATGTTTTTATTTGTTTGATTGCGTCTATATGAAATTTTTCTGTGCAATCACTGACCGTGGTATAGATAAACTGATTTCTAATGCCACATGCACTCGCACTACACGTTAGACAGAGCGCTTTAGCCCTTTGAGCTATAGTTAGGTCGAGTTTTGTTGTGATTAAAACTAGTTTTATTCAATACACGGTGTTTTTGTTCTTGCATACATAATCTCAGAAGTACAACTCCAACAACACAACAGTTCTATTTTTAGAAACTCACCTCACTCTAATGTCCACTGTTTTCCCATATGTTATAAGTGATGCCATATCTATATATCAATTTTCACTTCTTCAGAATTTTAATAAATTCAAAATAAAAGTGAAGTTGGCTGCAACAAGTGTCAATATATGTAAGAGCTGCCAGATAAATTTTGTAAAAAATCGTAAATTTTTAATCGATATTAAAAAAAAAAAAATTGCCAACTTTATTCTTCAAAATCCTTAAAATGATGATAAATCGTAAAATCTGGCGGATATAGTCGCATATATTTTAAGAGCTCATTACATAAAACGAATAAATGCAATGAAAAAGGACACAATAACAATTTGTTGCTATACTAAAAATTCAAAAAGGGGAAAAATTAAAAATTTTTAAATTGTACCAAATGAGTCGCGTTGTACCACGGTACTTTAGAAGGTCAAAATGTACCAAAAAAAGTACAATTGTACCAACTTTAACATCCCTGATTTGTATAAAAAACAGCTATTGATATTTTTAAATTAAATCGTGATCAGCTGTTTACTATGCTGCTGTCGTTTCCAAAATAATAAGTAGCTGACCACACGGCGACGATTGCAGTCAACGGCATTTGCAGTCGTGTAGCTCTGCAGTCTGCTGTGGTCTATGTGTTTATAGCATCAGAATGGAATGCAACAAAAACTATGGAAATTTAACAAAAACGAAAAATATACATATTTATTTTTTTATTAACTCTCACAAAATACTTTTCAAGTTGTATTTTACCTATGTAATTCGATAATAATACACTTTTTTCGCAGCACGAGTTCAATTAAAAGGATACTTTTAGAGAGCCAAAATCGGTTTATCAAAGAACTTGCTCTAAGCTTGAAGAAGTTGAATATGTGTGCGTAACTGCGGATGTGTGGTCACGTGGAAAAAGATGATTTTTTGCTTACACTTGCCATTGATTAGATGCTAAAAATTGCGAAAGGAAGTCTGTAGCACTGGCTTGTCGAAGACTTAAGGGAACCCATTATTTTGACAATATAACGAAGATGATATGCGATATAAACAAACAATATAAACTGCCAGTTGAAAAAATTGTTTATACGATCACTGACAATGGAATAAATAGTCACATTGCCATTAAAAACGTATTTCTCAAATACAATACAGCATTACCCTCATCTGCACCTGTAGAACGATTGTTTTCATTCGCTGGGATTGTGAATCGTTCCAGAAGACAAACACTCAGCGATGTAAATTTTGAAATGCTTGTGTTGAGAAAAGCTAATAATATATAGTATCAATAAAAATAAAAATAGTATGTCGGCCAATTCTTTGCTATTTGAAAAACTGAAAACGTTAATTTTAAGTGGGTTCAAAAAGACTATAATTAGAAAATTATGATTGAAATTTGAAAACCCAAGGTCAGATTTTTGACTTTTTAACAGAAAAGTAATGGTACGCTTTAATTTTTAACAAAATTGTGATGCAATTTAATAAATTTGTTTTGTTAACATTTTACTGATTACTGCATTTTTTTTAGTAATCAGTAAAAAATTACTGGTTACTGCAATTTTATTTCAGTAATCAATGAAACATTACTGGTACTGCAATTTTTTCAGTAATCAGTAAAACGTTACTGGTTACTGCATTGTCTCTTTCAGTAATCAGTAACATTTTACGGATTACTGAAAATCGTAATGCAGTAAAAATATACTGCAGTGTGCCCATGTATGAACAATAGTTATTTTTTTGTATTTCATGAAGTAAGTTTAATTTATTAGAAGTGGTGGTCGCTGTGGTAAAATGGCAGAAATTACCGGATAAAAGTCAAGTAATAGCTTGCAGTAAGGACACACTTCCATTACCAATAATATTGTTTTACCTGGTCAATTTGTTAACTACATACAGAGAAAAATTTTTGCCAACTGAAGTTGGGTTACTATAACTCGAATTCGGTTATTACGAATTTGAGTCGGCTGGTACAACAGAACATTTGTTTTCACAACAAAGTTTGGTTAATTCAACGGTTTTAGTTGCAACGCCCAAAATATTCAGAAATCTAATGTAAATATCAATGTACTAGCTGAATTTAGAAATTGTTACGATTAAAATACACTTTTCATTTCGGTTGTCGCTTTATATCTCTGCGTGTATACAAATTAAAAAAAAGTAATTTTTCTGTGATATTTTTCGATGAATCTATTGATCACTTCGGATATATGGGAATGAGTTATGGGTTTAATGTCATACCAGACATTACACTGGAGGCACGTAATCCAACTTTGGTGACAAAAAGTTCCTGGTAATTTTAGAAACATGAGCAAAATGGCCATAAACATGTCATTTATTTAGTTAATTTCATGAAAAAGTGGTGAGCACTGTTGTGCACTATGAAATTCTGGCTAGGAGTTCTGGGTTCAAAGTTACAGTGGAGGCGCACCATTGATGTGAAAATGCTCCTGGTCAGTTTATTAATATTACAAAAATTCCTGTTAAATATCTGATTTTTCTGGTTACATTTATCAAAAATATGTGCAAGGGTATTTGGGAAGAAAGGTTACACTATGCAGCCATATAAAATATCAGTTTTTGTAGAAAGTTTGATAGTAATATAAATATAACCCTATTGCATATGCATAAATGAGGTTTTTGCAAAAAAAAAATAAAAAAAATAGAGGGAGAAAATCGCTTGTTTTTAATGCACTTATTCGAACACAGAAAAATAGTTACAAGGTTTATGAAGTGCAAAAAAAAACTTATTGATTATACATGAGAATTCTATTATGAAACTTAAAATGATGGTAGAATTAAAAATACTTTAAAACAGAATTTATTGTGTACAACTAAATATTTATGCTATTATACTGAATTTCTATATAAAGGATTTCATATGATTTCATATTTTTCTTGAAACTGTGGCTTTTAATTTCCGTCCTCTGGGGTATAACTGATTTTGTTCACATACATTTATGAACTGTGTGTTTTTTTCTTTATTTAAGCATTCATAAACTTTAGCAATATATCTAAATAAATATTGATGGATTTCTGATATGAAACGCCTGTCTTAGGTAGAATTTTAACTTTAACATATCAAAGCACTTAACTATATCAGATTTGATAACATTTAATAAAGGTAAGTAAACAGTTTATGTTTAAGTTAAGCAAAATCAAAATAGTAAATATAGAAAACTTCTTCAAAATAGTATATAAAATATATGGAGATAAAAATATGTGGCTTTGATAAATATAGTTCAAATGCTTTGCAAAACGTAGCTAAGAACTTTTCATATTTAATTTTATATGAGAAATAAACGGACGGAATGCAGCTACTAACAAGTAAAGTACTCCCTCCTAAGCACTCCGATGTCGATGAAATTAAGATATGTGACAGAGAAAAAGATCCAAAATCTTTCTGTCTCGGTTTATGGTACACCTCGGAATTTTGCCAATTTTGGATTCATCGGTATTTAAACCAAAGAAAACTTATGCACATCTCGAGAGCTTATATTCAATTCCTTCCAGTAAACAAAACACATTTTTTTGTATTTAAGGCAAAATATTGATTTATGTCTAAACTCTTAAATTATAAATCAATCAATCTTCAACCATATATACTAAGTATGACCCTAACTATGAAAATAATATAATACAAGGGCAAAAGTAACTATACACTCACAAGAACTTATCCATAAAAAATCAACATTTATTTAAAATTTTAATCGGTAAAGTTGTTTCAATGGAATATACAGTTAAATTAACGAAGAAATATATTTTTTAACGTTCTGTCTGTTATTCAACAAAAAAAATAAACAAAAAACGGACTTTCCGCAATAGTTAAAATATTCAGTTAAAATTTTCTATTCAAACAAAAAGTTGTTATATTATATTGAGTATTGAAATAAACGAAAACAATCTATTGTTTTTATGGATTTTGTCAATTAATATTCAACAGTTGAAAATAAACTAAAAAATACAATTGTTTTATACGAAAAGTAAGTAGTCCGGTTTTTAACTTATTTTCAGTTGATTTAATGTGTATATGCAGTAGTCTTTAAGGACAAAATATTGTGAGTGTAGGATTCGTTTTTTGAATAAACATAAAATGAAATAAATATAACAAACATTAAATTTTAAAAGAAAGTTTAGTTTATTCTATTTTTTTGCATTATGTATGAAAACCAATATCAGTGAAATGACAACCATTTTGTCGGTTGCAAAAAAACTTCTCTTTTGATGGCATTTACCATAGCTTTGTGGAGTGTTTATCCATTTATTTATGAATATTTTCCATTAGCTGCTGAAAATTTTGGAACTTATTAACATACACTTTTTCTTTGATATAGCCCCTCAGAAATAATTCTGATTGAATGTTATTTCTTTGAGTATTCGAAAAAAACAATCTATGGGACACACTAATAAACAAGCATTTAAATTATGAAAGCACTTTGATTAATATATCATTATTTCTTTGATAGATAACGAAAAAAATTAAATTTTTGACCTATATCTTGCGATTTTCTTTATATTAAATATATATGTTCCCTATGGAGCCTATAAAACATCACCATAGTTTTTTAATTTTTTTACGCTTTTAATTAAAAAAAAAAAATTGAAAAAATCCCAAAAGCATATAAATTTTAAGAACTGTATTCTCGAAAGTTGTTATCGTATTTGCTGATTCGAAAAGCATTCGATTTTTACGATTGTCCTCTTTTGCACTAATGAAATAAAAAAATGCATTAAAAAAAATGATTTATTATTTAATTTTGAAACGATATTTTACATATTCTTTAGTAATCACATTGGTATGTAAAAACCTTCAATCCCTTTTTTGATCCTATCTTCAGGACATTTAGAAATCCCTGTTACCATATGCTAACTATGGGCGGACCAGGGACTGATTTTTGTACATATATGAAATTGTTTTTTTTACAATTATCAATTTAATATTTATTTAAAAATGTTAAGTCTTCTTTAATCGCGCGAATCCTAATAGATGACCCGATTTCTAAGGTTGCGGACAAAGTGTCACCTGAGTGGATCTTTGATAGATATTTTGATGTGTTATTGTTTGACAGAGACATGTGGACCAATCAATCCTGGGAACCGGAAGATGGTTCTCAGGTGTGGTTCACTGATGGCTCTAAGCAGTCGAATGGGAACACGGGTGCGGGCGTCTTCGGACCAGGCTTCCAGCGTGCCTTACCTATGGGAAAATATCCGTCCATTTTTCAGGCGGAGATTTGGGCCATTTGTGTCTGTGCAGGGGAATGCCTGCGAAGGGGAACTCGCAGATCTCGCATCTACATTCTTTCTGACAGTCAGGCTGCACTGAGGGCCTTAATGGCCTATAAGTTTTCGTCCAGGTTGGTCATGGAATGCATTCAGACTCTCAATAGGCTCGGTAGAGGCAACTCTCTAACCTTGGGGTGGTTTCCTGGTCATGAGGGTCACGAGGGCAACGAGAGGGCAGATTGTCTTGCCAATCGCGGGGCCCGAAAGCCCTTTATTGGTCCTGAACCATTCTGTGGAATACCTGCGGGGTATGTTAGGGAAAGGCTCAGGGCATGGAGAGAGTCTGAATTCTCTGGTTACTGGGAAAACTCTCCTGGTCAGCGCCAGGCTAAAAGATTGATCTCTTTTTCCAGTAGGGGGTCGAGGCGACTCTTGTCGCTTGAAAGGGGGGGTTTGAGGACCCTGGCGTCGTACTTAACTGGACACTGTAATCTCAGATACCATCTGCACAAGAAGGGTCAATCGGACACGGATTTGTGTAGGTTTTGTGATAGGAGACTTAGGTTTCTAGGTGATCGCTTCATTTCGCCTTCCGACATCGCGAACATTTTGCCTAATAGGATAATTGGCTTTATAGGTAGATTGAATCTGTAGGTAACCTTAGGCAGCACAAAAGACATACATTGGTCGCGGTGCATAGTGCCTTCTGATCTAATCTAATCTAAGTCTTCTTTGATCTTCTTTTATTTAATTCGCCTTAGTTTAATCGAGGTTAAGATCATTTATTTATTAATTATTTATTTCCAATATTTCGTCTCCACATCAGGGAACAATTATTACAATTTGAAAAACTTGTTTTAATAAAAATTTCGCATTCTTTTGAAAATTCAAAAAATCTTACCCGCGTTATAATTATGACATGCCTAGAAAAAGGGCCTTCAGAAAATACTCGATATCGCTAACAATCATACACAATTGATTCAAACAAAATAAATATTTTAATACCGACATTCTGTCAATTCATGCCCACCTAAAAATACCAGGCAACTTGGTTAGTTTACATTTTATACAGTTGCAAAGTATAAGTGCATACATGGCTTATAAATATGAAACAGACCTAATAAAATTAAATTAAAATGTTAAAATGTTTCAATTCAAATGTTTCAATTAAAATGTTCCAATTTGTATGCGTATTGTAATGCTTCTTCAAGCAAGTGACTTATCTAAAGTTACTCTAACGTATGAGTAATATTTGTCTCAAATATAAATCATACGTAACATTGCTTATGAAATTCATATTTCGCATGGTATCTTTTCATATTTTTTAATAATTTAGCATTAATAAATTTTTGTTTTTATATCTGAACTACTCCACTGACATTTAACACTTAAAAACAAAGCGATGTTCTGTAATAAAAACAGTATTTTAACTTTTCTAAATAATATCGCCCATACGTTCGTTCGTTCATGTCTTGTTGTCTCTCAACTCACTACACTTTATAACCGTAGTGTCACAATAATAAAAATATGTCAACAACTAGAGTCAGTTGAACACAGATAGAAAAGTAAACAACAGCAGTAGAAAAAAAGTCATTGCAATCATATAGAAAAAAATATAATATTCACATGAAAGTGAGAAAAAAATTAAAAAAAAAAAAAATATAATATAAAGAAAATTTTTCACACAAATATAAAGACAGACATTAAAACAATAGTAAAGTGTAGAAAGCAATAAAAAATTTAGCTTATAGCTATATATTTTTAACGTTTCTAATTTTTTTTTTTTTTTTGCACATATATCACATATCAGAAAAATATGAAAGAAAAAATATTTCATTATATTTCAGATTTATTATACAGGGTGGCGCATATGAGCTGTACGGTTTGAATTTTTTATAACTGTTTTTATTATTATTGTTTCTTTGTTTTTTCAGCATTTTGTGGAGTGGACTTGGAGAATTTAATTATTATAAATAAATACACAATCGAACAGCGTACCAATTAAATTGAATTTTATATTCAAACCAACGATCAACTATGTTGACACAGCGTGCACATGCAATGAAGCCCATTTCCTATTAAATGGCTACGTAAACAAGTAAGACAGCCGAATTTGGGCTACGGAGAATCCAAAAGCAGTTCGTCAGCGACAATTACACGAATTGGCCCATATTTTTTTGAAAATGATTGGCCCATATTTTATTGAAAATGAAATTGGTGTTTTAATCTCTGTCAAAGGTAGTGCATATCGGACGATAGTGAACAATTTTGTAGGCCAGCTGTGGAAGGCCAGTAGTTGAAGGATGGTACTTGCCTTGTTAAAATACGCACCTTCTTTAGTTCTTTACCTCAATAACTTTGGTAAGGGGCATATTCGGCAAACTAAAGAACTAAAGAAGGCGCGTATTTTAACAAGACTAGAACCATCCTACAACTATAAAACAACATTCGTAATGAAATTATTTTCATTGCATCTCCACGTTTTGGGATATCAGAAAGAAAGTGAGTATTTTAACAAGCCAAGCACCATCCTATAATTATAAAACAACATTCGAAATGAAATAATGGTTAATGCACCTAAAATTTTGCGAAAATTTAAAAATGGCCACCACTTACAGGAAATAACCTTTCAAAGCTAATGAAAAAACATAAAATCACCAATAATATAGTGTCTTTAAAAAAAAAAAATGTGCCGATAGCCAATGTAGCTAGTGCTCTTATTCTAATATTAGGTTTATAATTCATTTTAAATTCTAATAAAGTATAATAATAAAAAAAAAAAATAATAATAATCGCATAACTAAAAAAAATAAAAACAATTTAAACCATATAGCTCATTCTGCGCCACCCTTTACATACATACTACACTATACATACAAATAAAAATATATTACTGGCATAGAGCATATCGAGGACTTATGTTCAATATCCTCTATTTTAAAAAACACAATTTTACAGGAGAGCGTAAAAACTGTTTATTTTGCTTATTAAAAGTGTTTTTAAAGTTTTACAATATTGAAAATGAAAATGAAAATTATTCAAGTTCGAGGCCATACTCTATATTTCTTCATTTGGATATTGTCCTAACAAATAATCTATAGAGTTTTTTGTTATCAAATTTATTATTTGAACCTTTCAGGAATGTGTTAATAGATCTATTTCCGGAATTTTCTAGGTTCCCATAATCAGAACACGTTTTGAAAGTGGTAACAATCCCATGCCAAACATCAAACATTCATATGAACTAGTTTACTCACTACATGAGAACTAATATACATATGAGTTTGAAGTTAAAGATTATAACCATTGATCAAAAAATAAATTGAAAACTTGTTTGATGTGCAATGTCCACCTCTGGTGGATATTCAATACACGTTTTTTTGTTTTTCTCTCCTTTTTATATTTTGTTTAATAATAATAAATTTGAAAACAAAAAACCCTATATATTATTTGTTAGGACAATATCCTAATGAAGAAATATAGAGTATGGCCTCGAACTTGAATACTTTTCATTTTCATTGCACAATTAAAGGTCGAAAAAAACATAATTTTTATTTTTAATAAAAATTATAACAAACCTGTTTTACAATATTTTTTTAAAGTTACTACTGAATCTCTCTTAAAAATTAATTTAATTCTTTTTATTTTCAACGAGCTTAATATACTTTGGTTATAAATTATAATTATTTATTTCTAATATTTCGTCTCCACATTGGGTGACTTCTTCAGGGAACAATTATTATAATTTTATTGAAAAATTATTTTTCAATCAATTTATAATAATTGTTTCCTGAAGAAGTCACCAATGTGGAAACGAAATATTGGAAATAAATAATTATAATTTATAAATAAAGTATCTTCAGCTTGTTCAAAATAAGAATAATTAAATAAAAGAAGATCAAAGAAAACTTAACATTTTTAAAAATTAATTTTTCAAATTTTGCATTATTGGCAATTTTGTGCAATATAGAGGATTTTGCCTTTGAAAAAAAATCAATGTAAATGATTTTTTATTATAAAGATTTTTGTAGTTTTGTAAAGTAGTAAAGAAAAACAGTATAATGAATTAATTTATGACTTCCGACAATTTTGTTAATTTCGTATTGAAGTTACATAACATAAGGTGTAAAAATAATAATAAATAGTATTTAAAAACAAATTAATTTAAAAATTATAAAATTTAACATTGTGCTTAAACTTTTTTTACGACTTTTTGGAGCTAGACTTTTATATATTATCGTAGAAAAAATGGTATTCAGGTAGAATTACACCCTGCAAATGTTGTAAATACTTCCAATTATTTAATTGTATTGGAAGTGGACCAGAATATAAGGCCTTGGGTTCATTGCCATGTTTATGTTTAATACGAAGAAGTAGATCAATATCTTCAGCATGTTCAATATCAAAATTTACTTTATATTTGACGCTGCCATCTGGACGATATAATAGTGATCTTAAACGATATACCATACACTGAGAGAACTATCCTCACTTTAGTAATGCATTTCTTTGCAGCTGGAACTCTTCCAATGAAACTTTTCATAGAATCTATGAAACAGGATTCAGTAAAGTCAATGTTTATGATATGTTTGTAAAATTAACGAAATTCTTCATAAAACTAATGAATCATTAATTCAATATAGAATATATGGTATATATATGGAACATATTAATCAAGAATTAATAATTTAATAAAACTTTTCATGAATGTCTTGAAAAATGCATTAGAACTAAGACAATGAATAGATTCATATGATTTTGAAACAATTTCATTGAAGTCCAAAATAATTTAAAGTCTACCATAAAATAATAAAGCACTTTGTACAATATGTAAAAAATTGAGAATTAAATCTTAAAACCAAAAATTTAAATGTATGAAAATTAATGAAATTATGAAATTTTATGAAAAAATAAAAAATTTAGCATTTGAAAGATTTTCATAGCTCTTAAGAAAATTTGCATCAAATTTATGAAGAAATAATTTATAAAATCGAATAATTTTTTTTTTGTTTTATTGAACTGTGAAATTTTAAAAAAAATGTTTATGAACAATTTTTTAATATTAATTCAATTTCGAAAATTTTTTATGAAATTGTTTCATTAATATCATGAAGGATAATTCTTTCAGTATACGATCAATCTCTACACGAGTTGGTCTAATGGATAAGAAACGTATAAGTTTGATGATTAATTATGAAAAAATCGTGATTTATATATATTGTATCGAATAGTTTTTTTAGGACTTGTTATTAATTTTAACAGTTTGTCTGGCTTCTTCAGTAACTCTAGCAAAATATTTTTTTAAGTATGTACCAAAACAATTAAAAACTTCGTTTCTCGTAAAAATTTTAAGAAAGTACCTAATGTAATTACGAATTAGTTATTGTTGACCAAAGACTTATCAATACATTTGAATAACAACTGTGGAAATACATATAAAAAATTTTACATTTTTAAAACCAACACTAAAATGGGAGAATTTCTGATTTTTAAGGAATGTCCTTAAATTTTCCTTGAAGATACTATACTATACTCAAATCAAAGCTAATCTTATGTTCTTTTTATATTTATAAATACAGTAAAACATTTTCAAAAAACAAAAAAAAATATCTTCATTAAAAACTATAATTTACGACCTAAACAATTTAAGAAATTTGGCCAGATTTGTGATCTGCATGCGTTATTTATTAAGTAACATATATTGCAATATGAGTTTATTCCAAAAAAAATTGTTGCATTATTATATGAAGAGATAGCTGATTTTCATTCACAAAAATTAATTGTTTGAGATAGAGGAAAACAAAATGAAAATAAAGTTGAAAAAAAATATGCTTCCACTTTGAAATTTATACCATAGATGAGAAATATTTTAATGAATATATTGTCACCAAAAATGCATTTCGCGAGAATTTAAGATAGAGGATATTGAATATATTCCCTCGATATACTATTGTAAAAATACTTATATGAAATGTTTATAAGCGTATTTTTGTATGGATTATTATGCCTGTAGATAAAACAAAAGATACCGTTGGCATTCATATGTTCATACTTAAGGTTTATTAACGAGGGTCGTTTAATCTAATTCTAATAGAGCATGAATGAAAATACATGTATGAAGGAACTGAGTACTTTGGAGCTAAGAACTGACAAAGGAGGTATCCCGTGCCGAACTCGCGGATTTTAATAAAGATACACTTACACTGAGAGAACTATCTGCATGATATCAATGAATTTTTGCATTAGATCTATGAAGTGTTTCGTTTATTGAAACTATCATTAAATTAAAGCAGTTTTTCATAAAATTTAATGAAAAATTTTAGTTTACTTACTAAAAATTTTATAGAACTAATAAAAAAGATTCATTAAAAATAGTTTTGTCAAAACTATGCAGCTTTTTCATATCGTTTAAGAAATGTTTTATTCATATTATGTAGAAAACTTTATTAGTTTAGTGAACCAAATTTCATTAAAACTTGTCCATGAAATTCTCTCTCTAAATGTTTTTTATTAGCTGCCCTGTCTCATGTTTAAGGGTTAAAAAGTATTCTGAAAATTTATTTGTTTTTTGTGTGTGAAACATGTCGGCAATTAATGAAAATTCTATTTATTTCAACACAGATTAAAGTCACTAAAGCAAGAAGTTTGTTACCGTTATTGCCTATATAGTAGACCCAAAATGTTTTTGGGGAAAAGGCGAATGAAAAACCGAACGATTACGAATACACCTATCCCTCGATTTACACGATACTTTTTTTTACACGATTTTTTATTTCTCGTGTTAAATCGATTAATATGGAAATTACCTCGAATTACACGATTTTTTTTTTTTTTTGATTATTTATTTAAAAAACTTTTGTATACATATTCCGTTAATAAAAAATCAATATACAAGTTAACACCTTTTTTTTACTTCTTTAATTGCTTTTTTAAAATATCGGAATAAAACACACAAGTTCATTGACAATAACATTAAAAACCAAAATCTATTTATGTACGTACATACAAAATATATCAAATCAAAATCAAAATATCAAAAATATACAAATATATAAATCAGTCAGTGTTTACCACACAAGTCCGCTAGTTGTAGTATTTTGTGAAAAAAAAAAATATTATAAAATTTATATAAATAAATCGGATTATATATATGTATATAACTTTTATAACTTAATCGATATTTTAGAAAAATAAATATGCCGAAAAAAATTGTTAAGAAGCAGATAAAAAGAAAATTATATATTTAGAAACCAAAATTAAAATTTTGGATTGTCTCCGCAAAGGAGAAAAATTATCAAGAGTTTCTAAAAATATACCATTCATGAAGCCACAATTAGATCTATAAAAAAGAATGAAAACGCTATCAGGAAAAGTTTAGCAGCTGGGTATGATGTATCTAAGCGTACAACTTCGTACGTTCGCGACACTATAATTTAAGAAATAGAGAAGGAATTAATGATTTGGATTGAAGACCTAAACCAAAAGCGAATTCCAATTGGCACTTATATAATTAAAAATTAATAAATAATAATAATGACTCTGGTGAAGACGAGTAAGAAATGGTTGCACTGATAACTAAAATTATTTGTGAAGGTCTTGAATTAGGACGAAAATTAGGAAATCACTTTGTCCAACATGACCAAAATGTTGAAAGAGCTCTAAAGTTCCAGAGATATATTTCTCATAGCCTGGAACAATATCGGGAGGTAAATAAAGTATTGAGCAATAATACGTCACAAGTTCTTATAACAAAATATATTTCCAAATCTCGTCGGCTGAAGTTATCTCAAATATCGAAACAGAAACTTTTGAAATGCTATCGAGTGATGAAAGTGATTCGTCACCAACCAGAAAGATAAGATTAGCTGGCACTATTAGTTTGAAATGAACTGATCTATTTTAATGAACTGATCTATTTTAATGAACTGAATTATTATTTTTATTAATATATAGTAGACTGATTTTATTGATTTTTTTGCTTAATTTATATTACCTGGTTTTATGGATTTTTGATGTTATTCCAGGCTTCATAATTTATTTTTTGGTTTTATGAATATTATAACTAAATTTTGTTTATAAATTAACTCATATTGTTAGCTTTTCTTTCTATTTACGTTTTTTGCATTAAAACAAATAAATATATATATTAAAAAATTATTTTATATACAGCATTTGCCTTTTTTTCGATTTACAAGATTTTCCATACAAACTTTTTAGAATTCGATTTTTTCTGGAGCGTATCTATCGTGCACATCGAGGGACAGGTGTATAGAAAAAAAAGTCAGGCATCCCCCGATTAAATTAAATAGGCATGTTGTGCATCATTTCAAGCTTAATCCTAATACAATTTTTTAATACATCACCAGATTTAATGTTTGTTAAAACACATTTTTTTCAATAACAAATATATTTTAGATTCCGGTAAATGTGTCTTCAAAAAATATTTTATTTGATACCAAATTTGTTTGTATTTAGTTCAACTAGAACAAAATAACAAGAAAAATTAAAGTGACATGATTTTCGATCTCATATAGTAACCCATAAACAAGAGATTGGGCAACTGAAAAATACATGTCCTTAAATTTGTATTCTCTGTAATATATATATATATATATATATATATATATATATATATATATATATATATATATATATATATATATATATATATATATATATATATATAAAGTTCATTAAGATCTGTGGGTCCGGGCACAGTGGGGGAATTAGACTTTTTGCCTACAACCCACAGTTTAAAACGAATTTGAAAAAAAAAAAATACTAACTAAATTCCAGATAGATTCCGCATGGTCGATTCTTAAAAGTCAAATATTGTTATTTTCTTAATAAATTTTCAAAATTAGAAAAATTTAAATTTTTTGATATTTTACCATAAAAAAATTAACTATTGTGGGATATAAATGATAATCTTTATCAATATTTTATGTTTTGATTTTTATTATTTACAAATTTAGTTAGAACTATACCCTTTATAATTTCATACACCATCTTCAATAATTTACTAATCGTGTTGGTATTTTGTTGAGATGAGTATGAATAATCTGCTTTTTTGACACGTATCTTCATAATTTTAAAGAAATACAACTTACTTGCTGTTCAAGAGCAAAGTTAAATACTTTTATTCAAAAGTTTTTCAACATTTTCCACTCGAAAACATGAATGAAATAGTATCAAAGTTATATGTATTTAAAAAAAATTTGTATGTCATTTTCTTATTAAAAACACAAGACTTTAGAATTTCCTAAATTTTGTTTAGTGTTGGGCGTTTATAGAGTAGAATATTGGTTTTAAACTGAAGAGAAAGCTCACCGATTTTGGTAAGATAGTGTAGATGTTGTAAGGAAAGCAAACAGTAAATATAAGAAATTTTATTTAATTATTATCAAGAAACAAAAATTGTGACCTCGAATATAAAAAAAAATGTTCAAAAGAGAAAACAATATCTTTAATTTAAGATACATTTCCACAACTTTTAAACTTTTTATAACAAAAATATAAATTTTTTTTTGTGATTTTAAAGTTTTATTTCTGTTAATAAAACAACCCAGCAAAACCATTTATTACCAAATCATGGGTAAAGTAATGTATCGCCATAGGGCTTCATGCATTACTTCACACGTTACTTCACTGATTAATTTTACAGGCGATGAGCCTCAAAGTAACTCATTACCTTGTAGTGGGTAAAGTAACTGGTTACTTAAATGGTTACATGGTGGGAAAAAGTAATGTGTATATAAATAGATTTTCATAAAAAATGCATAACAATTTTTTTTACAGATATTTTTTTTAATTAAATAAATAACAGTGAATTTAAATAAATAACTTTTTTTATTAAATAAATAACTTGGTCATGCTGGGATTCGAACCTGGGGTCTCTGGTATTTAACAATTAGTTAGGCGAGAACTCTACCAACTGAGCTATCTATACATACAATATTTTATTGCTTAACATGTAGATGAGTTGGTGTGCCTCGTGTTTTCGTTCGTGATATCAAAAATATACACCTTACCATTATGCTTACAAAAAATCACAAAGTAATGTGTCTATAAATTGTTTTTCAAAAATATATATTAATAATTACTTTACGTTTATAATTCATGCATTATGTTATTGATGATCGGTAAGTCATTATTTTATGTTTTGAAGTAATGTAAAATGTAATGAGGTCACATTACAAGGTAATCCATGAGTGTTCAATTATGGGTAACTCATTACTTCTTGTTGGAAAATAATGATACAGGTAAGGAGTACACATTACAATGTAATGCATTACTTTTTCGCACCCATTACCAAAGTTTTGCTGTGAAGTTAAAATATTCATAGAATCAATGATATCGCAATACAACTTAATATATGCTGTAATAACTGAATAGTTGGGTAAACCAACAAATGCTGAATTAAAAAAATTGCTTGTGGTAATGACGTAACAAAATATTAAAATTAGTACTTAAAACTACCAAAAGATTATCAATAATCACTGCTTCTTAAAATGTTAATAATAGGTATTGAAATTTGAGGTAAGTATGATTATTGAGGTAGGGCCAAATAAGACCTACCAATGTTAAACCCGAATAACTTTTTTGTTTCCTAACATAACTGTGCAGGTTATAATTTAGTTCTTGGAAATTTATAATGGATAGATACAGTACGCAGCAACGTGTTAAAATTATCGATTTTTTTATTCTTGTCAAATATCAATAGTTAGGACGAAGCGAAAGTATTGTCAACATTTTAAATAATCTTTTGATGTCGGATGAAGCGCATTTTCATTTAAGCGGTTATGTCAATAAGCAAAACTGCAGATTGTGGGACTGTAAAAATTCAAGGGCAACACACTAGCACCCGATACTACCGTTTGGTGTGGTATTATGGTCGATAAAGTTATCGGTCCATATTTTTTCAAGAATGAGGATGAAACGCCAAAAACGATTTCCGGGGCTTCTTACAGAACAATGATTGAACACTTTTTGCGGCCAATGGTGGAGCAGCCTACTTATTTGTGGTTCCAACAAGATGGAACGACTGCGCACACTGCAAGTCCAACTATGGATTTGCTGATAGAAATGTTTGGCTAACGTTTTATTTTAAAAAAATTCAGATTCCTTTGGCCACCTCGTTCGGCAGATTTAACTGCTTCGACTTTTTTTATGGGAATATTTAAAAGACAAAGTGTATGCCAATAAGCCAGAGACAATTAGACAGCTAAAGCTGAATATTTGAGACGAAATACTGAGCCTGCAACCAGAAACATTAGGTGGTGTTATGGAAAACGCGCTTAAAAGAGCCAATGTTTGTATCAAGCAAAATTGTGGATATTTGTCTGATGTCATATTTCATACATAGTCCCCCTAAATTTCCATGAAATGTATTAATATATAAAATAAAATAATGAAAAAGCTATTATTACAAAAGTTATACGTATTTTACATTGGTAGGTCTTATTTGCCCACCCTGTACAATTATAAACTTAGTTAAAAGTTCAATTTCCTAACACAAGTGATTTGACTTATTTCTTTAGTTTAAATAATATGGAGTGGATAGGGATATAAATATCCCTACCATAAGGAATTTGAAGAAATTCATGAAAATTTGTATTTCACTCCTCAGTAGGAAGACTATATATGAAAATATAGAATTTGTTCCATCAAAAGTCGGATGTTTTCATTAAAATTTGTAATTTATGTTTTTGAAATCTTATTTCGTAATTTCTAACATTATATATATATTTTTTTTTTGTTTGATTATTGTATCACGCATTAAATAATTTTTATTATATAAAAATATAAAAAAAAAAGAAAAAAATTGGAAACAGTGTTTTATTTAAAACGGAAGTTATTATGCAAACCATTCTGGCAAGTGTACTGAGGTTTACGATGACCCTATTGGTACAAGCTGTTCGGTATGATCTAAAAGCTACATCTGTCATTTGTCGATATATATCGCATTCGGAAAAAATCGGTTAAAAAGTGTAGCTAATACACCTAAAACTAAAAATGGGGCATGTATTAACCATTGGTCGTCACTGAGTGCATTTTTTTCTAGTTTTTTTTAATTAAACTCTTTTTATGTCGTTTTTGAAAATCCAAAATTTTTAAAAAATTAGAGTTTTTTTTATTTTAATCTAGCCTACACACATTTAACTTCTGCTGTAAATATTTGTAGTTGTTTGAGTTGTAATACAGTAATCTTTGTTTTTAGGTGAAAAAGCGGTGATTTGTAGAATAAATTTAATTTTTGACTACATATGTAGCTCATTTAACAAAACAGACCACATAAAATTACTGTATTATGATTTTACATTCCTTTTATACAGTAGTTTTTTTTATTTAAAAAATAAAACAAACAAAAGTTTGTTTATCTTTTACTGCATATGTAGTTAATTTTTACTACAATTGTAGTTCATTTTTTGAACATTAAAAAACAAATGACAATGTTATTTGAATTTACTGAAATATAATATATGTTACGTACTTAGTAGTGAATTATTGCCCACCCATGCGCATTTTCCGAGCTATTGGGTTTAGTAAAATAAGATGTGCAATAACAATCGTATTGGTATCGCTTTAACCGGTTAATCCGTTTTAAAATTAGACCAAGTGGTTCATATCGTCAACAACTCTTTAAATAAGTGATTTGGGTGCAAAAGCCTACTAAGCTTTATTGTTAAAATATAAGGACTAACTAACATGTGAAATATCGTGTTGTTTTTGACTAAATTTGACTTAAAATTGTAAAAATCATTTTTGAACGCATTTATTTAATATTATGAGAGCGATAAATTTGTTTGCCATACATTATAGAATCGCGTATTAAGTGTACTTTTAGTAAAGGTTTTTTTTTTAGAATATATCGTTCATTCCATGAAAAGCTTTCATAAATTTTCTAGTGCACATCGATTTACTTTTTATAGCTCTGTGGTACACTTTTGATGCTGTATATGATATTATATTTTCACCTCCCGAAAACTCTGAAAGTAAGCGATTATATTTCTGTATTTATAAAAAATTAGGTATCATGATTTGATACCTTCATATATTTTTATAATTTTTTACAGATTAAATAAGGATCCTAAGTGGCTTTTAACTAGTTTTAACTGAAAGTTTGTCAAACAACATTATTCGGCAAACAAAAGTATGGTCACCTTATCTGTAGTTGAAACAAATTACGTTTGTAGGTATCAGCTTATGTCCATTGATATTATCCTTTTTTAAACATCATTTGTACGTATTACGTATGTTAATTTATTTTTGTATCTACGATGAATATTACGTGAGATAAAGCAGTTTAATGTTCAATTACTATTTAAAAAAAAAAAGGCTCCGCCATCTAACGTTTTTTTTTCAACTACATGCTTATTTCGTGAATGGTAACACTTAGCTCAAGTCTGATTTGACAGATAATTAGTTTTATCCTTCCGCTGAACGACTATGGTCCGTATGTTCGTTATCTTGTGAAAAAAGTGAAAGAAACTGGCATCCTCATCGATAAACCAAAGCGTGAAAAGCCAAAAACAGTGCGTACACCAGAGAATACTGCTGCTGTGGCAGAAAGTGTGCGTGAAGCGCCATCAACATCAATTCACCGTCGTTCTCAACAATTGAATATTCGGAGACATCATTGAGACGAATTTTGCATAAAGACCTTGGTATGACGCCATACAAAGTCCAATTGGTTCAGGAGTTTCAAAAAAAAAGTTATTTGGCGGACCCAATAAAACGGGAATAAAGCAGCGACTTTTAAGAACTGAATAAATAAATGTCTAGAGTTTAGGCAGGAAAACATCAATGCAATCGATATTTCATAGTATTGCTTTCGTCATTTAATCATGCTATTGGCAATATATTTCTACAAAATAAACTTTGCTTAAAATTAACATGTATTGCTCTCCAAAAATCAAAAATATGGTATGAGAAAAATATTTGTTGTATTATTTTGCGTACTAAAGCCAATTATGTAATTTGACGAAAACCCACTATTTAAAGAGTTCTATACCACAAATCTAATAACCATTTGTAGTCCGTTTGCTTAAACTAAAATAGTTGGTCATGGTGAAATGTTCATCCTGAATGGGCTTTAATTTAGAAATAAAAAAGTCTTATTTTGAAAACAGATTATTTTGAAAATAGTCAAAATTAGGAATAAAATCTGCAAATCAGCTTTAAATGTTCGACACAAAGCCTTCTTATTTTTTACAGAAAAAATTTAAAACTTTATCACGAAAAGGACAAATATAAATTTTTAAATCTATCCTCGTAAATATAATACTCATACATTTCACAGCTTAGGCAAGACATGTTTGCAATAATGCATAACAATATGAATATGTGTGGGTGGTTCGATGGTTGTAGGTTGGTACAAGTGCTTGCCATTTGTATTAGTATGAGTAGTAGTGTAAAGTAAATATGAATAACAATAAGCATCAACTTTGTGACTGTTGGGTATTTGCATTAATATTTGAATATGTATGAAAGCAGTTTATACATTTTATTAAATCTGAAAATTCATTACATTACTATGTAAAAATTTAACAGATTTTGGTTGATAAAGATAGTTTACATCATAAGTTATACAATTGTAAATTCAACATTTAATTTTAATCAGTTTTATATATTGCGGATAAGGAATTCACATACAAAATGATTCCATTAAATCCAAATATAAAAATATTTATTACACTAAGGAAAATTATTTTCCTATGAAACGTACAGTATAAATGTAATTAAGTGGCAGTAATTTTTCTATATACAAATTATAAATAATTATACAAATGTATAAATAAATAACTTTTTAAGAGTGCAGTGTCGTCTCGAATTAATTTTTGGGCATATAATTCGGAAAGTAAAGTTTGAACTTTGTTTTTCAATATAAGGCAAAGAAACTATCGAAATATAGCCAAAAACCCACTCATGTTAAACATTTTCTATTAACTCTTATCGTCCCATTTATATTTTGTGCTTTATTTGGTTTATATTGCTGATAATTAGATTTATATTGATTTGTTTAAAAGTACCCAGTATTTTTTCGCATCATGTTTGAAGGAAAAAGAGAAATTATTTCGTCAACGATATTCGAAAATAAGTCTAAACTCAAATCACAATTGCGGAAGTTTACGGCAAAATGCTAGAGAGTTTTAAGTTGGCACTTATAAAACACACTTTAAATAACACTCGTGCGCCCCGGTAGGCTAGTTGGTAGCGTGCTGGCTTATCAGTGAGAGAGTCGTGGGTTCGGTTCCCACCAGAGGCACTGGTCTGTTTTCGCTACAACGCGCCGAAGGCCATAATAGCTAGTGCTCGGTTAGGGTAATAGTATATAATTTGTGATTATATGATTATAATCATAATAATTATTAATAACACTGTGCTCGAATCGGACACTTTTTTTTTGTAACAAACGGGGCACCCGGTGGGTAAACCTAATTCGAGTACGCTGAATCCTGTGGTGCTAACCGTTTTTTTAGGTTAGCTCTTGTTTAAAAGATAATTAAGATTGAAAATTATGGTTCCCCTCCCATACAAAGTAAATATTTAATATCATATATCTACACTACTATAATAGTCTTAGTCTTACAAATTTGTGCACGTTGATTATTTGATAGTGTTAATAGTCATGGGAAAAATTGGCGTGATCGGACCAGTGGGCGTGTCAGCTCCCATACAAAGTAAATATTTAATATCATATATCTACAGTTCTATAATAGCCAGAGTCTTAGAAATTTGTGCACGTTGATTATATTATGAATAGTCATGGGAAAATTGGGCGGTATCATACCAGTGGGCGTGGCAGCTCCCATACAAAGTGAATATTAAGCTCATATACAAAATTAATATTAATATTAATATTAAATTAAATATCTAGGGTTCTATATTAGCTATATAGCCTTAAAATTTTGTAAGAGTCCATCAATTACAAATATTGGTAGATCGGAGAATTGGCGTATACTAATTGAAGATATGCTGAATGCATTTCACCGATTAAACGTTCGAATGACATTAAAATTCATTTTTTGCATCACAATATAGAAAATTCGCCGAACAATCACCAGCTGAATCCGATGAACATGGCGAACGTTTCTTCATCAAGTGACTGCAAGGCTCGAACATTGTATAGTGGCAAAAAGCTACATTCACTTTTAGGTGACATTTGTTGGAATTTGCAAGAGGAAGATAATGATATAGAAGAATGAGGAAATAAAAATTGAAAAAATCATGAAAAATTTATTTATTAAAAAAAAAAAAATTATAAATCACTTTAAAATTGTTGTAGTCAATTAAATTTTGTTGCAAATAGTTTATTGTTGATGTTGTTTCATAAAATGTTCTCAATTTCATACATTTAAAATCAATAAATGGTAAAAAAAAAACTTAAAAAAATTGTTTTTTTTAGGTACTTGGAACCATAATTTTCAATCTTAATTATTTTTTAAACGAGAGCTAATCTAAAAAAACGGTTAGCACCACTGGATTCAGCGTACTCTAATTAGCTTTACCGCCCGGGTGCCCCGCTTGTTACGTTTTTTGAACTAGCACAGTGTAATTATTAATTAATAAAACAAAAAAAAAAATAAAAAATAACACTATCACGTTTGATACTTCTTGCAAGTTCAAATTTGTCTCACATCAAAAGTATCGATGTGAGACATCAAAAGTATCGACAAATACACAATACATTTGAAATTCTAAATAATAATTTTAAGCTACACTGTGGTGCAAAATTATAGCCGCATGCACTTTTCAGCAGTTTTGTACATTTACATATAAAATTCAAGAAATCTGTGATTACCATCTGAAAGACCTCTACAAATAATTAGAAAAACAGAAAAAAAAGATTTGTTTTTATGCCTTAAAAAACCGTTATAAACAAATTCCTTGTTTTTGGTGGTGCAAAATTATAGCCGCTGATAAGAAAAAAATATTTTTTCAGCTAACGGTGGAGCCAGTCTAATTTTTTTTCTTTTATTCTTATTTTATTTGAATAATTACTATTTTCTAATTACATATCAGAATTATTTTCGAAATTCCGCGGGGATATTACGTGTTCGACATTGAAAAAGGCAAAATTAGAGCTTTTTTGGAAGAAGATGTAGTTTTCGAGGAATTTCTCGGAAAATAAACCTATTTCCAAAATGTGGTACTCAATTTTTGAAATAGTCCTTCTAATTACGGTCAAAATAAAAAAAATTTTGAAGATAACTTAAAATTTCAGTTCGTAATATCGTAATATCAGAACGCTAGCAAATCAACTAAAACTGTCAAACAAATAGCCCACAAATTTGACTTTAATGTGTTCCCCTCGACTGAAAATCGGTTGTTACAGCAGTCTTAAGTTATCTGCCGCCAAAAAAATAAAAAATGCACCACGATTACTACCACGGCGCAAAAGTGCAAGATTGAATTTGTCCAAAACTAGCATGAGTACTGGCTGGTATAAGGTAAGTCACATTTAGAGTCTTTTCACTGGAATCTCCGGGACGGGATTTCTCGGGAATTCAAGACAATTTTCAATTCTGAAATTCCGAGAAATCTTGTCCCGGAGATTCCCGTGAAAAGACTCTAAATGTGACTCACCTTATACCAGTACTCATGCTAATTTTGGCCAAATTCAAGCTTGCACTTTTGTGCCATGGTAGTAATCGTGGTCCATTCTTTATTTTTTGGCGGCAGATAACTTAAGACTGCTGCAACAACCGATTTTCAGTCCAGGGGAACACATTAAAGACAAATTTGTGGGCTCTTTGTTTGAAAGTTTTAGTTGATTTGCTAGGCGTTCTGATACGCTGGCGTTTATTACGAACTGAAATTTTGAGTTTTTCTTCAATTTTTTTTTTTATTTTGACCGTAATTAGAAGGACCTTTTCAAAAATTGAGTACCACATTTTGGAAATAGGTTTATTTTCCGAGAAATTCCTCGAAAACTAACATCTTCTTCCAAAAAGTTCTAATTTTGAATTTTTCAATATCGAAGGCTAATATGTAACTAGAAAATAGTAATTATTCAAATCAAATAAGAATAAAAGAAAAAAAATTAAGACTGGCTCCACCGTTAGCTGAAAAAATATTTTTTTCTTATCTGCGGCTATAATTTTGCACCACCAAAAAAACAAGGAATTTGTTATAACGGTTTTTTAAGGCATAAAAACAAATTTTTTTTTTCTGTTTTTCTAATTATTTTTAGAGTTCTTTCAGATGGCATTCACAGATTTCTTGAATTTTTTATGTAAATGTACAAAACTGCTGAAAAGTTGCATGCGGCTATAATTTTGCACCACGTGTATGTAAGCGTCATTTAATTTTAATTAATATCCCCCCTTTATTGTTTTCTAATAAACACATAAAACAGGCTCAGTCGTATATACCGTATTTGTAGCCAATCGAATGGTTCGGTTGTCATCTACCAAATATTCAGTAGTTATCAACCGAATTAATGTTGAGGCAATCAAAATTCTATTCTTGTTTAAAAGTTTCTGGTGTTATCAAAACTGAACAATTCTGTTTGCTGCAACCGAAACATTCGATTGGCCACGGCCAAGTCTGTTTTCTAAGGCACTTTTATGTTGATATAAATGTAACAATGTTTTTTGGCCGATTTAATACACCTGCTTAAACTGCCAAACTTGAAAGCTTGACACACTAACAGTGATGCCATCTAGTTTTTTTTATAGTATTACCTTAACAAATGTGAGTGTTGCATTCTACAAAAATATATTAGCTTTAAACAATTAAATTTGTATTTTTATTCTATAAAAATAAAAGTAATCCTGTACAACAAATTTGAGTTTACCGATTGTAAACAACAATAAATGCAAATATACTACCAGTACATCAATAACCACACTCACAAATATGTTGTCGTTAAAAGCAAAACTACTTTAAAACTACTAATATTTTCTTTTAAATTAAATGTATTGTTCCTATAATTTTAACTATTACAAAAGTAACTCAAAATGCGTGAAAACAAACCATTTCTTTAGTTTTTATTATTGAAAATAAAATAAAATAATTTAAAAAACTCGAAAATCCGTAACCATGAAAAATTTTATTTTATCAAAAATGAAGACCCAAGTTTTTAAAAAACAAAGTTTTACTATCGTTTTTATTATAATTACTTTTTGTTTCATATATAGATTTTTTACAAAGAAAATTTTGAATGAAAATAATGACAGCTTCAGATAAACAGTACTTACGTGAAGTTTTTTTTTTTGTGTTTTTAATAAATGGTGAAATAATTTAAAATAATATTTCTTTGTAGTTTAAATGCATATTCCCTAAAAGAATATATTTTTTAACGTTCTATCAGTTATTCCAAACAAAAAAAAAAAAAAACAAAAAACGGACTTTCCGTAATAGTTAAAATATTCAGTTAAAATTTTCTATTCAAAACATAAACCTATTGTTTTTATCGATTTTGTCAATACAGCAGTTGAAAATAAACTTCAAATACAATTGATGTAAACGAAAATAAGTAGTCCTGTTTTTAACTTATTTTCAGTTAATTTAATGTATATATTCAGTAGTATTTACGGAAAAACTATTGTGAGTGTAGATAACGAAAGTCATTTAAAAGGGTTTTGAATAGATAACGTTATTTTAGCGGTATTGCCTGCCATCCTGGTTAATAATAAATTTTTCTCAAGGCATATAAAATTTAACGTCTCTTTATTCCAAAGATCTTTGTGTGTGTAACGGATTTTGCTCTATAACTTTTGAGCCTTCAGCAATTTTTAAATTATTAATCATTTCTTGACCCAAATATTGAACCCATGAATCGATTTTGCTAAAATGTCATTCTGCGATTCAAAATTAAAGGCTGATATTGCCCACTGACGTGCAATAGTTGATGAAGATTATAGGAAATTTTACGTTCTTAATTGTTTTACAAATTTTGTAGGAAGTGATTCAATTGGTTGAAATCTTCACGTGTAATTTGATGGTAAGGCAAGCTAAAAATTGATATTACCAAAAGTGTCCAGTGCTGAAAATAGATTTCAGGAAAAATACTTGAAGTATTGGTAGGGAATAAAATATGAACATTGAAATTTCTGATGGCTTGTATTAGTTTTCGTATTTAATGAAATGTTTAGTGTTTAAAACAACATTTGTATAGCGCGATTGAAAATTATATTATATAATCTTGTATAATGTGATCTAGTTCTGCACAATTTAATATAGTTAAGTATGACATCAT
>CM037854.1:93992274-94047166 GCA_021234595.1 Delia radicum | reverse complement strand
CCACCTCGTTCGGCAGATTTAACTGCTTCGATTTTTTATGGGAATATTTAAAAGACAAAGTGTATGCCAATAAGCCAGAGACAATTAGACAGCTAAAGCTGAATATTTGAGACGAAATACTGAGCCTGCAACCAGAAACATTAGGTGGTGTTATGGAAAACGCGCTTAAAAGAGCCAATGTTTGTATCAGGCAAAATTGTGGATATTTGTCTGATGTCATATTTCATACATACTCCCCCTAAATTTCCATGAAATGTATTAATATATAAAATAAAATAATGAAAAAGCTATTATTACAAAAGTTATACGTATTTTACATTGGTAGGTCTTATTTGCCCACCCTGTACAATTATAAACTTAGTTAAAAGTTCAATTCCTAACACAAGTGATTTGACTTATTTCTTTAGTTTAAATAATATGGAGTGGATAGGGATATAAATATCCCTACCATAAGGCAATTTGAAGAAATTCATGAAAATTTGTATTTCACTCCTCAGTAGGAAGACTATATATGAAAATATAGAATTTGTTCCATCAAAAGTCGGATGTTTTCATTAAAATTGTAATTTATGTTTTTGAAATCTTATTTCGTAATTTCTAACATTATATATATATTTTTTTTTTGTTTGATTACTGTATCACGCATTAAATAATTTTTATTATATAAAAATATAAAAAAAAAGAAAAAAATTGGAAACAGTGTTTTATTTAAACGGAAGTTATTATGCAAACCATTCTGGCAAGTGTACTGAGGTTTACGATGACCCTATTGGTACAACTGTTCGGTATGATCTAAAAGCTACATCTGTCATTTGTCGATATATATCGCATTCGGAAAATCGGTTAAAAAGTGTAGCTAATACACCTAAAACTAAAAATGGGGCATGTATTAACCATTGGTCGTCACTGAGTGCATTTTTTTTTCTAGTTTTTTTAATTAAACTCTTTTTATGTCGTTTTTGAAAATCCAAATTTTTAAAAAATTAGAGTTTTTTTTATTTTAATCTAGCCTACACACATTTAACTTCTGCTGTAAATATTTGTAGTTGTTTGAGTTGTAATACAGTATCTTTGTTTTTAGGTGAAAAAGCGGTGATTTGTAGAATAAATTTAATTTTGACTACATATGTAGCTCATTTAACAAAACAGACCACATAAAATTACTGTATTATGATTTTACATTCCTTTTATACAGTAGTTTTTTTTATTTAAAAATAAAACAAACAAAAGTTTGTTTATCTTTTACTGCATATGTAGTTAATTTTTACTACAATTGTAGTTCATTTTTTGAACATTAAAAACAAATGACAATGTTATTTGAATTTACTGAAATATAATATATGTTACGTACTTAGTAGTGAATTATTGCCCACCCATGCGCATTTTCCGAGCTATTGGGTTTAGTAAAATAAGATGTGCAATAACAATCGTATTGGTATCGCTTAAACCGGTTAATCCGTTTTAAAATTAGACCAAGTGGTTCATATCGTCAACAACTCTTTAAATAAGTGATTTGGGTGCAAAAGCCTACTAAGCTTTATTGTTATAAATATAAGGACTAACTAACATGTGAAATATCGTGTTGTTTTTGACTAAATTTGACTTAAAATTTGTAAAAATCATTTTTGAACGCATTTTTTTAATATTTTGAGAGCGATAAATTTGTTTGCCATACATTATAGAATCGCGTATTAAGTGTACTTTTAGTAAAGGTTTTTTTTTTAGAATATATCGTTCATTCCATGAAAAGCTTTCATAAATTTTCTAGTGCACATCGATTTACTTTTTATAGCTCTGTGGTACACTTTTTGATGCTGTATATGATATTATATTTTCACCTCCCGAAAACTCTGAAAGTAAGCGATTATATTTCTGTATTTATAAAAAATTAGGTATCATGATTTGATACCTTCATATATTTTATAATTTTTTACAGATTAATAAGGATCCCAAGTGGCTTTTAACTAGTTTTAACTGAAAGTTGTCAAACAACTTATTCGGCAAACAAAAGTATGGTCACCTTATCTGTAGTTGAAACAAATTACGTTTGTAGGTATCAGCTTATGTCCATTGATATTATCCTTTTTAAACATCATTTGTACGTATTACGTATGTTAATTTATTTTTGATCTACGATGAATATTACGTGAGATAAAGCAGTTTAATGTTCATTACTATTTAAAAAAAAAGGCTCCGCCATCTAACGTTTTTTTTCACTACAGCTTATTTCGTGAATGGTAACACTTAGCTCAAGTCTGATTGACAGATAATTAGTTTTATCCTTCCGCTGAACGACTATGGTCCGTATGTTCGTTATCTTGTGAAAAAAGTGAAAGAAACTGGCATCCTCATCGATAAACCAAAGCGTGAAAAGCCAAAAACAGTGCGTACACCAGAGAATACTGCTGCTGTGGCAGAAAGTGTGCGTGAAGCGCCATCAACATCAATTCACCGTCGTTCTCAACAATTGAATATTTCGGAGGACATCATTGAGACGAATTTTGCATAAAGACCTTGGTATGGACGCCATACAAAGTCCAATTGGTTCAGGAGTTCAAAAAAAAAGTTATTTGGCGGACCCAATAAACGGGAATAAAGCAGCGACTTTTAAGAACTGAATAAATAAATGTCTAGAGTTTAGACAGGAAAACATCAATGCAATCGATATTTCATAGTATTGCTTTCGTCATTTAATCATGCTATTGGCAATATATTTCTACAAAATAAACTTTGCTTAAATTAACATGTATTGCTCTCCAAAAATCAAAAATATGGTATGAGAAAAATATTTGTTGTATTATTTTGCGTACTAAAGCCAATTATGTAATTTGACGAAAACCCACTATTTAAAGAGTTCTATACCACAAATCTAATAACCATTTGTAGTCCGTTTGCTTAAACTAAAATAGTTGGTCATGGTGAAATGTTCATCCTGAATGGGCTTTAATTTAGAAATAAAAAGTCTTATTTTGAAAAAAGATTATTTTGAAAATAGTCAAATTAGGAATAAAATCTGCAAATCAGCTTTAAATGTTCGACACAAAGCCTTCTTATTTTTTACAGAAAAATTTAAAACTTTATCACGAAAAGGACAAATATAAATTTTTAAATCTATCCTCGTAAATATAATACTCATACATTTCACAGCTTAGGCAAGACATGTTTGCAATAATGCATAACAATATGAATATGTGTGGGTGGTTCGATGGTTGTAGGTTGGTACAAGTGCTTGCCATTTTGTATTAGTATGAGTAGTAGTGTAAAGTAAATATGAATAACAATAAGCATCAACTTTGTGACTGTTGGGTATTTGCATTAATATTTGAATATGTATGAAAGCAGTTTATACATTTTATTAAATCTGAAAATTCATTACATTACTATGTAAAACTTAACAGATTTTGGTTGATAAAGATAGTTTACATCATAAGTTATACAATTGTAAATTCAACATTTAATTTTAATCAGTTTTATATATTGCGGATAAGGAATTCACATACAAAATGATTCCATTAAATCCAAATATAAAAATATTATTACACTAAGGAAAATTATTTTCCTATGAAACGTACAGTATAAATGTAATTAAATGGCAGTAATTTTTCTATATACAAATTATAAATAATTATACAAATGTATAAATAAATAACTTTTTAAGAGTGCAGTGTCGTCTCGAATTAATTTTTGGGCATATAATTCGGAAAGTAAAGTTTGAACTTTGTTTTTCAATATAAGGCAAAGAAACTATCGAAATATAGCCAAAAACCCACTCATGTTAAACATTTTCTATTAACTCTTATCGTCCCATTTATATTTGTGCTTTATTTGGTTTATATTGCTGATAATTAGATTTATATTGATTTGTTTAAAAGTACCCAGTATTTTTTCGCATCATGTTTGAAGGAAAAGAGAAATTATTTCGTCAACGATATTCGAAAATAAGTCTAAACTCAAATCACAATTGCGGAAGTTTACGGCAAAATGCTAGAGAGTTTTAAGTTGGCACTTATAAAACACACTTTAAATAACACTCGTGCGCCCCGGTAGGCTAGTTGGTAGCGTGCTGGCTTATCAGTGAGAGAGTCGTGGGTTCGGTTCCCACCAGAGGCACTGGTCTGTTTTCGCTACAACGCGCCGAAGGCCATAATAGCTAGTGCTCGGTTAGGGTAATAGTATATAATTTGTGATTATATGATTATAATCATAATAATTATTAATAACACTGTGCTCGAATCGGACACTTTTTTTTTGTAACAAACGGGGCACCCGGTGGGTAAACCTAATTCGAGTACGCTGAATCCTGTGGTGCTAACCGTTTTTTTAGGTTAGCTCTTGTTTAAAAGATAATTAAGATTGAAAATTATGGTTCCCTCCCATACAAAGTAAATATTTAATATCATATATCTACACTACTATAATAGTCTTAGTCTTACAAATTTGTGCACGTTGATTATTTGATAGTGTTAATAGTCATGGGAAAAATTGGCGTGATCGGGCCAGTGGGCGTGTCAGCTCCCATACAAAGTAAATATTTAATATCATATATCTACAGTTCTATAATAGCCAGAGTCTTAGAAATTTGTGCACGTTGATTATATTATGAATAGTCATGGGAAAATTGGGCGGGATCATACCAGTGGGCGTGGCAGCTCCCATACAAAGTGAATATTAAGCTCATATACAAAATTAATATTAATATTAATATTAAATTAAATATCTAGGGTTCTATATTAGCTATATAGCCTTAAAATTTTGTAAGAGTCCATCAATTACAAATATTGGTAGATCGGAGAATTGGCGTATACTAATTGAAGATATGCTGAATGCATTTCACCGATTAAACGTTCGAATGACATTAAAAATTCATTTTTTGCATCACCATATAGAAAAATTCGCCGAACAATCACCAGCTGAATCCGATGAACATGGCGAACGTTTTCTTCAAGTGACTGCAAGGCTCGAACATTGGTTTAGTGGCAAAAAGCTACATTCACTTTTAGGTGACATTTGTTGGAATTTGCAAGAGGAAGATAATGATATAGAAGAATGAGGAAATGAAAATTGAAAAAATCATGAAAAATTTATTTATTAAAAAAAAAAAATTATAAATCACTTTAAAATTGTTGTAGTCAATTAAATTTTGTTGCAATAGTTTATTGTTGATGTTGTTTCATAAAATGTTCTCAATTTCATACATTTAAAATCAATAAATGGTAAAAAAAAACTTTAAAAAATTGTTTTTTTTAGGTACTTGGAACCATAATTTTCAATCTTAATTATTTTTTAAACGAGAGCTAATCTAAAAAAACGGTTAGCACCACTGGATTCAGCGTACTCTAATTAGCTTTACCCCGCCGGGTGCCCCGCTTGTTACGTTTTTGAACTAGCACAGTGTAATTATTAATTAATAAAACAAAAAAAAAAAAAAAAAATAAAAAATAACACTATCACGTTTGATACTTCTTGCAAGTTCAAATAAAACTTTTTTGTCTCACATCAAAAGTATCGACAAATACACAATACATTTGAAATTCTAAATAATAATTTTAAACTACACTGTGGTGCAAAATTATAGCCGCATGCACTTTTCAGCAGTTTTGTACATTTACATATAAAATTCAAGAAATCTGTGATTACCATCTGAAAGACCTCTAAAAATAATTAGAAAAACAGAAAAAAAATTGTTTTTATGCCTTAAAAAACCGTTATAACAAATTCCTTGTTTTTTGGTGGTGCAAAATTATAGCCGCTGATAAGAAAAAAATATTTTTTCAGCTAACGGTGGAGCCAGTCTTAATTTTTTTTCTTTTATTCTTATTTTATTTGAATAATTACTATTTTCTAATTACATATCAGCCTTATTTTCGAAATTCCGCGGGGATATTACGTGTTCGACATTGAAAAAGGCAAAATTAGAGCTTTTTTGGAAGAAGATGTTAGTTTTCGAGGAATTTCTCGGAAAATAAACCTATTTCCAAAATGTGGTACTCAATTTTTGAAATAGTCCTTCTAATTACGGTCAAAATAAAAAATTTTTGAAGAAAACTTAAAATTTCAGTTCGTAATAAACGCCAGCGTTTCAGAACGCTAGCAAATCAACTAAAACTGTCAAACAAATAGCCCACAAATTTGACTTTAATGTGTTCCCCTCGACTGAAAATCGGTTGTTACAGCAGTCTTAAGTTATCTGCCGCCAAAAAATAAAGAATGCACCACGATTACTACCACGGCGCAAAAGTGCAAGATTGAATTTGTCCAAAACTAGCATGAGTACTGGCTGGTATAAGGTAAGTCACATTTAGAGTCTTTTAACTGGAATCTCCGGGACGGGATTTCTCGGGAATTCAAGACAATTTTCAATTCTGAAATTCCGAGAAATCTTGTCCCGGAGATTCCCGTGAAAAGACTCTAAATGTGACTCACCTTATACCAGTACTCATGCTAATTTTGGCCAAATTCAAGCTTGCACTTTTGTGCCATGGTAGTAATCGTGGTCCATTCTTTATTTTTTGGCGGCAGATAACTTAAGACTGCTGCAACAACCGATTTTCAGTCCAGGGGAACACATTAAAGTCAAATTTGTGGGCTCTTTGTTTGAAAGTTTTAGTTGATTTGCTAGCGTTCTGATACGCTGGCGTTTATTACGAACTGAAATTTTGAGTTTTCTTCAAAATTTTTTTTTATTTTGACCGTAATTAGAAGGACCTTTTCAAAAATTGAGTACCACATTTTGGAAATAGGTTTATTTTCCGAGAAATTCCTCGAAAACTAACATCTTCTTCCAAAAAAGTTCTAATTTTGAATTTTTCAATATCGAAGGCTAATATGTAACTAGAAAATAGTAATTATTCAACTCAAATAAGAATAAAAGAAAAAAATTAAGACTGGCTCCACCGTTAGCTGAAAAATATTTTTTTCTTATCTGCGGCTATAATTTTGCACCACCAAAAAAGCAAAGAATTTGTTATAACGGTTTTTTAAGGCATAAAAACAAAATTTTTTTTTCTGTTTTTCTAATTATTTTTAGAGGTCTTTCAGATGGCATTCACAGATTTCTTGAATTTTTTATGTAAATGTACAAAACTGCTGAAAAGTGCATGCGGCTATAATTTTGCACCACAGTGTATGTAAAGTGTCATTTAATTTTTAATTAATATCCCCCCTTTATTGTTTTCTAATAAACACATAAAACAGGCTCAGTCGTATATACCGTATTTGTAGCCAATCGAATGGTTCGGTTGTATCTACCAAATATTTCAGTAGTTATCACCGAATTACTGTTGAGGCAATCAAAATTCTATTCTTGTTTAAAAGTTTCTGGTGTTATCAAAACTGAACAATTCTGTTGCTGCAACCGAGACATTCGATTGGCCACGGCCGAGTCTGTTTTCTAAGTGCACTTTTATGTTGATATAAATGTAACAATGTTTTTGGCCGATTTAATACACCTGCTTAAACTGCCAAACTTGAAAGCTTGACACACTAACAGTGATGCCATCTAGTTTTTTTATAGTATTACCTTAACAAATGTGAGTGTTGCTTCTACAAAAATATATTAGCTTTAAACAATTAAATTTGTATTTTTATTTCTATAAAAATAAAAGTAACCCTGTACAACAAATTTGAGTTTACCGATTGTAAACAACAATAAATGCAAATATACTACCAGTACATCAATATCCACACTCACAAATATGTTGTCGTTAAAAGCAAAACTACTTTAAAACTACTAATATTTTTCTTTTAAATCAAATGTATTGTTCCTATAATTTTAACTATTACAAAAGTAACTCAAAATGCGTGAAAACAAACCATTTTCTTTAATTTTTATTATTGAAAATAAAATAAAATAATTTAAAAAACTCGAAAATCCGTAACCATGAAAAATTTTATTTTATCAAAAATGAAGACCCAAATTTTTAAAAAACAAAGTTTTACTATCGTTTTAATTATAATTAACTTTTTGTTTCATATATAGATTTTTTAAAAAGAAAATTTTGAATGAAAATAATGACAGCTTCAGATAAACCGTACTTACGTGAAGTTTTTTTTTTTTGTTTTTTAATAAATGGTGAAATAATTTAAAATAATATTTCTTTGTAGTTTAAATGCATATTCCCTATTCCCTATTTTTTAACGTTCTATCAGTTATTCCAAAAAAAAAAAAATAAACAAAAAACGGACTTTCCGTAATAGTTAAAATATTCAGTTAAAATTTTCTATTCAAAACAAAAAGTTGTTATATTATATTGAGTATTGAAATAAACGAAAACAATCTATTGTTTTTATGGATTTTGTCAATTAATATTCAACAGTTGAAAATAAACTAAAAAATACAATTGTTTTATACGAAAAGTAAGTAGTCCTGTTTTTAACTGATTTTCAGTTGATTTAATGTGTATACTCAGTAGTCTTTACGGAAAAAATATTGTGAGTGTAGATAACGAAAGTCATTTAAAAGGGTTTTGAATAGATAACGTTATTTTAGCGGTATTGCCTGCCATCCTGGTTAATAATAAATTTTTCTTCAAGGCATATAAAATTTAACGTCTCTTTATTTCCAAAGATCTTTGTGTAATGGATTTTGCTCTATAACTTTGAGCCTTCAGCAATTTTTAAATTATTAATCATTTCTTGACCCAAATATTGAACCCATGAATCGATTTTGCTAAAATGTCATTCTGCGATTCAAAATTAAAGGCTGATATTGCCCACTGACGTGCAATAGTTGATGAAGATTATAGGAAATTTTACGTTCTTAATTGTTTTACAAATTTTGTAGGAAGTGATTCAATTGGTTGAAATCTTCACGTGTAATTTGATGGTAAGGCAAGCTAAAAATTGATATTACCAAAAGTGTCCAGTGCTGAAAATAGATTTCAGGAAAAATACTTGAAGTATTGGTAGGGAATAAAATATGAACATTGAAAATCTCTGATGGCTTGTATTATAGTTTCGTAATTTAATGAAATGTTTAGTGTTTAAAACAACATTTGTATAGTGCGATTAAAAATTATATTATATAATCTTGTATAATGTGATCTAGTTCTGCACAATTTAATATAGTTAAGTATGACATCATGTATAGTAAGATACAATTTTACTTGACAATGTAATTTTTCATAAAACGTCATATTTAAAACGTCCTAATTAATTAGACGGGCAATGTATAATTAGATTGGTGGAATTAAATTAATATATGTGATTAAAGAAAACAATGTATAGCCATATGTAAAAAATAATATGAAAAAAATTTAATTGTGGAAAAGTGACGTTTTTGGTTTGAAATCCATAACACCCAAACCAAAATTTTAATACCAACTCGAAAATTTTCATTGAAAATATCCTTTAAAATTATCTTAAATGAGCATTACAATTTAAAATATCAAACTCCAAAAAATTAGTTTGACACAAAGTTTTTTTTGTTAAGCATATAAAATTAAAATTTAACTATCCGTAAAATTTAAATTATGCTTCCTAATAATAAGACCATAATATCCAGCCCTCTGTATTCCATTTAACATATTTATTTTGACTGGATTTAATCATACACACAGAGAAATACAGTGCCAACCGAATTGAAAAGTGTATATTAATGGTAACAACTTTTAAATTCAGTTAATATGAGATTTCTGAATATTTTTGATGTTGAAACTAAAATTCAGTTGAATTAACCAAACTTTGTTATGAAAACTAATGTTAAGTTTTGCCAACAGTCTGAAATTTGTAATAACCGAATTAGAGTAGTAGTAACCGAATTTCACTTGGCAAATAGCTACATTTTTCTCTGTGTGTATCAATAAAATATAATCGGACTCAATAAAATATAATCCATTTATATATAATACGATCTACACTTTTTCGGATCAAATTGTATTTTAGTTAGATCATGTAAAATATTATACATTTGGTTGTTGCATTATATTAGTTTTTTTAATAGGGAGATATTATTAATATATTTTTTGTATCATATTTGTTTTATATAAAAATAAAGAAATAAAAACATGATTTTTTTTTATTTTTAAATTTTACTCCAAATAATGCTTTATATATTTTGATATAATTAAATCTTTTATAAAAATTATAAACTTAATACAACTATAAAACACAAAAACTCCTCAAATTTTATTAAATTTTTTACTTTTTAATTCGATCAGATACACTTTGAGTAATCAATTTTTCGAATATAATTTTATACAATTTAGTATGGCAACAAACTAAAGAATATATGCTATCGAATATTTTTTTTCTCTCACGGATAATTAAATAACTTGTTGTTAACATCACCAACACTTTTTAAAAGAAAGCAGACTTAATTTGCTTTTTCATTGGCAAAATTTGATTTTCAAATGCGGATAACTTATGCACTTTAAGAGATAGCGCACGTAAGTATGCATATTTATTGTTAGAAATTACAAGCAGATTACAGAAATGTTTCACTTATTAAAATCGGTTGATAAAAATACAATTTCCAAGCTCTCAAGCTTTTTAAATACCCGAGGTGTCCTAATTGGGAGTCTAATTGACCATCGGCTAATGTATCTAGTGGCCCCTTCTTTAAAATTTAAGCTGAAAATTACATTTGTTATGGCTGTGTGAAGTTGCATGGCAATCTAAGATTCCAGCAAAAAATGGCTGAATTGTTTCATAAATATATGTGATACACCCCACTGTTTAGTGAATATTAAAGAGGTATACCTCTCATATAACGAGACTAGATTTATTTATCAAAATCCATTTTATATTTCAATCACACAGTAGTGTGATTCTCTTTTTTTTAACGAGTTCCATAACAAGTCAATTGTCCTATTGCAGTTTAAATTATCTACAATTTTACAAGAGGTACAGACAGTGGCGTACCCAGGGGGGGGCCCTGGGGGCCAAAGCCCCCCCCCCCCCCGAAATATTTTCGATTTTTTTATTTTATTTTTGTTTGGTTAGTATGTAATAAATGAATTTATAATATTTTTTTGAGACTATAATTATTCAAAATAATATTATATTAACTGAAATTGATCTATGGAAACACTACCATAAAGACCATCAAATCTGCTAGATGGTATTCAAGATTGCAACAAAGAGCTTTTTCCAAATGTTTACATGTTTTTACATTTACTGATAGTAATTCCTGTTACAACTGCATCCTCGGAGAGAAGTTTTTCCACCCTAAAAAGAGTGAAAACATATTTAAGGAATTCTATGGGTGTGAAGCTAGACTTGGTGCTCTAGCTCTTGCATCAGTGTATCGAGAAAAGGTTGAACCTGACAAAATCATTGACGCTTTTATGAAAAAAAATTGTTGAATTAAATTTTAAGAGTTTTGTTATAGTATGTAAGGATCTTAATTAATATGATAGCTTACTTTAAAAATCAAAATAAAATTATTTAATTGATACATAAATTTGGTTAATATTTCAAAAAAAAAAAAAAAAAACTTGTTTGTAGATATAAGAAAACTAAAAAAACAAAGACATGACAAAACATTTTTGCTTCAAAATTGCTATCATAACTGGGTATAACGTCAATGGTAACTTTCCCATCCAAAACTTATTTAACAGATACAAAATATTAGTGTCCGACCGAACTCATTTTTTTCGGCCATTATATCAATGTTCGGCCGAAGCTGAACTTTTTGTTTTAATAAAAAAAATATAAATTGTTTTTTTAGATCAATAAATTTAAACCAAAAAGTTATTAAACATAAACAAAATACAAATTTATAGGTATATTTTTTAAAAAAATCATATTTGGAAAATAGTTTTACTATTTTAAGTACACAAAAAGAATAAAATATTTGTATTGTACTATATTTTATAGTCAAAGAAAAATAGTTGATCGATTTTAAGGTTGATATAGAGAAAAAAAACTTAAACTTTAATATTTAATATTTAAAATAAAAAAGTTTGATATTGTAATGACAGATTCACACCAGGTGAATTGCGTCGTCTATCAGAATACAGCTGTCCGGCAGTGCTAAAAAGCTGTTCGCTAGCTACACTAGTTGGTGGGGCTGAAAAATATTTTATTGATACAGCTTTTATATTTGTAAATGGACTTGAATTCCAATACTCAAATATATTTATATTTCGGGACCTAAAGGCTCCGTAATAAACATTTTAATTTCTTTTTCAATAAAATTTTCGTTTGGTTCTGCTACTTCTAAGTCTGGTACTGCATCATGTCTATCCCAAATTGATGAACCTGTTATTCTCTTTTCAGGATTACTAACCACTCGAATTTTTTTTATATTTAATTATATCGCATTAAATTTGATTATTTGCTTATAAGTCTTGTTGCTATATTTCTGGAAATTTTTTTTAAACTCTTTGGCTTTTTGAAATTTTTTCACACACATTGATATTTAAATCTCGGTGTTTTTTTGTATTCTATCAAATTCAACGTTGCATTTTTTATGTAGTTTTTTTTTTTGTAAATTCTGAAAAGTAAATATAACCGCAGTTGTTATTTATTTGTGCGTTTTAGAAATAATCATAAAAATTTCGGTAGTTCGGCCAAATTCGGCCAAAATTTGGCCAAACACCGAACTTGGCCGAACTTCACTTTTTGGCCCGAACTACGAAGCCGAAGCCGAGTACTTGGTCGGACACTACAAAATATTAAATCTAGGCTCTCGTATGTAACAAATTATATGATTTTCAAACAAAAAAAATTAAAAAAAAAAATCTTCGTACCACATTGAAAACATTAAGGTCCAATGCAGTTGACATTTTTTCGTTAGATGATACCAGGTAAGTTTATGAAAAAGAAATGTAGTCAGTTTTATTTCTAATAAAAATAAAAAAAAGATTTGCAAAAAATTTCAGAATCAACAAAGATGCCTTCAATTATATTTTGTCAGAGCTGGAAGATACAATTAAAGCACAATCGCGAGTAGGATGCTTGCGTCCAGTTGACAAGTTGGCGGCATGCTTGCGATTTTTCGCTGAAGGAAATTACCAACATGGAGTTGGAAAGGACTGGCACTTAAACATTTCACAATCAACATTTTCTAAAATTTTGGCAGAGGTACTGTCTGCATTTGAAGAAGTTTTGTGCCCAAAATGGATCAACGTTTAAAATGGATGAGCAAACGAAAGAAGATGCTAAAATTTATTTTTACCAAAAGTCATCAATACCAGGTGTTACAATGGCGATTGATGGAACCCATGTAAAAATTTTTACACCATCAAAAGACCGGCATTTATTTTACAACAGAAAAGGATATCACAGCCTTAATGTAATGCTAGTAAGTATATTTTGTTAAGGTAAAAAAAAAAAAAACTTAAAGTTTACTCTTTCTTTAAAAGGGGTGTGATCATCTAAATCGAATACGATTCGTAAATGCGGCTTATCCCGGTAGTTGTCACGACTCTCATGTTTGGAAACTATCCAATATTAAACAGTACTTTGAAAGCCAGTATCATCTCGGTGACAATTCACGTCTTTTGGGAGACGGAGGATACCCGTTAGAGCCATGGCTTTTAACACCATATAGATCAGCAGGTGTTGGAAGTAAAGAGTCAAAATACAACGTCGCTCATGCTAAAGGAAGAAATATAATCGAAAGAACAATTGGAATTTTAAAAAATTGCTTTAGGTGTCTAATAAACGAAAGGGGTCTCCATTATTGTCCAGAAAAGGCAGCCAGTATAATAAATGTATGTTGTGCTTTACACAACATACGAATTCATTTTTGTCGACCTTACGAACATCTGGATGATGTACAAGAAATTTTAGAAACTGAAGAAATAGTAAATAATGAAGATTACGAAACTGTTTCAAATGAAGCAATTTTAATTAGAAATAATATTTTAAATACTTTTTAAAATTGTCCCTACATCTACAACTTGTATTAATAAATTTTAATTGTATTACAAAAAAAAAAAACTCTCCTAACTGCTCTGAACATAACCAAAGTTTAAAACTTAACTATAGATAAGAATGTAAAATTTTTATGAAAAAATCTGTGGTAAAAGTTAAACTCTGGTTATTTTTACAAAACTTACTAGCCCTAAATATTTTAATTTTTTAAATTAGTGATCATAGGCTTTATTACAGCGTATCATTTGTTGCCAGCAGTTTCAGACTTTATCATACAACGGATTTTTTTTATTATTGTAATTTAAGTTTTATCGCATAAAGGAAATTTAAGGAAAATCTATTTGAATTTTTTTAACAAATACAGTTTTATACAATTGAGACCAAAAGATTTCTTAAAACATATCATTTGATCTAAGAAGTTCCCAACATTTTGCAATTTTTTTTGGGTACAAATTGTGAGTACCACCGCATAGTCGAAATATAAGAAACATTATTTGAAAATATTTAACATTAAAACAGTTTTAGGCACTCAAGACTTTAAGCTTTCTTATGAAGCAAAATTTGTCGTCAGAAGTTCCCAAATTTTCGCTAGGAAGGCTCTTCCATTATTTTTTTTACAAATTTCGAGTACCAACGTATAAGTAAGATAAATTTGTTCTACAGTTTTTGCAACCAAAATCGTTTTAGACACTTGAAACCATAAGCTTTCTAAAAACGTAACGTTTGATAACAGAAGTTCCCAACTTTTTGTTGGAAAGACTTAAAATTTTTTTATATTTAATTCAAAATGAGAATACCAACGTATAATCCGTCGTGTACGAAATGTTTGTTGTACAATTTCTGCCACAAAAACAGTTTTGGACTCATAAGCTCTCTCATGACGTATCATTTGTTCCCAGAAGTTCCCAACCTTTTGCTAATAAGTCTTTTTACATATATTTTTTGGTACAAAATGGTAGTAATGATTCATAATTCGAAATATAAGTTTCTCGAATTTTGTACCTATTAAAACTTGGAAGAGCCTTCCTATCAAAAAGTTGGGAGCTTCTGTAAAATATGATACGTCATAAGAAAGGTTATGGTTTTCAGTTTATAAACCTGTTTTCGTGTGTAAAAATTATAAAATAAATTTTTCTTATACTTAGACTTATGCGTTGATACTCGTTACTTGTACATAAAACTAGAAGAGCATTTCTAGCTAAATTTTGTGAACTACTGGGAGAAAATGATACGTCATAACACAGCTTATAGTATTGAGTAAAATTTTTAAAACAAAATTTTCTCCTTAAAAAAAAATTGGTAACGCCTTCCTAGCAAAAAGTTCGGAACTTCTGGGAACAAGTAATACGTCAAAAGAATGCTTATGGTCTCAAATGTCCAAAACGGGTTTCGGGCTGAATATTGTCCAAACTAATTTTTTAACGTTTCGAATTACGCGTTGGTACTCGTAATTTGAACAATAAAAAAACGCTTCTATTTGGGAACTTCTGGCATCAAATGATACGTTATAAACGATATAAATTTTATACGCTATAAGTTATAACGTATATTTAATCCCTGAAGCTTATAAATTTTTACTAGGAACGTTTTTCCAATTTTTTTTAGTACAAATGGTACCAATGGTAAGTTGAAATGTAGGAAACTTTTCGCAAATTTTAGAACAACAGTTTTTAGACACTAGACACCATAAGTTTTTTTATGACGTACGATTTATTACCAGAAGATTACATTTTTTCGCTGTTAAAGCTCTTTTTAAATTTTTGTATAATAATTTTGAGTACAAACTATCCAAACAGAAATCTTAAACAATATCCAAAAAAATAGGGAACGTTAATTCTTTTTTATTGTAATTTACATACATGAATATTTTACATACATGAATATTCATGTTAAAAAAAATATTAAAAAAAATAATTCAACTTATAAGGCTTACATCGTCAAAGGCGTTTTTTATACTGTTTTAGTAACTTTTTTTAATTCTAAATAGTCTTGTATCTTGTTTTACAAACTAACGAGCACATTATTAAAACTAAGAGGTACATTTTTAGTTAAAAATAAATAAAAATAAAAAATTCACGCAATAAAAGCAAAAAAAAATCGAATTGGCTAGGATCAATTTCGTTTTTTAAATAATTGTTTCTATCCAATCAACTATTTTTTTTAGATAGCCAAGTTCTTCCTATTTTAACATCACATAGTTTTCATAAAACTCTTGTTGTATTTCTATTGCTGCTGTAAAAGATTAGGCTGTTCAACTTTCTGCTTTTTCTTTGGTACTGTTTCCTCAACAGAATTGTTTTTGGTATTGGATTTCACTTCATCGCCTGATGCTTCCATTTGTTCAAGTATACCAAATGAACTTACATTTGGAATTCCCTCCACGGACGTTTTGTAATTCAATAATGTGGATACAGCCTCTTCTAAATCATTCAGTGGAATGGTTTTATTTGGACCTCCACCTGTAACCTCCATTTGTTGTTTATTTATCACCATCTTCTTCTTTGTGTTTGTTTTATAGTCTCTCCAGACCTAGAAATAAAATTTAATAGTGAAAGTCTATATTATTGAACATTTCTATAAATCTAAAACTTGGAAGTATTTTTGTTTCTTGACAACCAATTACAATCCGCTTGTCCGTCTGGATGGCTATGGTACCAAAACCAATTTTTTAGTTAATCTTCTTATAAAGGTTATTTTAAGTTTTTTTATTGCACTTAAGTTTTCCTGTAGAAGTCAATGAATCCTAAAGTATTCTTTGCAAATAAAAAATGAGAAAAATGTCCAATGTACTTCCTACCCGTAATGCACTTTGTCTGAATAATGAATTACAAAATGCTTATTTGGTGCAACCATAGTCAAATATACGATGAATGTCGTGCTTTATTTAAATTTACTAACCTTTTTCCATGCAGCTGCGTCTCTAGATGGAGGACCATTTATGTTGAGTGTTTGGGTTATTTCTTCCCATAGAGCATTTTGTTCTTCAGGTCTTTTTTGGCTGACTCCTCTACCAATATCTTTATGAACCATCATAAAGTCAACCATTAGTTTAAATTGACCTGGAGTTGTTTGTTTTTTAGCCCTACATATGTGGAAATTATTTAAAAGAAATTAATTTTTTTAAATGTTTAGCAAAATGTGTGTACTTACATTTAAAAGAAAGTAGAAAACCAATTGAAACAAAATTTAAGTTTTTTTTTTTTTATTTTTCGCGGTAAAACTTGGCTTTTTTCGAGTTTCGTGTTTCTTTTATATTTTTTTTGCAAAACGCGTCAAATTGTTGACGAAGAAAAGTGACAAATAGTGATGGTGAAAACGTTTTATAGAATACATAGAAATTAGAGAAAACATATGTTTCAAAGTTGTCCATCCCTAAAAGTATTAAAGCGTATTATAGAATCGAAAAATAAATTATTCGAACGTATTTGAGGTGAAAGTGAGAACAGGAATAGCCCCCGAATTTGATTAACTTAAAACGAGGCATTACATACAACATACAACAGACAACATAATTCTATGATAATCTTTTTGTCTGCCTTTGTGTAGAAACTGCCTGATCTGGTAACCCTAGTTATAAATTAAACTATTTGAAAAACAATTCAACAAGTCGATATAATTTGTATATGTTGTATTACCATTTGCAAAAACAACATATATCCCAACAAACAGTGTTTGTTGAGAAGAGCCGTGTTATGCAAATTTTTGAAAAATGTTTTAATTTTTGTATTAAAAACATTAAAATTTGTTTTTTTGCTTTTTCTATATTTTCATATATTTAGTTAGAATATTGTTCTACCTCAAGGCCAATAATTAAATTTAATATTGTAATATTAGATTTTTTTGATAGAGTTGTTGTAATATAAAAGCTTAAGTCAAACCGCGACATTACATACAACAGACAAATAAACTCTATGAGAATCTATTTGTCTGCCATAGATTATAAACTGCCTGATCTGGTATCCTTAATTATAAAATAAAACCATTTGAGCTTTAATTATTTATTTAACCAAATTTTGGCATTAAAAACTTTTGGAATCGCACTCCTAAAATGTATAAAAAAACGTTCATATGTTCATGCTAAAATATTTAGTTTACACTGTGAGAATTATCTGCATCATATCAATGAATTTTTGCATTATATCTATGAGTTGTCAGTGGAACTCGTCCACTGAAACTTTTCATTAATTTAAGGCAGCTTTTCATAAAGTTTAATGAAAAATTTCATATTATTTATTAAAAATTTCATACGTCTAAAGAGATATGTTTATTTAAAAAATGTTCATTAAAAGTATGAAGCTTTTTCATGAAGTTTAATAAATTCACATAGTGCAGAAAACTTCATTAAAACTCGTGTCAAAGAAATTCTCTCTGTGTAATAGTTTTTTTATCTTCAATCGGTATTCATTGTTATACTTTTTGCTTTTCTAAAATAGCCTTCAGGTATTCTTTTATTTTATTTTTTTTGTGTGTATTTGAAAAAATTTGACCATCCAATACAGTTTTTGTGTAGAATTTGTACATGTTTTGCTGCTGTGTTTTGCAGTTTTTATATTTTTGTTTTGTTTTGAAGCAATTGTTTGTATTACCATTTTTTTAAAATAAAGAACAAAAAATATTTCAAAAAGTAAATTGCTTCTCCAAATTTAATATCAAAACCATAGACTAGAGCTGGTATTTCAAAAGTGAAAAGTATAATTTAAACTTTAAAAAAAACTTATTTTGTTAAGGAATTGCAGGAAAGTTAGGAAATACAATTAAATTGAATTCGTTATTTTTAATAAAATTTCTACATGTGCATATATGTTTACAACTAATTTAATATAACATAGAGAGTTTAGCTAAATGTTTCTACTCAAAAATAATATATATTTAACATAAACTTACTATGAAAAAAACACTTTAGGCCTAGAAGAAAAAACAGCCATGAACAAACAAAATTTTATAAAGGTTAGAATAAAACTTAAAATAGTAAGAAAGCGAAACTAGTCTACAGATAATATCATGTTGATATGAACTAACATCTTTTGTCAAAATTATTTTCGAAATTATATTCCTGAAGCAATATATTTTTTTTTTGGAAAAGAGAGGCAACACTCAGCAAATACTTCCTATATTTTAGTGTTGCTTTCTTTGGAAAGGGATAGTATAGAGATGAAAGGTGAGGAAAGATGAAGGGCTTCAGACATGGCAACACTGTAATTGCGCGAGATGATAAGTCTTAGAACAGTTGTTGCTCGCCACCTGATGGAGAGTTGGCGAACTTATTGAAGCTTTTTGGTTCATAGCCCTGATTCATTATTTTACTTCGGTGGGGTTAATTGCTATGGGAACACCGAAGGTGGACATTGCGATACGTATGAGGGATAGAAAAAACTTATACATATTATTTTGATGTTGCCGGCACCGGGGATCGAAACCGGGACCTTCTGTGTAAAAGTCCAACGCGCTAACCATTACACCACAACGCACACAATTTTTTGGTTTGTTTGCCATCATCAGAAGATAAACTAATATTGAAAGGCGGGCTGTGTCATAATGTAAAGTGGTTCTGAAGAAAAGCAGAGGAATGTCTTTTTTGTATGAACGTATGCTTCAAGTTGATAAGAAGAATACGTGAATAAATCTAAAAACAAAACCGGAAACAAGGAAAAACCCCACTCGGGCACCTAAGGATTTGGATAAATAACGGTATTATTCACAAATTACAATATTTTTATCACTCACAACAACTTAAATTTGTTTACTACAATAAATTTAAGATAATTGCATTTAAAATTGTTAAATACTTTCACCTGTATTTATTTGTTATTCACATTTACTTACCTCCCACGTGTTCTGATATTTTTTTTAGTTGTTGTTCACACAATTTAAAGTTTACTGCACTGCAATCAATCACAAACTGGTTTGGTGTAATGTCAAAAACTATACCATCAACTTACATGAGATCTGTATTGCAAAATGGGAGAGTAAGAGAGCAAAAGCTGACCGTCCCTTTAAAGGGACCTTATGCACTATTGGGTTAATTAAGCTGGGGTAAAAAGCTGTTTTCAATATAATTTTTTTTTTTTTTTTTTTTTTTTTTTTGAAAATACAACCAAATCATTTTATTTTTTTTTAACAACAAAATCATCTTTTCGCCTTATTAACAATAAACAAATTATTAATCGGTTTCCGGCGTTAGTTTTCTTTATAAGATTGTCATCAAATTTCATAATTTTTATTTTTATAGAAAAAGTAATTGGACCCATTTTTCCAATAAATAAATATTTTTTAGAACACCATCTTTCTAGAAAATTATAATTTTTGCGATTTTTAAACACAAGTTACTTGACACTTTAAAAAAAGCAGTAAAGTCAACTACATTTTTGCTGGCATTTCCCAACTTCGAGTTTGGTGTAGATAATTTATGTAGATAAATTTTAGCGAAGTTCAGCGTAATTTTGAGAAAAACATTGAAGTATTGTAAAATATTTTTGTGTTTTTACTAAAATGTATTACTAGCTTGTTTTATTTAACCTATTGTCAAGTTTAAACTACCCAGTGTGCCATTTGAGTCCAAAAAGACTCATAAAAGAGTCTTTGGCCCTTCTAAAATCCTAACAATAAGAGCGTGTTTCCGTTTACAGGTGAAGCCTCTTTCTGCGTGTTCTTTTTTGACTCATAAAAGACTCTTTGAGCCTTAGGAGAGGAAATTTCCCTCTTTTTTATGAGTCATTTTTGAGTAACAAAAGAGGGTACTAAAGAGGCATTACTTAGAAATTTAAAATACTCATTTTATTATACTTTAGAAGGGGTTTTAGGCTCATTTATGAGTCCTTTTTGAATAAATTTTTAATCCATTCTAAGCCTTTTTTGTGTGACATTTGGAGCCCTTTCTGGCTGCTCCGAAAATTGCTCTATAAAACTTATTCAGAAATAAAAACGAAATTATGTTAATTTTTTTTATTTTATTTAGAAACTGGATAAATATAATCTTAAACGAACAGGATAGTTAAAGAACAATGACAACAATAACATAAAAGTATCAGAAAACAGAAAAATAACAAGTTAAGTAGTAACTCAAATCTTATGTTTTCATCTAAAACTAACTCTGTACAACATTTAACTTCAAAAAGTCGAGATTCTATTGGAATTTCAAAATAATTTGATAAATCCAAAAGTTCTTGGGAATGTACATAAATTTGGCTATTATTTGTTGTAAATCCAATGATTTGAAAAGTCTTTGAATCGGTTATATAAAGGTTGTCTGGATATTTAATAGAATGCAACTTTTTGTTTAAAGTTACAGATACCAAACTATTATTTTCAAAGCTTTTAATAACTGGAGTTTTGTACAAATTATCTAAATGTAAGCTTCTCTCAGACAACCTATTAAATATCTGAACAGCTACATTTACGCCATTTTCCACCATTTTTTTAATTTGGGAAAGGTTGTTTTCAAACTTGAAAGCACTGATCTCGTCTAAAGGAACATGGAAGTGCAATACTTCATCCGCTAAATGTGTTAGGCAGTGAACATTAACTTTAAGAAAAGTTTGGTTATATAAATGTGGTAATCCAATGACAAAATTGTTTAGAAGCAATTTAGCGCAAACATTTTTTGTTATACAAATTTTTTTGTCTACAAGAATCGAAGGCCAAGACTAAGCTGCATGAAATGATAATATCTTTCTTCAGTTAGAATACCTTTAAGACAAACAGGCCCTGTATAGAGCAAAAATTGCCTAAATTCGATCGCCTTCCATCTATCAGCTTCAGTTACTGATCGCTGTTTTCTTCCAAAATCACTTGTAATAGCACTTTTTAATTTCAAAAGTTGGCTATCTAAACTTGTTATTTGAATTTTTGTTAATGAATAGTCTGTGTTTTTAGTATCAAGCCAGGCTTTTAAAAGCATTTTAACCACGCCTAAACACACCACGTGCATATAATCAAGAGCAAACTGTTTGACAATATCTATAGGTAATAATTCAACTGCCAATGGCTCTATCATATTATGGTGATTCGGATATGTTCTTTGTCGAAATTCTTCATTTGTCCTGCTTTCGTGGTGTTTGTAGGGGGTATACTCTTCGTCTACCTTGACTTTCATCTGGTTGGATGCATTTGTAGCATGCGTTATATCCATTATGATATTTAATACCTAGGACATATGCTCGTGCGGGTGCATTACATACGAAAGATTTGACTCTAACGTTATATTGAACACCACAATAAGAAAACCCATCATTTATTAATGTTACTAATTCTGAAATGAATTCGGTTAAATATTCATTAACATTGACGGGTTTACTATCACCAACGAAAATTCCAGCACAAAACACTAATCTGCTATCATTTACGCTGATAAGAATAGGCCACGTTTGTAGCTTGGAACTTTTAGTTAACGGTAAACCATCAATGTTACATCAATATGAATTTCTGAACTTTTTATAAAATCCTGCAAACATTTTTCGATACTATAGTGGATATATTCACCACCATCGAAATTTAGAATGTTTGATTTTCTTGGTGTTTTTTTAAGGGTTCTTCCATCGAGTGGCAAATCGCGTATTTCTGGCTTCAAAATTGATAAAAGAGTATTTGTAGCTTGAAGCGAAATGTAATATTTTGTAGCCCAATGTGCTAGGCTTTCCCTTATACATCCTTTTGGGACAGTAAGAGTATTACCGTTTTCGGACGGACAGACAAAATCGTCAACATCAACAAAATATTGGTGTACTTCATTGACAGAATCATAAACATACTCACCAACAGATTCATCTGTATCTACTATTAGTAATGAAGATTCAGTTGAATCGGTGGACAATTCCGTGCTCAGACGTGGACGTTTGTACAATTGCAAAATCTTTTCCGCCTCACGTCTTTGCTTTTGCCGAGAAGACATTAGTACTTACTTGTATATTAAATGATTTCGTTATACTCAATTTGCAATAAACACTTCTTTTTCGCAACACAATTTAAAATTAACACAATTTCCACAATGTATTTATGAAGACACAAATATTTTCATTGACAAAAAATTGGGAAAATTTTTTGACAACAATTTATTTCAAAATTATTTGTAGGCTCATATTTTGTTCAAAAATTTTAACCTTTTTGGAGTGTTTAAAATTATATTCTTTTTTTTACATTTATGACTCTTTTTAGAAATTTAGTTTGAAAATATTTAAAATATTTTTTATTTTTTTTAAAACATTCAGAAAACACTCCAAAAAATTAGTGGTTTTTGAGTGTGTCATTTTTAATTTCCCATTAAAAAAAATTTCCAAATTTTTTTAGATTGAAATTTTAATCATTTATGAATGCTCCAAAAATAATCAGAAACACCTTCTGTGTAAAACCACAACGCCCACAAACAGAGACTTCGCTGATGGGTGTAACATTATTTTCTTTTAAAAATGGATGTTGTACACTAGGGTGGGTCGAAAAAAAAAGTTGTGCCGGTCACCCCCTAGAATTAAAGATAATTTGAAGAAGATTTGAAAAAAAAAATTTTTTTTTTTTTGCCACGCCCCTTGACCCCGCACAATGATATATCATTGTTTTTGGAATGACAACGGCTACATTTTCTACTTTGATCACTTTTGACTCCGACGTCAAATTCTAGAAGTGACTTCTGGAAACTCGATTTCTACCACCCTAATTCACGAGTTTTTCTAAACGGTAAAAAAGTTTTTTAAATTTCATGAAATTTTGTCTTTTACAGTATATATATTTATTCAGTAACAAAAAAGTTACAAAGGTTTAAAAAAAAATCAATTTGAGTTTTATTCCAACAATCGTTAACAATAAGCTTTGGTCTTTTTGTGGTTATTGTTTTTGTGGCCACTTTTAAAGTGCTCTCTTTTTATTCATTTTTCTATCAAATATTGTTGAGAGGAACTCTATTCTTAAAAGTATAAACAATGTTTTTTTTTAATGTGGTATTTTCCTTAAATAAATTAATTTAAATTTTGGCGAGACTCTAGCTGTTTATACTGCTCTCGACTTCTTATTTTAGCAAATATATACCCCATGCGCTTTTCGTCCGTTACCTTGTTTGCGGATTCACTAACAACTCGCACAAAGCGTTCGGTATTTTGCGAATGACATGGAAATTCTAATAAATAAATTATATAATTTAATTATCGATGCGTAAATTTTAAAATATATTTTGAAATATATATACCTGGAATTTCAATGATTTCATGAGGCGAATATTGATATTGAACCAATTGCTCATCCGTACAGAAAGTAAGGCATGGTGGCTCGGTTATTTCAAGATTGTCCCAATTTATTATTTCCGTGTATACGTTGCAATCAAAATTTATTTGATGTTTTGGAACGTGGAACTCTCGAATCTTTGCGGGTGGGTCACCCCGAGCAGTTCTTATCTTCTCGTAAGCCTGTAATCTAACTGTTGGATCCGGATCTGTTATCATTGCTAGAAGTAGATTTTCTGGATGTAAGTAATAACTATTGTGTTCAATAGTTGGGCGAATAATATTTTGTAATTGTAATGGTAATTCTCGAATCCAAAGTATGTACGTAAACATGTGTCGGCTTCCGTGTATGGACTGTGGTTGACTCTTTACAATAAACCAAAAAGGTGCATAAACCTTTACTATGAACGTCACTAAATCTCGCAAATTGACTGTGGGATTACTTTTGGATACATAAAGCCGAAGTATCCTAGATGCTGTTGTTAACCAACGTGCAGTACTTACAGGACCAGGAATCTGACTAGCTAGTCCATTATCACATGTACCATTATTAATGGCTTGAACCATACGGTAAAGGTAGAGCTGGTCGTCACGGATGTTCCAGTCAGCTATATTGTCTGGCATTGGTCCCATAGAAATTGGTTCAAATCTATTTATTACCTAAAAATAATTCTTCATTAATTTTTATGTTAATAAATACTAGAGCCCTCATTACCCGGTTTTACGGTCGACCGGTCTACCAGGTCAGACCGGTTTTAAAACCGGTCTTTTCGGTCTAGACCGGTTAACCGGTCGACCGGGTAGACCGGTCAGACCGGTTTTTAGTACTTTTTACAAAAGGGTATATTTTTTGGTACTTTTTAGGAAAAAATAGAAATAAATCAAAAAAAATATGTTTTAAAAAAGTACTTCCTACATTTTTTAAAAAATCGAAAAAAATTTTAAATAAAATCTATGAAATTTTTTAAAAATTGAGAAATTTTATAAAAATCGACAGATTTTATAAAAATTGACAGATTTTAAAAAAATTTTTAAATTTTTGAAGAACTCAGAAAATTTTAAAAAAAACAAAAATTCTTGTATAAATCAAAAAAAAAATTAAAATCAATAGATTTTATAAAAACCGAATATATAATAAAATCAATTTATTTAAAAAAAATTTTATAAAAATAGAAATTTTTATAAAAATCGAAAATTTTATAAAAATTGGTAAATTTTGCAAAAATTTTAAAAACTACATGAAATCGATAACTTTTTGAAAATGTATGAAAAGTAAAGGACTTTCTGAAACCAAGGGCCAGTTTCGGAAGATTTTTGTTCTACAAGTTGTAAAAAAAATTTGCAGTTCCAAGTCAGAATTACGTCTACATGATTTCCTTAAAATTTCTAGCCGGTCTTTCGGTCTACCCGGTCGACCGGTTATAACCGTAGCCTCTAATAAATACGAATGAATAGTAGGTAAAACTTACATTATATTGGTTACATGACAACAATTCAGTTCCAAATTCTTGAGGCCAAATTCCAGGCCCTGTTTGTTTTCCAATTAAATGGTTCAACAAAGTTTTGAGTGGTAGCTCGTTAAAATGAAACAGGCAGACATTCCACTGCAGTGGTCGTTGCAGGTATCTTTCCATACATGCGTTTACTCCTGATTTGTAGCCTGTATTTACAGCCGTTCCATCACAATTGATTGAAACCAAATAGTTCAGCGAATAGCCTTCTGAGGTTAAAAAGTTTACAATGGCCTTTTGAATCTCTAAACCTGTGCCTGATGCTGGAGTTGTGTAACCGACGAATGTGGATCCAGGCTCTTTAACAACGGTTATATGTTCTTCATTAGTTCTGTAAAGACGTCCTGGATTCTGAGACTCTTTTTTTTAATGTCATATCTTTTTTTCCATCATATGAAATGCATTTTAATACATCATTGTTAGTAGATGAAGCTTTGGTTTCTGCTCTAAATTTAGATCGCTCTCACCGGATTTTATTTTTATCAATAATAAGGTCATCTAGGTATTTGAACATTTTCCGATTAATGGTCTCATTATCATTACAGGCTTTTGAAGCAATAGACGTTTTCAAATCTTTTAAAAATGTTGTTGCAAGTAAAGATCCAAAACGATCTGACGTGCCAGTTCGATCAAATGCCAAAGCATAATTTCTCAGTGAGATGTCTGATACCTGCAATTGCTCCTCATTTGGCGATATGTGATTATCTTCATATTCATTTTCTTCATCTGAGTTTGGTGCGTATGAAACAGTTATTGGAGATTGATCAAGTGTAGCAATATACGTTGTTTGCTCTTCCATATCGTCTATATTATCAAACTCAATATTGTTAAGAGTTAAACGCCTTGGTCCACACTGATCAATAAAAGCATTAATTACATTTTCAGGGATTTTTTGGATTTCGGGGCATATGCATTCGCAACCCAGTTAAATGCTGCACTTGCATTGTGAAATTCTACATATCTTATTCCAATAGCTCTCAACATATCTACACCGGATTTTTTGTGACTTTATAATATGAGTTTAGTAGACGCACCAACATTTTTCTTATTGCGGTATTACATACTATGGGGATGTTTATATTTTTCCACACCTCACATAGCACTTTAATAACCTGTTGCATATAACGCGATAAATTTAAGTTTTTTTTATTATCATTTTTTTTTAAATATAAAAAATATTGAATAACTTCACGGTTTGTTTGTAATTTTGTTTTATCAATATCACATGATTGAAAATGCATATTGTTAAAAACCAATTTAATTATAATTTTAAAGAAAAAAAATATTTTAGTAATTTACACTAATTTTATCAAAAAGCTACAGCTGTAGACGCGAACACTTGAAGAGGAATAATAATATGTAGGGCTCGGAAGTTAATGCATTTATATTTGTGTTTTATGTACATAAAATATGTTTTTAAAATCGTAAAATATGTACTTAAAATTTAAAAACATGCATTTATTATTGATTTTTTCATTTTTTTCTATATAATTTTTAAAATTTAGTCTGTTTTAAAAAGTCGTTACAAAATTGAGAATTACAATTAAAAATCTTCTTAAAGTTTGTAGTTGAATTATCTGTCATATTACATTTCTTGATAAAAAAAATTAAATGTATAAATTTGATAAGATTTTATTTCTAAAAAAATTAAAATTGTAAAAACTTTATTTTTAGTAAAACATCAAAAAAAAATTTGCAAAAATATGCAAAAATATGTAAAAATATGCAAAAACATTTAAAAATATGCAAAATATGTAATGACAAAAATACAAAATATGCATAAGAATATGCATTTATAGCAAAATATGCAAAAATATGCATTTATAGCAAAATATGTAAAAATATGTACTAACAAATCGATGCCATTTTGTTGCAAAGTTATTGATTCACAAAGATATTTGGTTAACATTGTTCCGAGCCCTAATAATATGTTTAACAAAAGTGTTGCCAGCTGAATCGGTTTGTGATGACGGTTAAATAGAGTACTATGTGGAGGAGAAAGATAATAGAAAATAGAGAAACAAGTGAGATTACGAAAAAGAGAACATTATCATAGTGCGAAAACAAATGCACCTAGCGCCACAAAAAAACCAAAGCTTATTGTTAACGATTGTTGGAATAAAACTCAAATTGATTTTTTTTAAACCTTTGTAACTTTTTTGTTACTGAATAAATATATATACTGTAAAAGACAAAATTTCATGAAATTTAAAAAACTTTTTTATCGTTTAGAAAAACTCGTGAATTAGGGTGGTAGAAATCGAGTTTCCAGAAGTCACTTCTAGAATTTGACGTCGGAGTCAAAAGTGATCAAAGTAGAAAATGTAGCCGTTGTCATTCCAAAAACAATGATATATCACACGTTACGATCGGACAATAAATGGAGCCACAGGAAATAAAAAAACCAAATGCGCGGGGTCAAGGGGCGTGGCAAAAAAAAAAAAAAAAAATTTTTTTCAAATCTTCTTCAAATTATCTTTAATTCTAGGGGGTGACCGGCACAACTTTTTTTTTTGTATGGGGTGCGACCCACTCTATTGTACACCCGTGTAGAACTAGTATATCGAGAATATAAAGTATTAAGAATAGATTAAAGACACTAGCCCTATGGGCATCCTGCAGTTACTTTAAATTTATCTGAAGAACATTTTCGGATATGAACTCGAAATTTATGATTTTTGAGGAAAATTTTGAGTGTAGGAAAGTTCAGTCAACTCATTTTAAAAATTAGGGCGTCATGCCAAATGGAATCGAGTAAGGCCATGCCTATTGACTTATCGTTTCTAAAATTTGTCGTCATTCTTCATCGTATATCAAATTGTATATACGATGGTGGATCAATAAGTCCGTGACTTTTTGAATGAAACACAGTTTTTTTTTTATAAAAAAAAAAAATATTTTTCAACATAATCACCTTTTAGCTCAATGCACTTAGTCCAACGTTTCTGCAATTGTTCTATACCTTCCAAAAAATTGGATTTTTCGAGGTCCATAAAAAAGGCATTTGTTTGATCAATAATTTCATCGTTGGAGCTAAGTCTCTTTCCAGCGACCCATTTCTTTAGGTTTGGAAATAGGAAATAGTCACTGGGGGCTAAATCCGGAGAATATGGCGGATGAGGTACCAATTTGTAGCCCAATTCATGGAATTTTTCCATTGAGACTGCACACGAGTGCATCCGTGCATTATCTTGATGAAAAAGAACTTTTTCTTGGCCATATGGGGTCGTTGTTTTCTAAAACCTCGTTAAATCGGTCCAATAAGCTGGCATAATATTCGCCGTTTAGTGTTTTTTCCTTTTGAAGGTAATCGATGTGGATCATCCGAGTTCATCCCAAAATACTGTTGCCATCACCTTATTGACCGACAAACTTACCTTGGCCTTGTTGTTGTTGTTGTTCTTTTTGTTCTTCTTCTTCTTCTTCTTCTCCGGAGTGTCTTAATGGATCCATGTTTCATCCACAGTTACAAAACGCCGCAAAAACTCTTTCGAATTGTGGTTAAACAACTTCAAACAATACTTTGAACTTGTCACACGATTACGTTTATGGTTATTTGAGAGCAAACGCGGCACCCATCTTACAGACAGCTTTCTTAAACCCAACTGATCATTTAAAGTCGAAACCACACTGCCATATAAAATGCCTATGGCATCAACAATTTCACGCACTTTTACCCTTCCATCGGCCAATACCATATGGTGGATTTTTTCGACATTTTCGGGTGTATTGACCTCAATTGGCCATCCAGAATGTTCAGCATCATTTGTACTTGTACGACCACAACGAAAGTCAGTAAACTTATTTCTTACAATTAAAATCGATGGTGCAGAGTCCCTATAGTATTTATTAATCAAGCTTTTGCTTGTTTTTATTGACGGCTTTTTTTGTAAAAAATAATGTTTAATGAACACTCGAAATTCACTCTTTTCCATTTTTTAAAAAATCCACGAGCTTGTATGTTTTGAACAGCTGTTAAACGCAAAGTAAATGCCGTAACTTGCTCAAAATTTGACAGTAGTCTATTAACAGGCGGAACTTAATGGGAATAGTGTTGCATTTCATATAACTGCGAGGGAAGTTCGAAAAGTCACTGACTTATTGAAACAAACTTTTTGTAAATAGAAACAAATTTTTAAATTGTTCCAATACTTATCTTGTAAATATATACACCATGTTTGTAGGTTGATTGTTAAAATTAATTTCAATAACATAGTCAACAAACGAATTTGTTCAAATCCAAAGCAATTTTTAACAAACGATGTTGGTGACTTGATTATCAATTATAAAATATTTTATTTTCCGCCTTTTTTTTTTTTTTTGTAATTGTTATTTTGAAGTTTTTTAATTATAAAAAATTTTCCCTGAAGAAGTCTTCCAATGCGAAGACGAAATATTGGAAATATATACTTATAATTATAAAATAAAGGATCTTTAGCTCAATAAAACAAAAGACAAAATTGTTTTCAAAAAAAAAAAAAATTATATTATTTATAAAAAATATGACCTTACAAAACGATACCAGAATTCTTCAATCGTTTTGAAGCAGATAAATATTTACCGTAATAACTTGTCATATTTACATTTTCCCTGCTAATAAGCATTCATCACTTATACATCCCCAGCCAAAAAAAAAAAAATACAATCGGCAAATCTTGACAGATTGTACTGTTCCTAGACTGATAACAATGGTTGGTTGCCACCGCTGATAACAATGGTTGCTTGCCACCGTTGACATTACGTTGGTAACTAAAAAAAAAATGTGCTTTTAAAATGTCTTAAATTTAATTAATTTTCAGAAATGTGTATAAAAAAACGCATTTAAAATGCAACAATCCAGTTCGGTCTTAGTCGTTTACGTCATATCTAAATATGTGAAATATAATAAAATATTAAAAAAGAAAATACTTCTTACTGGTTGTAATAATGGTAAAAACAATATTGGCAAAGAATTTTTCTGGTGGTACTGGCAAAACATATGCCTTGTAAAGAAAACAAATTTTTCTGCTGCAATATTGGTTGTGCCTTTGGTATTTTTTAATAGGGTGAGTTTTATAAAAATAAAAGTGGTTTTCCAGTACTATTTTTTTTGTACTGTTGTCACTTTATGCCTGGGGACTATGCCTTTAACAAAATTTCTGAAGCATTTCTGTTAAACCAATAGCTATTGCGTATAAATAATTAACCAAGAGAAGACCTCTTTACATAAGTGATTAAGAAAAAAAAAATTTTATTGTAAGAGAATATTCCAAATTGCTATTATTTTATATTAATTTAATTTTATTTAATTTAATTTTATTAAATTTAATTAATTTTAACTGATTAAGAAAAAAATGTATATTGTAAGGGAATGTTCCCAATTGAGACCTGTTCCCTAAAGTCGACCGTCAACTGTCATCGAGATTAAGTTCCACTATCACTATTTTAAAACAAGTTTTGACTTGAATGCAGAAGTGGTTCATCACTCATAATATTATTACATATAAATTAAAAAAGGACTACTGATTTTCATTAAATTCAACACATTTTGATATTTATTTTTACACATTGTTGAAAGTAGTAAACGCAACAGACAAAATGTTAAAAAACGAAGATTGTTGGTTGTATTTTTGTTATGATTGTATGTTTGAATTTCTTGTAAATTCAATTGAAATAATTTTGCATTTTTATTTTTGTACAATATATTTGTACAAAAAGATCATTTTATTTATTTAACTTTTTTGAATGAGAAAACAAAAAACAATAAAAAAAAATAACTGCCAATATTTAACTACTACTTTATCTATAGTTTGTTTTCTTAACTACGGGTAGAAAATGTAAAAATGTAAAAAAACATTTTTATATAATTTTATAAATAAACTAGGATCGGTAACGGAATATATATTGTGCGTGTTGATTTATTAGGTTATGTCCCAGCAAAAACTACTGCTTCCGTGGAAGCAATTTCGTAAGACATTTTTAAACCTGAGGCGCTTCAAATAGTAGTGGTAAATATCATGAATATCACGCACTGGTTGCAAGCACCTAAATGTCATGAATACCGGGCTTTTACTTACAAGGGAGTCTCCCGATTGCTACTCTCCGATGTTAATGAAATTGGACATATTATAAATAAAATAAAAATAAGGGACATGTATTTTCTTTATATCTTCCCAATTTCATTTTCAGGAGTTACAAAGTGGTGCCAAAACTTACGCTATTTTTGTTTTTTTTTGCTTATTTTGAATTGCATGAGAGATATTTTAGACAAATGGATAGCAAATAAAAAAGCTTTTGGACTCACATTAACTAGTAGTTATGCGAAACATTTCCGATAACTTTCAAGAATTTTTGTTATTCAAAAAAATGTGTTTTAAGCAAGGATGACAACCGAAACGAAGTTACAGTTTTATTACCGGAATAATTTTGTTATTTATTTCGGGTAAGGTTACGTTTTTTTTTTAGTTTTATCGGTTACAGTATATCGTAACCGAAACTGTCATACCGATACGATACCGGTATAAACCGAAATAAAAAACCATTATACAACAAAAATATTAAGTCACAAATTCTGTTGATAAAATCTAATACCTTGCTCACTACTTCAACTACTTAAGGACAAAAAGCTTTAAAAATGTAATAAAAATTAAAAATTTGTTATTCAATATAAAATTAAATTAAATGAAAAAATTATTTAATTCAAAATTATTAAATATTATTAAAAATTGATTTGTATGTTATAGGTGTTATTTGGTTGTATATATTTTTAGATATACATAGCTTAAAGTGAAACCACTGTTAAAATCATCGATGAAATTGCCAAATTAGAAAAGAAAAAAATTTGCTGGGTATCAATAAATATAACGAAATCGGAATGTCTTTACTAGTATTTGAATGCATAAACAAAATTAATCAGATAAGAGCAAAATACTGATTAAATTGTTTAAGATTTTACTTAAAATATATACAAACTGATATAATTGCGTTTGTTTGATGAAACTGTATTTAACTTTTTTTCCAAATTATATTAAATAAACTTTTAATGTGTTATAACAAAAATATTCCCAAAATTACACTCAAATAAAAACTCACTGTGTACTGAATCTGTGTATACATCATTTGGCAGATATTTCAAAAGTGCTAACAAAATACTGGGCTTATTAGCAAGAAAAAAAATAACTGAAACTATTTATTTAAGTTGAACAGTTATAACTAGTTCAAACAATTTTATGCAAATGCATGTCTTTTTTTCGATAGTTTAAAACTGATATAGTAAAAATATTTATCGCAATCATGGCATTTACAAAAAAATCATATTTTTGCAGATTTTGACAAAAATATACGTTTGAATTTGAATGCATAATTTGTGCTTTTTGAATTACTAATTTGCTTTTTTTTGTTTTTAATATTTGTGCATATTTTTAATTTTTATTTTTTTTATTTTTAATGTGCTATTTGGATGGTTTTTAATATTTTAATTTAAGCTAAATAATTTTCGATCTTGCTGAATCGTTGGAAAGCGTTATATTTCGTTAATTCATATTTATATTTTTATTTCCAATATCTTAAAGTGTGGGATTTTTGAACAAAATTTTCTTTTAAGTGCATATTTTTAGTGCATATTATTAGTTTTTGTCCCCTTTTATTTATTATTATTATATTTGTTATGACATGTATGCTTCTCACAATGTTATATTCGTTTGGGTTATTTTTTGCATCTTTCACCGGAAAAATATAACGGAAATTTTCCATAAACTTTTTAACTCAGAAGCAATTTACACGACGCTTCTTTTCACGCATGCAATTCTTGTTTGTGGACGCAAGTGGAATAGGATCGGCAGAATCTCTACCACATTAGCCAACAAACAAGAATTGCATGCCTGGAAAGAATCGTAGTTTAAGTTGCCTTTTATTTGGTTGCTGCTTAGGTAGTCAATGTTACATTATTACAGTGCTTCCAGGTTGGATATTTTCTAGCTAGATTTGACGTTTCTTCTAGTTTGCATTTAATTTTATACACTACTATATGATTGAAATCTAATTCAACCTAGATTTCGAGTTTAATGTATATGCAACTTTAGCAGATAAAAAATTAGCATTGTTTCGAAAATTAACACATTAATTAAAATAAATAAAATGAAACATATTTAGAGCAATAAAAACAGGTACAATATTTTGAGTGAGTTTTTTAAGCCATGTAAATTGAATGTTTTTTGCGACTCTTTGTTTTCCCTGTGTCCTTAAATGTAATAAACCATAGTATGCCAAATGCCAAATCGACTGCATAGAAACGTTAAAATTATGTAAATTTCACTGTAGTGGATAACACTTGCCCATATTATTTTGTCTTCAAATAATAAGTAATAAAACTTCCTCGTTTTTAGTTACTAAAACTTAGGTAGTTTTCGATTGCTAAAATGAAAACTTAAAGTGACATTTGACATTGCAAGCGCAGATTGCATGTCAACGTTATCTTAATACTGCAATAGCATTGACATTAAATGTTTTCACGTGAACTTTGTTGAGCTGAAATCATTTAGACAATTGCTTGATATAATTTTATTGCGTGTGTAAAATGTGCGATAAAATAATATCATAACAGTTCTTGAATAAGAGTTTCAAATTTAAATGAAGATTTTTCTTATAAAATTTTTATCAAGGATTTAATGGTAAATTCTGGCAAATTGAGCCAAATCGAGAAACTCTAGCCATCTGCAGTTTTTAGTCAAAGTTGCGGGTCTAGGAATAAAATGCATAAAATATGTTTAAACAATTTTAAATTCAAATTTTATTAATATATCCAAAACAGTTTTTGTATTGCCTATAGATGTTCATATAAAAAATACTAAAATTTTCTTTAAAATTGATTGATTTTAATTTGCTCTTTTTGAATTTTGGGACTAAGTATCTGTAAAATTTTCTACTACTTAGTTTTAGTTAATATGTTAACAAAAAAAATATCCCAACTATGTGTTTTGTGCTTTTCCTAGCTAAAAAAATTAACTATTTGTAACGATTTTAACTCCGATTTAGCTTATTTTTTAAACGAAGTTGGCAACAGTGTGTGGGTTATTTTTCACATTGTTTTCAGCAAAATGTACCGCAAGTTATTCATTGACTGCCTATGCTTGCTCTTATGCCAAATATAATACAGACAAAGTTTGCAATGCGACAATTGGAACAGATTCTTGTTTTTTTTTGTATGTTATTCATTAATGGTATAAACTAAATTGTATTTTAAAAGTACGCAATGAACTTAGTAAATTATAACTAATCATGATACTTACAAGGAAAGTCAGTCATGGGTTCCGCCGATGGCAATAAAGTGATTTTTTTTAGCTGTCCATTCTCACATTTATAGGTTAAAAAATGGGATCAAAAGTTACCCCATTTCCTGTTTTTTGTGTTTTTTTTTTCATATTTCTTCCAAAGAAACTATATATATGGTATCAATTGAAAAGTATTTCAAATGCAAATCATCAGTATAAAGAAGCATGTCCGAACATGCTCAACTTTTCGAACACACAGAAAATAAATTGGTTGGAACTACATTGTAACCAACAACATTTAATTATTATTCAATAATTTTAATTGTAAGCACTTAAAACTCATCATCAGAATAATTAAACTATATTCTAAACAGAAACTATAAACAATTAACCAAAACACAGTCACATCATTCAAAATATTTATTTTTGTAATCAATATTTTTCTAATCGTTACGTAAATATCAACAACCAACCACTTTTCGGAGATTTTAACCCTTGAATAAAATATTTGAATTTAAAATTGAATATTAGTTTCGCCTGCAAAAAAGCAATCGCTATATCTAAGATATTAGTTTTCGGTACCAATTTTAAATAATATAAAGTTTTTTAATAGTTTTGGTAACTCTAATAAAACATTAATACGAGCAACCTTAATTTCTGTTGTAGGTATAAAATTATTTTTAGACATTAATATTTAAACTTGAAAGAAAAAAAATATTCAAGGTAGAATTTTGAAAATACAAATTCAAATTGGTTTTGGGCTAGAAGTAATTGCCTGACAAGCAGGAGGTTACCGGTTGGAGCCTAGTTCGCTGCATAAGAGTTTTTATTAATAAAATAATTTTGAAATAATACAGAATTTTTTATAGTTTTGGTGACGCTAACAAAATATTGAGATTAGCAACCGTTGTTGCACAACAAATCTATTTTAAGACAAATATTTAAATTTGAAACTAGAAAATAATCAAGTTTGAAATTTAAAAAATCATATTTAAATTTGGTTTAGGCTAGAGGTAAAGTACTTGCCTGACAAACGGAAGATCGACTTGTTTGATTTCACAACAAAAAGTGATGCAAACAATCAATGAAATTTGGATTTTCTTTTCTGCTCTTTAAGAACCTATGCATCTTACTAGGCAGTAGGAAAAGCAGAGGGATGCAGTAAACGCGTATTTCTGCTTCATATTTTCTGCAGGGATTGGTTTTATTGTTCAAGTTTTAAAGAATTTTCCAAGTCATATTTTTGTTAACGGTAAGAATTGTATTTGCAAAGTCAATGAAAATAATTGATTCCAAAAAATGAAATAATAAATAAAACAAAAATGCTGAAAAAATAAATTTTCATAATTATCCCTTAAACGGTATATTTGACATTGTTTCTTACTATTTTTTATTATTGTAAGTTTTAACCTTTTTAAAATGGCTTTAATTGTTGTTTGTCTATTTTGGATAATTTTCCAATATATTTCACATAAATATCCTGTGTTTACCACAATTAAAAACGTTAGCATTACATATGCTATAATCCCATAAGCAGATTAAACGATCCATAAAATATTGAAGATTATTCTTCATTTTCTAACAATTTTATATGCTTTAAGAGAATTTTTTTTAATTAAAGTCTACATGTGCCATAATATGGACCTTTAGAGTTGTTTTGAAAATTGTCTTATGACTTTCTTAAATAGCCAAAAAATCGCCAAGCAACTGCACTAGAAGCTGATGCATTTTTATTTATAATGCTTTACTTAGTTTTTTATATAGCCCAAATACTAGGTGTAGCGCCACATTAGGGTACGTTCCCTTAAACTTGTTTGTTCTTAACCATGTTCAAAACTCTTGAAAAATTTAATGGTTATTATCCTCATAATTAGGTACTTGAAATTTGTACTCGTCATTATAATCAACATCATTACCTCCCATTAATATTTGCAATAGTAAGTATAAATAAGGCAATCGTATTTTTCCATATTTATTTCTTCTTCTATATCTTCTTCATCATCATCAGTCTAGCAATGTTAATGTTATCCATGATTTGAAAATGAGGCCAACTGAAGTATTATCATCATCAAAATCATTTTACTAAACCCTTGATAAATGGTGAATTGTTGCATATGAAAGACTTTGAAAAAAAAAACAGCAAATATAAGAATGTAGGAGGGTCAACAATTAATATTAAAAAAAAAACAGCAAAAGTGAAGTATTTAAAATAAGCGAATTTTGTAATACCTTAATTACACAGAATGATATAAAAAAAATGAATAAGTTTCTGATTTATATAATTTGAGCATGCTGATTTAAATGGATAACTTTATTTTTTGATGTATGGTATAGATTTTCCGCAACAGTTCTTTTAATTTAACGCTTCATTATGTTTTTAAATGCAATAAATCTCATTTCTGAAATCTGAAACTAGCTGTTAGCTTTTTTTCCAATTTTTTTCGGTTTTCTCGAAATCAATCGCTTAAGCCCCATTTACATAATCCAACATGTGTATTACACATGTCAAAATGTATTGCATAAAGCAAATGTATAATGTATGTGAGGACAATTCGTTACACACATGTTAAAATATCAATCCACATTTCAAAACATCGACATTTGAAAACATTTTGACAATCTTAACTTTTTTAAATATTTCATACCGGGACCGTAATAATTATTCCTTTTTTCAGAAAAGTCAGATGATAAAAGTTATTTTTGATTTTTATTTTTTCGGCAGAAATAAAAATTATTTTTTGATTTTTATTTTTTCGGGCAAAAATAAAGTTATTTTTTATTTTTTATTTTTTCGGACAAAAATAAGTTATTTTTTGATTTTTATTTTTTCGAGCAAAAGTAAAAGTATTTTTTGATTTCCATTTTTTCGAGGCAAAATAAAAGTTATTTTTTGATTTTTATTTTTTCGAGCAAAATAAAAGTTATTTTTTGATAATTTATTTTTTCGAGCCAAAATAAAAGTTATTTTTTGGTTTTTATTTTTTCGAGCAAAAATAAAAGTTATTTTTTGATTTTTATTTTTCGAGCAAAATTAAAGTTTATTTTTTGATTTTTATTTTTCGAGCAAGTATAAAGTCATTTTTTGGTTTTTATTTTTTTTTTTACCAAAAATAAAAGTTATTAGCTTTGCTATTATGATTTTTCAGTGATGATAGATATACAGCAATATTTTGCAATTTTATTTTATGTGATAACTGTATTAATATATATTATTATACGTTTTTTAAGTATCTAACTACAAGACAAACATCTATATTTGTACGAGCAGTGCGCCAATTTTTGGAAACTAAAATCGTCATTTTTAAAACAAGAATTCTTCAAAAAAATCGTCATATTAAAAATAATTTTTACTGTTTATAAAACTCGAAAATATTACAAAAGGCAATCATAAAATTTATATATTTCGTTCATACAAATATAACTACGTTATTTGTTATTTATTCGTTATAAAAATAAAAATTTATAACTATGGAATTTCAACTCAACAAATTGAAATAAATATCAAAAATAACTTTTATTTTTGCTCGAAAACATAAAAATCAAAAAATAACTTTCATTGTTGCTCAAAAAAAATAATCAAAAAATAATCTTTTACTTTTGCCCGAAATAATAAAAATCAAAAAATAACTTTTATTTTTGCTCGAAAAAATAAAAATCCAAAAATAACTTTTATTTTTGCTCGAAAAAATAAAAATCCAAAAATAACTTTAATTTTTGCTCGAAAAAATAAAAATCAAAAAATATTTTTATTTTTGCTCAAAAAAATTAAAATCAAAAAATAACTTTTATTTTTGCTCGAAAAATAAAAATCAAAAAATAACTTTTATTTTTGCTTGAAAAAAAAAAATCAAAAAATATATTTTATTTTTGCTTAAAAAATAAAAATCAGAAAATAACTTTTATTTTTGCTAAAAAAAAAAAAATCTAATTTTAAAAAGCAATGCATTTTATTATAGACTAGTTCATAAGGATCAAAATGTTATACTTGAAACAGTTTTCCGACATTTACTTCCTAGTTGCTTTTTTGTTTAAAAATTTGAAAATAACTGTTATTTTCGGTCCCTGATTTCATAATATTGCCACATGTATTAGCATAATTATTTTGTTATACACAAATAAAAGTAAACAAAGAATAAAATCAACAAATGGTGGTAAAAAATAATTAAAAGAAAAAGTAGTTTAAATGTATTTTTGTGTGTATCGATAATAGTCTGAACAGTAACACGATTTTTCTTTTATACTTTTTTGACAGACAGAGAATTTTATCTTCATTATAATACATTATCTTCATTATAATTGTGTGAAGTGAAGTATAAACACGTGTGTGATAATGAAAACGGGGCTTTGAAGAGGAATTATATATATAAGTAAAAAAGGTTATTTTTACCAAAGCGTTTTAAATGCAATATTAACGATTTGTCAAAAATTTACATGGCACCACAACGATCCAGGATGACTCCAAGGTCAAGCTGTTAGTGTGATGTGTAAATGCATTTTAAAAAAATGTTTCCAAATTTTCAGCTAAAAAGAATTATATTACCAAAAGTGTTCATCATCCCCGTACATATTTGTCACAAAAGTAATGATTTTGTTAAAAAAAAAAACTTTTAGTCTGATTTTTTGCGCATATACTTTTCAAAGTTTTTCACATATCATACTAAAAGTTGGACTCTGTGTTTATCTTAGAAAGCTGTCCTGCCATATACAATTTTTGACTAATCCCGCGTTCTGAATATGAGGCTCACATATTAAAATAATTAATTCCTTGCAGAAACACTACTTTCTAATATTCTCTTTGTACTGCATTACCATTTGTGAAGGTCAATTGCTAGTTTAAGCTCCGTTTACATTATCACTAGGGTTTGGGGTACGGGAATTCAAGGGAGAGAATTCCCTGGAATTCTCGGAAAAATTGCGTCGGAAATTCCCGGGAAAAATTTTCAAATTTCCCGGAAAAATTTAATTAATTAATTTATGTAGTAATATTTCAATTTAAAAACTGAAAAATGGGTAAGAGTAGTATGTTGACGTGCTGTTAAAAGTATTATAAAATATATATTTCCAGAAAGGTGAAAAATCGGAGTACTTTAATCAGATTTGGATTCATCGTGCATTATACCTTCAGAAAAGTATAATTTAATTCCAGTGTCAAATATTTTTCGGCCTGAATATTTAGGTGTAAGAAGTAAGTACATATAATCACATGTGCTCCCCACAGTATGCGCTTTATTATTTAATTTTTAATAAAACCTCGTTTTAACAAAAAAAAAAAAATTCATTTCTTATACACAATTTGCTTGTTTTAAATAATAAAAAAAGAAATTTATTAAATTTTTCCTAATTATCACACATGTGTTTATACTTTATTTCACACAAATATAATAAAAAGTGCGATAAAACTCTGTGTTTGTCAAAAAAGTGTAAAATAAAAATCGTTTAATTTTTCAGATTGTTATCGACACACACAAATAATACATTTGAACAGCTAATTTCTTTCTAATTATTAATTTTTTTCATTTATTTACTTTTATTTGTGTATAACGCAACACTTGTGTAATGGGAACTTTATAAAATATTTCAAAAAATAAAGCTTGTCAAGAAATGAGTGTCGATGTTTCCAGATGTTTATAACGAATTGTGTTCACATACATTATACACTTAATTTATATAACACATACACTTGTGAGATTATGTAAACGGGACTTTACCGATAAAATTCGCTTAAAACCGTAAAAATTTGCAAATATAAGAAAAACCTCTAAATGCGGACAGTTTTGTAAATCAAATATGTACCTCAAGAAAGAACACATTGGTTGTTTTTATGTTTCAACAGTAATGAGTAAAAAACTGCATTTACAAGCGCTAAACTTTAAAGTAATTTTGTGCAAAAACTGTTAAATACATCTAAAAACAAAGTACGTCATTGAAATCAGCATGCCTGAAGTATATACAATAGGCGGTCATAACCTTATTAGTTTTTAAAAGTTATGATTTCGTCCTCTGAGTTACTAATTTGATTAAAATATTTCGTGAAATTTTTAGTCAATTTATATATTAGGAAATATAACATTTTTAATTGATTTTTGGCAATATTTTTAAAATTCTTGAAAATGCGGAGAAAAATCAATCATATCTATTTTATTCGGATCTATTGACCAAGTAGACCTTATCGATTTTTTTAGGGTATCTGTATATATTATCGAATTAACTGGAAATTAACATAGCATTGTATTTTCCCATGGGTTACACCAACTGCAAAATTTGTCTGGTTAGTGTTATCTTTAGTGCACACTGAAAGAAAAAGCTTCATCATATTTATGAAGGTTTTCGTAAATATATTAAAACTTCATTGCTTTTCGTCCAATGAAACTGTTTCATAAATATTTATGAAACGTTTCGGATTCCCCCGTAAATACTTTATAAATATGAAAGTATTACATAGATTTTTGTCCAATGAAACAGTTTCATAAATATGATAAAACTTTTTTCCTTAAGTGTAGGGTATTAAAATCCCCACACAGAAATATAACAACCACTTAAAATAAGCGTAAAATGAGAAAGAAATGTTGAAAAAAATTGGCTGAAATGATTACAATTTTTTAGCCATTGCACAAAATATAGTAAAGGAAAAATGCCTTTGGTGTTTTCTACCACTATAATGATGGATAAGCACTCAACGGTTTTATTGTTAGTTTACTAAGGTACAGTCATGGAAGCAAACACACAAAATATCTGTTGCAAAAGTTAACAAATTCTTATGCCAACGCACACACAGACAACAGAGTCTAGTTTATTAAGTCAACCATGGACCGCTATAATTATGATAGAAATTAAAATTGTTTTATTTTAATAAAGTCACCGCAAATGTTTGACTTACTTAAGTAAAAACATAGTTAGTTGGTAATAGTTTTACAAGTAAATATTTTATATAGAATTTTTTTTCATATTTTTCCTTAAGGTTAAATTTACAACAATACAAATTAATAAGGTTAAAAAATTGGAATATATATATTTACTTACAAGGAAAGTCTTATGAAGGGTCCTCTGCAATCTAAATTAAATTCTGATCCATCTTACGTTCAGGGGTTAAAAAGTGGGGTCAACTTTTGTATAACGTAAAAAATAAAATATTGGACAAATGGGATACCATAGGGTGTTTGTGTTTTTTTTTTCCATATCCGTTAATGTTTCGATTTATGCTACTTTTCCCGAAAAACTATTTTAACTTATATTTAAAATATATATACACTTAGGAAAAAAGGTTTGTAATGGCTACGGGAAATTAGCTGTTATTACGGAAAATTTAACTATATAGTCGTATATATAATTCTCTAACACATCATATCTCAGCTGATCCGAAAAATGCCATACATAGCTTTATCTCATGTGATCCCATGGGATCTGCTCTGATATAATTTGGTCCCAAACATGGGTATATATAATTTGATCAAATTCAAGTTCAAGTTCAATGGAATACAACTCTCATATATGGGCAGGGGCTGTGTCTATTCTGAAGCTTCTGGACCGTGTTCAGGGGACTTACAATTTAGAAAAATTTAAATCAAATATCCACAAACACTACTCCCTCTTTCCTCCCTCCCATTCCCTATTTTCCTGATCAATACAATGCACTGCATGAGTAGGGGGCATCCCCTGAGTATTGGTTAAAATTAAAAAAAAAAAATATATAATTTGATACAATTAGATACAGCTTCATAAAATTCTCTGGAAATTCGCACTACTATTTTGTTTTATGTTTCAAATAATAATGAAAATTTAAATATAAATCAAGGGATTGAAGAATTAGAACTTATTTCAACTTGACTTATACACATTGTTTCATAATGTCAATTTTGATTTCCAATTAATTCTTAAACAACTTTTTGCTAATTTTAGCACTTGGTTTTGAAAAAATTGTAAAATTTTTTATTTTTAATTTTTTTTTAATTTATTTTCATCGGGATAAACATTAATTGCATTTATAGTAATTAAATGTGCTAAAGTCCCAAAACTTATTTAACAAATTGTGAAAATGAGAATTTCCTGTCCTCGTCTAGGAGCGAGATTCAAAATTTAAAATATCAAAGAAAAAACAAAAACAACAACAAAATATTGTCACAATTGGCTATGTCATCTTCCAAATACTATTCTGTTTTTTTTTTGTCAGACCTAGCAATGTAGTGACGTTTATTCAAGTAAATCAACAATAGAAAAATCATATGTTTTCTTTTAGTGTCAGTTACATTTAAATTTGCAGAAGCACATGCATATTTGTTATTTTAAATTTATTTTCTTTGGGATAAACATTAATTGCATTTATAGTAATTAAATGTGATAAAGTCCCAAAACTTATTTAACAAATTGTGAAAAACAATCTGAAGTACGCGTGTCCCTATCCGGATTTCATTCCTGCCCAAGGAAATCTTCAGGGGACTTTGTTATTATAATTTCTAGAGATATTTGTTATGTTATCACAAACTCAATGAGAATTTCTGTCCTCGTCTAGGAGCGAGATTCAAAATTTAAAATATCAAAGAAAAAACAAAAACAACAACAAAATATTGTCACAATTGGCTTTGTCATCTTTCAAATATTACTCTGTTTTTTTGACAGACCTAGCAATGTAGTGACGTTTATTCAAGTAAATCAACAATAGAAATCATATGTTTTCTATTAGTGTCAGTTACATTTAAATTTGCAGAAGCACCTGCATATTTGTTATTTTAAATTTATTTTCTTGGGATAAACATTAATTGCATTTATAGTAATTAAATGTGCTAAAGTCCCAAAACTTATTTAACAAATTGTGAAAAACAATCTGATGTAGGCGTGTCCCTATCCGGATTTCATTCCTGCCCAGGGAAATCTTCAGAGGACTTTGTTATTATAATTTCTAGAGATATTTGTTATGTTAAATCACAAACTCAATGAGAATTTCTTGTCCTCGTCTAGGAGCGAGATTCAAAATTTAAATATCAAAGAAAAAACAACAACAAAATATTGTCACAATTGGCTTTGTCATCTTTCAAATAGTACTCTGTTTTTTTGACAGACCTAGCAATGTAGTGACGTTTATTCAAGTAAATCAACAATAGAAAATCATATGTTTTCTATTAGTGTCAGTTACATTAAATTTGCACAAGCACCTGCATATTTGTTATTTTAAATTTATTTTCATCGGGATAAACATTAATTACATTTATAGTAATTAAATGTGCTAAGTCCCAAAACTTATTTAACAAATTGTGAAAAACAATCTGATGTAGGCGTGTCCCTATCCGGATTTCATTCCTGCCCAGGGAAATCTTCAGAGGACTTTGTTATTATAATTTCTAGAGATATTTGTTATGTTAAATCACAAAATCAATGAGAATTTCTTGTCCTCGTCTAGGAGCTAGATTCAAAATTTAAAATATCAAAGAAAAAACAAAAACAGCAACAAAATATTGTCACAATTGGCTTTGTCATCTTCCAAATACTACTTTGTTTTTTTGACAGACCTAGCAATGTAGTGACGTTTATTCAAGTTAATCAACAATAGAAAATCATATGTTTTCTATTAGTGTCAGTTATATTTAAATTTGCACAAGCACCTGCATATTTGTTATTTTAAATTTATTTTCATCGGGATAAACATTAATTGCATTTATAGTAATTAAATGTGCTAAAGTCCCGAAACTTATTTAACAAATTGTGAAAAACAATCTGATGTAGGCGTGACCCTATCCGGATTTCATTCCTGCCTAGGGAAATCTTCAGAGGACTTTGTTATTATAATTTCTAGAGATATTTGTTATGTTAAATCACAAACTCAATGAGAATTTATTGTCCTCGTCTAGGAGCGAGATTCAAAATTTGAAATATCAAAGAAAAAACAAAAACTACAACAAAATATTGTCACAATTGGCTTTGTCATCTTCCAAATACTACTTTGTTTTTTTTTGACAGACCTAGCAATGTAGTGACGTTTATTCAAGTAAATCAACAATAGAAAATCATATGTTTACTATTAGTGTCAGTTACATTTAAATTTGCACAAGCACCTGCATATTTGTTATTTTAAATTTATTTTCATCGGGATAAACATTAATTGCATTTATAGTAGTTAAATGTGCTAAAGTCCCAAAACTTATTTAACAAATTGTGAAAAACAATCTGATGTAGGCGTGTCCCTATCCGGATTTCATTCCTGCCCAAGGAAATCTTCAGGGGGACTTTGTTATTATAATTTCTAGAGATATTTGTTATGTTAAATCACAAACTCAATGAGAATTTCTTATCCTCGTCTAGGAAGCGAGATTCAAAATTTAAAATATCAAAGAAAAAACAAAAACAACAACAAAATATTGTCACAATTGGCTTTGTCATCTTCCAAATGTTTCGCCGAAATTAGCAAACAAAGATCACTGAGAAAAAAAAATTCAGTAATTTTAAAATGATAATAGCAAAAAGTGATACTAAAAATATATATTGCAATAAAAATTAGTAAAAAAAAAGTAGTAAAGTGGAATTGAAAACCTTTTACAAATTTGCTATTAACTTCTTTGCCTGAGTGTATAAATATATAATTTCACATTATCTGTCTTTCTTTGTCTTATTTCTTCCAGAGCATGTTGTATATGCATGTTAGCATAGTTATAGTAAATTTAACGAAAAAGATCTTGATTTTCGGGCTTAAGCTCCCTGATGCCCTAGAAGAAGAAAATTGGCATACAAATTGGCATACAACGGAGAGGAGTGGCAAAAGCGTTATTAAAAACTATATATTATCCACAGTTTTAATTTGATGATCTAGAAAAATGAAATCCCGCGTACATATTATATTAACTGTGGGCTGAATGTCGTGAAAAAATAAATTTTCAACAAAATAACTACATCAGATTGTTTTTCACAATTTGTTAAATAAGTTTTGGGACTTACGCACATTTAATTACTATAAATGCAATTAATGTTTATCCCGATGAAAATAAATTTAAAATAACAAATATGCAGGTGCTTGTGCAAATTTAAATGTAACTGACACTAATAGAAAACATATGATAATTTGCAATTATTTGTCTATATCAGGGTTTTCAGATACGGCGATTTCTCATTTCAAACTCGTTGAGCGATTTAATTTTTTAAATGGCGACGTGAGTTTTTCAAGTGAATGGCGATTTTCTTGGCGATTTTACACATAAAACATCCCTAGCAAAAAACAGAAATATACACCCAGAAAAAGGATTGGTTGGAATTCGGTCGAAACCATTAAAACTTATTTGAGAGAACGTTATTTTATTTGGAGCTATCAATTATCGATTAATAAGGCAAAAAAAAAATGTACTGGAAAATAAAAAGAGGGAAAAGGAACTAAAAAACAATCCACTAATATAATTAGTGGTATTTCCAATCAATTTTTCAAATAAAATTCGGTTAGTAATTGTGTGCGGTAGAAGCAACTATTTATTTTGTGATAATACAAGAGAATTAAAACAATCTATCAAATTTTTAAAAAATTGTTTTTAATCAAAAGTGGTTACTGTGCAATCAAATATGCCACCAAATTAGGGGTTCAGTAGTACCAACCGAATTGTGGATTGCACTGTTTATAAAAGCAACTAATGATTGGTATTGGTAAACGAATTTAATAAATTGTTTGTTTTCGTAACACAATATTTAAATTCAAATTTAGCTATCAATATTTGTAAGTGTTTGTGGTGTAGTGGGTAGAGAGTTTGCCTTGTACTCCGAACTTCCGAGTTCAAATCTCGGAAAAGACAAACACAACAAGTTTTTTTTTTAATTAAAATGAAATATTTAAATATTTAAATAACAAATAAGGCAATGCAAATTAAAAGTGATTGTGGTGTAATCAGTAACACAGAGGACTGTTAATCTGAAGGCCACCAGCAAAATCAAAAAAGTTTTTTAATTTCAATTGCAGGTCGTAATAATATATATTTGGAATGTAATATTGGGTTAAGCAACTAATATTGGCTTAGCAACTGGTTAAGCATATATAATTTAACATTACGATAGTTGTCGTAACCAGCCTGAATTCGATTGGCATCAAATTCGCTTTCCACAACTGAGACTCTTTTCTGCGTGTTTCTTAGAATAAGATGTTTCTAATAAATTATTCAAACATTTGAAACATTTTACCAGAATATAAAATTAAATTACTAAATTTTCGCTTATTGCTTTCGATATATCTTAAGTTGATATTTTACAAGATTATTTTTTTAATAATTTTTTATGTGTAAGTAATTTGGGAACTTTTGAGAATTTTTTTAGGGTACAAAATAAAAATTAAGTATATATTACACTGTTTTACAAAATTGTTTTGCTTTACATTTTGTATGTTATAAATTAAACATAAAATGATTGTTGTTTCGTTGCAGCTCCTGCCATTTATATAGAGCAATATAGTTATAGATTAAGCATACAAAATTAAAATGCTGATGAAGTGCTTTTAATTCTTAGGAATTTTTAGATAACAAGTTGCTACTCTTGTTGTCTTGATTTAAAAAAAATCACAAAAATCAATTTATCTAGAGAAGAAAAATTTACGTTTTTGCTTTTTTTTGCCATTTTTGCTACATATTTGCTTTTATTGTAAATTTTTGCTTTTTTCATTTTGAGCTTAACATTTTTTAAATTTTATTCGCTTTTTTCAAAAATTTTTCTTAAATGTTTTATATACAAATTTAAAATAACATACAAGTATAGTATATATAATTGTATTTGGTCTAAATTTAAAAATCCTGTGGTGGCCCAAAATTACTCTACAGAAAATTTGAAAATATTTATCCAGTAATAAGCCAAAAATTACGAACTCTTTAATGTACCAGATTCCAAAGTTATTTCAGAAAAATAAAGTGAGTAATAATATTCGGTAGAAAATTCAAATGGTAATATGTTAAAAAAATTCCACTTATTAGAACAAATTATATTTAGAAAATATTAATTGAAATTCACAAGATATTATTTTTATAAAAAAACCAACACTATTTGTAATTTAGAAAATTATGATTTTCTCTTGATGATCCAAAATGTAAAACTATTTCTGATAGTTTTTGAGTTTCCAAAAGCAATTGAATTACAAATGATATATTTTAATTACAAATGGAAAATCAAAATTTCAATCTATGATTTCTGAATTTAAACGAGAATTTGGAGTTTCAATTGCGATTAAGAAGCCTTTCAATGGTGCAGATTTTGTTAACATAAATTAAATTAAATAATTAATCCATGTAATCTGCATTTTTTAAATGTTTTATGATAAAAATATGTTTTGGTTTAATCTTATAAATATTGATTTTATGTTCCAATGTAATGCCATTTGTTAATATTTAGAACTGTGCGCCCCGGTAGGTTATTTGGTAGCGTGCTGGTTTATTAGTGCGGGGGTCGTGGGTTCGATTCCCACCAGGTGCACTAGTCTGTTTCCGCTACAACGCGCCGAAGGCCATAATAGCTAGTGCTCGGTTAGGGTAATAGTATATAATTTGTAATTATATGATTAATAGTTAATAAAATACAAAAATAATTAATATTTAGAATTGAATAACCTCGTATAATAATAAATATAGTTGATTTACATTGAATAAAATTATTTTGAAATATTTTACTTTTAAATTTTAAAAAATTAAAAGCAAAAGTTTCTTTTTCGATCTTTTATCATAAATTATGATGTGAACAAGATTATTCAAGTTCAAGATCATTTGTTTTTTGTTAAAAAACCATTAATTAATTAAAAAATGTATTCACCGCTAAAATTAAAGCAGACAGGTCCTTACAGGGTGATATAAGTATCGAATTACCCTCTTAAATGTATAATAACCAAAGCAACAGTCAATATGCTCTGTAAGAACGTAACATGATGCTAGCTCATAAAAAATATGCACACAAAACTGAAAATATTTTTTAAAGATTAGAAAACCTTACAAAACTTTACACTAGCCGCCCGGTTCCACACACGGCAATTTACTTGCGCCAAGTCTTGAACTTTATTGAGAAGAGGAGAAGGAAAAGAGAATGGAAGGGGGTACAGGACTCGACACCGTACTCTAATTTCGTCTTGTTTTGTCATCCGAATTTCAACCATATGAACTAAAGAAAACCGAAATTGCTGAAACAAACTTTTCCGTGTGAACACAAAAGCAAGCTAATAAAGCAGCATTGAAGGAAGAAATTGCGAAAGTAAATTACCGTGTGTGAACCGGACTAAAAAGGCCAATTACGAAAGTTACCTTTTATCTGGTTTTACCAAGAACAAATTTTTTCGATTTTTTTTTTTTAGTTTTATATAAGTATTTGACAATTTTTTTCAGATTTTTTTTGATATAAAAATTGTTTGTTTAACCGTCACTTTGATGACATTAAAAGAAAAAATTCCAAATTTTACACCCATATTTTTACTGAAATTAAAGACGTTTTAATTAGGAAAATTCTGAATTTTTACATTTAACGTCGTCAATCGTAAAAAAATTTTAATAATATGATCCAAGAATAATTTTTTTAGTAGCCTGGAAATCTTCAGTAGTAAACCATACGGTTTTACGAAAATATGGCATAATAAATAATTAAAATTTGTATGTTTCACATCCTAACTTTTCGGATAAAAATCCATCTTAGAGTTCCCGTACTCCATAAAAAAATCAGAAAAATTTCTTTAACATTTACAAAAATGTTTTTTTTTTTTTTTAAAGTTGTATTTATTCGACCTTTCAATATTTAATAAATAAAAATCTTCGAGCTCGAGGTCTAGTTTTTTTATAATGATTAATTTATTTTTCAATATTTCGACATTCCTCGAATGCCATCTTCTGGAAAATATTTAATGTTTACATAAAAAAAAACAATAACAAAAAACTTAAAAAATCGTTGTTATCACCACGTCATGTAATATTATACAAAGTGTATTTACAAAAATGTTCAAAAAAGTGCAGTTCATTTAAACTTAAACAGTTTTGTAAAAAGGTCGTCAAAATATGTCCGATAGTTTTTCTGATTTTTTCTTTTTCTTTATTTCTGACTAATGGCGTTTTAAGTTGTTCATTTTTCTATAGGTTTTAAAGATTTTCCACTTTTTGTATTTACTTAAAAAGTTTTTGTTAAAAAGAAAAGAAAAATATTGTGATACACAGCCCTCGGTTTACATGTACCTATTTCCTATAGATTTAGGAGTCTACATGTGACAAAATTTCTTCCATGGTGATTAAATTTTAATTTTTTTTTAGTATTGATAAATCCAATAAGGATCATGCAAACATACAAATAATCAATTTCCTTACAATACCGCTAAAATATAATAGAACAAAACATACGCGATAATACTCAAATGATAGATAAATTTCTATAGATTTATATTCCTAAACGAAATTATGATTTTGATGTTATATTTCGAAAAATTAAGCTAAATATAACAAACAATTATTGAATAATATAAATATATAAACCGCTATATTTTAAAAATTGTAAATGAGTCATCTCTTGTCAAACCGCACGAATTTTTACACTAAATTTGACAGAAGAATCCTTAAAAAATATTTGACATGTATATGTAGAAAAAATTTAAAAAAGATTTGAAAGAAGTTTCAGTTCTAAATTTCTACCTTTTTCGATTTTATTGTCCTCTAAAATCAATTTCATACAAAATGAGTACGATATACCACATTAACGATTAATCACATTTGACATTTTTGGTTACTTAAAATAAAATTAAAAGGAAATAATTTAAGCTTGATATAATAAAAATTATGTTTTTTCAACCTTTAATTGTGCAATGAAAATGAAAAATTGAAAATGAAAATTATTCAAGTTCTTTATTAGGAATATTGTCCTAACAAATAATCTATCAGAGTTTTTGTTTTCAAATTTATCAATTGACCACTTTCAGGAAATGAGATTTTTAGATCTATTACGGGAATTGTCTTGGTTCCCATCATCAGAGCACGTTTTGAAAGAAGTGACGATCCATGCAAAACATCAAACATTCATATAAACTAGTTTTCTCACTAAACGAGAAATAATATATGAGCTCGAAGTTAAAGATTATCACCATTGATCAAAACTGTAACTGTAACTTAGAGTATTTTTAATTAATTTTTTAATATTTTTTACATTTTCGTATTGAAAAATATTACTTTGAAAAATATCATAAAAATAGTATTTCTAATTAATTTTTTAATCTTCATTACATTTTTCTATTGACAAATATCATTTGTGGGGGGGGGGGGAATTTCCTATTTCCCCACCCCTTGAAAACGTGCCTGAGCTAGGTTGATACTAGTATTTCGATCTGGCTAAAGATCTGATCAGAACCCGCAGTTTCAGAAAAGCTATAGCCTCCATAATAGGCAGAGCTTTAAAAAAAAATAAAAATTACCATTTTGCTCCATTCTTGTCTTCTTAGTAATCAAACATGGTCTTTTCTTAATAATCAGCATGCCGTTACTAACTTAAAAAACAACAATTGTTCTATTATATAAAAAAAAGTTTTGAGTTTTACTTTGGCTCAAGTAATATTTTTTAACAGTTTTATTAGTTTTTTGTTTTTATATACATCGAGATTATTTTTATGTTATTTTTCAATTGATGTTATATTCAATTTATTATGTTATTTTATTTTTATTTTATTATTATTTTTATAGTCACATTAATTGATGACTATATCCAAAGTCCATTTATATACAGCGAAATTGCATATATAAATATTAGGCTTATAGTCCAGATTAGCGATATAGTTCACAATTTGTGTGCAATAACAGCGAAAAGCACGGTATTTTGTGTTTAAAAATTCAAAACGAAACTAAAAATGTTCCGACATGTCGATGTTTAATTGATGAATTATAAAAACTATTACCCAGCAAAAAATAACCTAGATTTGGTAAGCAGTAACTACATTTGTATGCTTGCAAAATAGCTTTTCACCGCCTTGCATACAATAAAGAAATTAGGGAAGGCATTCTGTTGTGCTTCGCAAAATGCCTTTTTTGAAGCAATGAAAAATGCTTAAAATGAAGCAATAAAGACTGCATACTATGAAGCATTAATGTTGTCAGCATACAAAAAGCGCTTCTTATTGCCTAAGAAGATATGAATTTATTGTTTCTACGAGCACATGAGCACATTTCACCTGCTTGAAAGAGACATACCAAGTGGGACATCGCGATCCAAAAATCATGCCTTCTGAATTTGCTTTGGAAGCGCTTTGTAATTAAATAATGCGTTCCGGAAGTGCTTCTGGGTAAGCAATATTTTTTGCTGGGTATGCCGATTATATATGGATGATGGTTTATTTTAATGGTCTTGTACCCTACTTTTTGTGTTGTATTGAAATTTCCACGATGTAAATTTTTTAAAATTTTACCTTACATTTGTATATTTCTTATGTATACACTGAGAGCATTGTCGGCATGATACCAATGAATTTTTGCATTATATCTATTAATTGTCCCTTGAACTCGTCCATTGAAAATTTTCATTAAAATTTTATTTTATTTATTACAGAGTTCATACACATTATGAAAAAGTTTTATTTAAAATAATTTCATAAAAATATTGAAGCTTTTTCATAAAATTTATGAAATTTTTCAGTCACTGTGAGAAGAATATATCATTAGCCTTGTTCAAAATTTGGTGAAAACTCGTCCCAAGAAATTCTCCCTGTGTATTTTACCACTCGAACCCGAATAATATGCTAGAACTGAACTGATTTATTCGGATGAAGCAAAAAAAAAAAAATCATGTTCCATAACTTAATTTTTTGTATAAAAAGCGCCATGTATCTACCTCCAAAAACAGCATTTTAAAAAAGCTTTTGGGAAATAAACAGTCACATTTCGCTTTAAAAGGTTTTTATTTTACCCATTAAAATGTTATGCATATTGCAACAATAATTTACCTGATATTTGATAAATATTCAAAGTTAAAATACTACAAGTCTATCTTTCTACTTCCATTCCAATTTATTTGCTATTAAAATATTTACACTTACATCTTTGCATTATTTACTCCCTTATTAAATATTTAAATAACATAGTGAAATTAAACAAACTGAAACCACCAAAAGGCACATCACAGCATGTAACACCATTACATGTTTTAATAAAAACAACAAAAAAAAAATAACGTCATAAAAAGGGAAATCAGAAAAGCAACGGTCTTCATGCATACAAACAAACAAAAAACAAAGTGTTAGGTAAACGAGAAATATAACCAAATGATGAAAACCAAATGTCTGCATATTTGTGGAGAAAAATAGACTGCAGTAAAAATTCTGGCAAAAAAAAAACTGCAATCACAATATGGCGGCAGTGGTTGCAATAACAAAGCAGCAAAAACAACAATTGATGTAATTTTTTCTATGGAAAGTTTCTAGAGAAATATTTGATGTTCTGCTGTAAATAATGACGATATGATGTGGTATAGTTATAAGAATGTGTGTTTCAAATACCCAGCAAAATAAAGTGGAAGTAGTGCTTAAAAACTTCCAAGGAACTGCACATTCTCCAAGGCATATGCACATTTTTCGCTTTCATGGAAGTTATTTTAAACAACTCCCAAAAATGCTAAATTAAAGTTACTGTCAACAGCATTTTCAACGCTATATAAATTAATAGGTATCTAAATTAATAACATCTCAAGAAGTGATTGTTCAGAAGTTCATATATATTTTTTTGTATATAGAAGTATGATGGTAAGTGGTTGGATTTGCAATCAGAAGGCTGCGATATCGATTTCGGCCTGGGGAGCTAATTTTTATTATTTTTTTTTCATTAATTTTTTTTTGTATTTTTTTTTATTTGATTTAGCCGAAAGGCGGTATACAATATCATTATTGCATTTAAACATTGATACACTCAGAAAAGCTCTACAGTTCCTACACTACAGTTATTTGTGTAATAACGCGTTTGTAGTTATTTTAATTGAAATTGCAGTTGTTTAACTTAGGAAAATAATTTTTAACGTTTTTGAGGGTTTGATTTAAAAAAAAAAAACCAGCCAAAATTACTTCATTGTGGTAACGGTTACATTACGCAGTTGTTTCGACTTTTTGACAAAGGTGGTGTGTGTGTATCGAAAGACAAAAAAAAAACAATATGGCGTCTGCACAAGCAGCTAAAAATGTTTTAAAAGTTTTAAATAAAAATTCAATTTATGTTTATAATTTAAAATACACATTGTCAGATGACGATACATTTTCATGCCAATTAAAGATAGACTGCGGGCAGCTATTTTCGCTAAAACTCAATGAAAGATCAAATATTCAAGACTGCAATGATGTTAATTCCACAGTAGAACAGGATTAATTTTATATGAGGTTACAAGCAAATACTTACAGATAGTTTACGGTTTCTTGCTTATCATTCACCCACACTGATGGAAAAATTTGTAAATAATTTAGCTAAAAGTACTAAAAAGTAGGTAAAATGACGTTGCAGAAAAAAACTTTAACAAATAGCGGAATTTGTTGCTATAATTTAGTAAAATAAGAATAGCACATCTGTTGAATCTACAAATATTAAGTTACACTCTAAAAATTGATTGTAAATTTACTACTTTGAATTGGGTAAATTTTTGTGTAATATAACGCTTAGTGAGTAAAAATGAACACCAAATGCGTAAAATTAGTTTGTACACTCTTTGAATAACAATAATACACACACAATGTAAAAATAGGCATTATTGTCTATAATTGAACATTATGTGCGCAAAATTTTTATTTTGTTTATGAAAAAATATAAGAAAAAAAAAAATTATAAAAATATAATTTTATTCTGATGAATTATGACGGTAATATGAAAATGAATGTAATATGAAATTAATCCGACGACGGAGACAAGATGCTTATACTATTCCATAAGCGTTGCTCAAATAGCCTCAATGGAAAATAATATCGGTAATCACATGGAAGACGTGTACTTTCAAGCATCTAAAAACTTCCTCAAAACCGGCACCAACACATAATTTCTTCTATCGACATTTACTAAAAATCAAAAAAAACCTATTGGAGCTATTACTATTGGAATGAAAATTTCGTGGAGAAAATCATTATAAAATTGTTATGCAGCTGGCGCAGTCATCGTCAGTAAATTTCATTTAAAAAAAGTGTTTGGTAAGA